>VRYO01002184.1:21670127-21706106 GCA_009812075.1 Sialia sialis
ATTCTTCAGTGAAATAAGTGAGGCTTATCAGTGTGAAATTACTGTACACAAAATGGACTGCTGTGGAATTTGGGTCTTATCAAAATTCATCCTGAGGTGACCAAGACACTGACAGAGCTCACACACAGCCCTGCTGCAGCACAAACCATTGACTTGACAGCAACAAAAACAGCAGTACCCTGAGCTGGAACATTGTTACACTGCCAGTTCATTTATTCATGAACTGCAGAGCAAAATAAGCACGTGGAATGTGTATGAATTTTCAGTTCAAAAGTTGCTGCCATCAAGGGAGAGCCCTAAGTTATGCAGTACCTTTATAAAAAAGTTTGTGGTTTGTTGCTTTTTCCCCAGGAATGCTGCAGCACAATAATGAGCACACCCCTTAGCCTTTCTCTGTTGGAACAAAGCTTCCCTCTGCTGCTCGGGGCTCACACTCAGCTGCCATGACCACCAGAAACAAAACTGCTCTAAAAGTTTGGAAATAACTATGTTTGATTTACTGCCTCTTTTTTTCCTCCTTTTTCCAAATACCAAGAGTCCATCTGCTTTTTTATCTGTGTCCTCCTTGGCTGTTCTTGCCTACATTTAGTCATGCAGTAAAACCACTTTGCACAGCAGAGGAATTCACTGAAGAGCATAGATTTAAGATAAAATCAGATTTTTAGGCAATAATCAGACAATAAACTCTCTCCTGGAAGGTAATGCAGCCCAGAGAGAATTGGTGTTTTCTTTGCACCATTACAACATTTGAAAAGTGCAAAATTCTTGACTGGCTTGTGAAAGAAGGAAATAACCTGAGTTTGACTGGCAGCTGTCATGAATAATATAAATTATAATATAAATTATAATATGAATTATAATATAAATGATATCTTTTACCTGGGCAATGTCAGAGCAGCCTGAAGTGTGGCTGTCCTGGGATCCTAAACCCAAATCTTTGAGACAGGACACATCAGGGCCCAGGCAGGAGGAATCCCAGCCCAGATCTTCCCCCTGCATGGAATGATGGATACACAGCATTGAGAAATGGCCCAGTCCAGCTGTTCATGAAAACTTCAAATAACAGCATGAAAATTCAGTATATTCAGGTCTTTTTAAAGAGATTAACCAATGCCTTAAGCTACCACTAAGTCCTAATAAAAAAATGTTTAAATCTTTGTGCTAATGTCAATATTTTGGGTTTATTAACAAGCAGTGCTCTGTATCAACAAGAGTAGAATGTTGTGGGTTTGGCATGGTCTTACTATGCAAAAGAACAATAAATATTTATAGCTTTCATAGAAATATATATTTCATATGCCTAAAGCATAGATTTATACCAAAATCCCGGAAAATTAAAAAATAATGCACTGCTAAAATGCAACTTTTTTTTTTTTTTGCTTATGATAAAATCACTTGGAGATAGAATTTTGGTGGTACAGCTGAGAATTTTTATTTTCTGAACAAATTTAAAGAGCTTCAGCACAAATAGTCTCATTTTCTACATATATAGGATAAATAAAATAAATGGAATCTAGCCTCTTAAGTATAAAAAACTGAAACAGATAAATGCATCTTAGAGTCAGCAGCAGCCACAGAAGCCACACTCCATCAAGCTGTTGCCCAGATTTTACAGAATTGAAGGATTCATCCAGACGCCTCCACATGATAATGCATTAATATAATGGAGCATTGTGTCTCGATATCACTACGGGACAGCTTCAAAAATGCAAAACAAAATTAAGTTGCAATCTAATTTTCTAAATCCCATTTAGTCAGGTTTGCAAACTCTTTTCTGCCCGCATCAGCTGTTTTGGTTGGCAGTCAGTGAAATGGAATGCGAGGAGAGGTGAAGCCACGTGCACAGCTGCAAAGCACAGACCTCTGCAGTAAATAAATGCTGGGTGGAAGAAATCCAATAAACTGGACATGGGTCAAACACTGAAACCCTCTAATTTCTCAAAAGTTTCCATCATTTCCATCATCACAGGTTTCTTGCATTAATATGAATGGTTCACTTCATAGGACTGCTCAGAAAATCATAAAAGCAGTGAACGTGCTCTCAGAGTTGTCAACAGGAATTGGGAATTTTCTGTTTAGGGGAAAAAATGGGGACGTGCCTGGAAAACACAAATCTTGATGTTTCTAATTGTGCAGAATACATGAGCTTTAAGTGGATTTTCCCAGGTCTGTTTAAAATTATAACAGGTCAATTTCGTTTACTCTGATGATTTCCTCAGTTGCAAAACTGCTTAAGAATGTCTTGGCTCTAAGCTGCAGCTCAGTGCTTTTTATGGTTATGGCTGATAACAGAAATTGGGTTAAAATGTGTTGGATTCATCTCAGAAGTCTAAAAAAACCAACAATTTTTTGCTTTGATATCCCAGAATAGCCCCACTAACATCTAGATTAGCAGCACCAAGGTGCCAGTGATGAAAACATCTCATGGAACGGAGCAGAAAGCCCAAGGACACCAGGAACTCTGAGGAACACACTGGAGATCCTTGCAGTGACATGAGGAGAGCTGTGCCAGCATGATCACTTATTTTCAGCTCATTATTAAATCATTTCAGCCCAGAGGGAGTGGCACACGGGAAGGAAGGAGCTGCTTGGGGCAGGAGGGGCCAGGACAGCTTTCAGCATTTGCCAAAACACAGCTTGCGTGAGACACCTGAGAGATGGAAGGGCCAGCTCGTGTCAAAAGGGGCAACCCCACTGCTGCCAGGCTGGCCACACGCCCCTCTGACCTCTCCACAAAGCACGCAGCTTTTTGCCAGAAAAATAACAATTCCGGAGGGACAAGAGGTGACAAGTGTTGGAGCTGACACGGGGGAGGCTGGAGAGGTGCCTGGACTGCAGGAGGAGGAGAGGAAGCCCAGCAGGAAGCAGCAAGCTGTTCGATGAACTTTGGTGTCAGGAAACTTCACGCTTCAAGACCGAGGTTCAAATTGCTGTTTGAACAATTCATTATTTCCAGCCCTCCCAGGGAAATGGAAGGAAAGCAGTGAACTTCATTTAAATCCAGGCTGGGAAGGAGTGCCAGGAGGAGCAAGGTCAGCATCAATTCCCCTGATCACATCCCTCAGTGCTGTGAAGTACACGCTGCTTTTATCTCCTAACGCTCAGCCTGATTAATATGACGAGCTCAAATTGCCAGCCTCCACGGGATGGAGGGGAGCAGATAGATATGAACATGTGCTGAAAATTAAAAGGTGCTGAGAAATGAGCAGGTCGCTCCCCCAAATGCAGGAAGCACAACTTCCAGCAGCCAAATTCTGAATTGTGGCTCCCAGGTTCGCTGCAGAGTTGCCAGACATGAAGACAACCTCACTGGCACTGATGGGCATGGTGCTCAACAAGAGTTTTGGGCTGGTGGAAGACTAGACAGAAGAAATTCCATCTTCAGTCACATCACACCACCAACACCATGCTCAAAACAGCCATAAAAAGGAGAGAGCTCATGGCTGGCACTGAGAAAACTCAACCATTGCCTTCTTCTCCTTCAGTTTTCTCAGCATAACCCGAAACACCTTGGTTTAATACTGTTGGTTTTTTTGTCAAGAATACTGCTGAGAGCTCAGAACTTTTTGTAAAATAGATTTACTGAGAAGCTGGGAACAAATCCATTTAGATGAATTGTGAAATTAGGGCTTAGCGTTCAGTGACACGAAATGACAGGCACATGCTGAAATGAATTAACCCCACTGGCTTGGATGTAATACCCGGTGTCTTTAAATGTATCATTCCTCCATTTCTAAAATTATTTAAAAAGAAAAACTCCTAAAATGCCATGAAAGTAAAGGAAGGGGCTGAAAGTAGAATTGAGCTCCTCATTCTGGTTTTGATTTCTTAGTGATTTTAGCAAATCACTAACTCATTCTTCACTTTCTGCCTCATAAAACTGAGGAAAAAAAACCCCCTTGATATATACCTGACACTTTAAATATGAAAAGCACTTTAGAGAAGCTTTTTGACACAGGATGAAAGATTGTACTTTGCCATACAGAATAGCTGTATTACCTGACATGCTCATTATACACTGTCAGAGCCCAACAACTTTCAGAATATTTTCCTCTTATTATTCCTCGCTCTTTGACTGTGTTCAGTAATTACAGATGGAATTCTGGAGATTGCTTTAGTGACTTAGGAGAATACTTCCCTCAGAAATTCAGATAAACCTGCTTCTCAACTGTTCAGAAATGTTTTCAGGAGTCTTGCAGGTATTTGGGTAAAGGTTTTTGTACTGCAGCCTTCTCAGTCCACAGAGTTGTGAAAAAAGGAACCATTCCTATTTTTTAAAAGAAGAACTATTCCTATTTAAAAATCTCTTGCATTTCTCAATGCTGTAAATGTAAAATAACCCAAATTAATTGTATTTCCTGCCTGGTGTCACTAAACACTGCACTCATCCACACAAGCGGCATCCACTGCAGAAACACAATTACAGTAATTTCACAATTATAAGCCGCATCTGATTATAAGTTGCACCTCCCGATAGCCGGGTAGACCATGGGATTTGTCCATATATAAGCCGCACCCAAATATAAGCTGCACTTTTATTTTTTCTTTTTTTTTTTTTTTTAAGTGAGGATCCATGTGTAACAAAGTAACAAATTAGTAACAGAATCGCTGCCAGCTGGGTTTGGTGTCAGGTGCTCAAGTTGCAAACAGTTTTCATAGACCAGCCAAGCCTTTAAAGGCAGCCCCAGGCGCCCTCCCCGGCCAGCTCTCACTTCTGGGTTGGCATTTCATTGGGATTTGTCCATAAATAAGCCACACCTGATGATTAGCTGCACTACTGGGGTAGGCTGGATTCTTCAATGAAAAAGGTGTGGCTTATAATCGTGAAATTACTGTATTTGTTATTTCTATGCTTACATTCTAGGTTCAGCTCAGAGTCAGTTTTGCTCCTGGTGCCCCTTTGTGCTTCCCATCTCAGCAAGGTGAGATGGCCACACTGTGAGCACCACAGGCTCCTTTCTGCATCACACCAGCCCAGCTGCCCTGGCTGTGCTTACAGCCCCTGGAATTTCTCTAGCAAGTCACAACCATTTCTGGCACACTTCAGAACTGCTCTCCTTCAGCAGAAATTGCCCTGTCTATTTCAGAAACAATGCAAAAGCATCAACCAAACATTTATTTGAGTACCTGCCCTGCCCTTCAGAGGACTCATTGCCACGCAGGATAATGACATTCCACTCCCAGTGCTTTTGGGAATCATTTCAGCAAGGCAAGCAGTGCCAAAGAACTGACATCACTCCTAAAAATCCTTCTTTGTGTGCCATGAAGTGGTGCCCAGACACACCAAACAAGGGGCTGAGTGTTCCTGGGGGTGGCAGCCTCCCATCTGCTTCTCCCACGCTGCCAAATCCAGGCAGGGCTTTTCTAAAAACAGGACCTGGGTTATTTAACCTGCCAGACTCTGCTCCTTTCCTGCTCCCTGCTCTCACACAGTGCACGCTCAGTCTGGAGGGATGGGGGGAAATCCTGCTTCTGTCCCACTGGATTTCATGGGAACTGCAGCCAAAACACATAAATTGCTGTGAAAAATCCTTAAAAATTAAAATAAATAAATTGCTTAGAAAATTCATGGCTGTGTGTAATTCTGTTTCTTCAGCTCCTCATGCCAGTGCAATTTCTGATTTTCTCAAGAGCTAAAATCATTGAAGGGAACACCACACCCAAGTACAAAGGAATCAGGAGGGATGGCTCCTCATGAGGATCACAGCTTGGGGCACTGTGGGGAAACAATTCCAGCAGAGGATGAATGTGGAAAATATGAATATGAAAATATGGGCTGGAGATGAGCTCTGGGACTCCTCACTCCCAAATCCCCACCTGAGGCTGCCCCAGGCCTGGGACACTTCTCAAGATTAATTTTGGTAACTCAGTTCAAATTCTGGGAATACTTTGTGTCTAACAAGAATGTTCTAGATCTCAGAACAATTTCAGGGTTCATTCATTGCTGGTGTTATGGTTTATATTTTTCCCATGCATTCAAAAAATACTTAATGATTATCAAAACAAACTGAAAACCCAAAAGAAAATTATTTCCAAAGACTGTAGATATGCACAGGAAAGCTTGATATCAAAATAGGAAATAAATGTCAAAATAGAAAAAAAAAAAGAAAGAATACTAACTTTTTATAATATAGTTGACTGTTCTACAGAATACAGAGCAGTGAATAAAGACCAGTGTCTGCTATTATGGTAAGAGATCATCTTGTTCCAAAATTTCTATTGGTTAATAGCGTAGCCTTAAGGTTCTACAGGAAAAAAAAAAAGAGAAAAATGTTTAATTTAGGAAGTAAGAGTAACTCCTTGTTATAAACAACATGCACTCTGGGGCCAAGATAATTTTCCTGTGCACTTGTTATTTAAATTAGAGCAGTGTCTCCATATGGCCATATGGATGTGAGATATATGTTCATGCTCAAGGGGCACTGAAGGATTTAAAGTACATATGTTAACAAATAATGCTGAGCTGGCACCCAGCACTGCTGCCTTCACCACAGCAAACAGTAACCTGCTCCATTTTCCCATTTGTTCTGCTCCTCAGAAGTGTTTCCAAGAGCTAAAAAGTACGTGGGGCTTCACTCCATAATCAAGTTATTTCCAGATTTACACTCCTGGAAGCATCACACCTCTGTCCATGCTCTCTAAAGCAAAACCAAAATCAAGTTCCATGTATAACTATAAATGCTGTCTGAATCTAGAATTCCCAGACAATCTTCTCAGTATTAACACTTCTCATTTATTATGATACTATGTTAATTCCTGCCAGATGGAGACTATTCAAACGTTCATGACTTGTACTTGTCACAAGCATATGTTCCTGGAATAATGGAGTGGTTTCATAGCAAACAACATCCCATATTTAAAGACCTATGATGAGGCTCATAAAATAAAATAAAAAAATAAAGAACAACATAAACAGAGAAGGGCACAGCTGGAAAACAACAAAAAATTTCATGCTCTTCACTACCAAGAGGATTATGGATGGGAATGCATTCTCTGCACACTCCTGACCCTACAATGAGCACAGGACTTTAACATGTGGAAGGGAACATTTTGTATTTCCTGACTTCCCCACACCACAGCAATTCTTGTAGATTCAAGACACTTCCATTGCAGGGGAAAGCAAGATGAAAATTAGATCTTCAAAATCCTACATTTCAATTCAAGGCCTGCATGTAGAAGTGCTCAGGGTGAAGGTGACAAGGACGTGCCTGGAAGTGACAATGGCAGTGCCCAAATGGGGGCAGAATCTGGGAGTTGTTACCCTAAACCCAAGGGAGGCATGGCCAGGATTAATAAAGTTTTGTTCTCACAGTGCTGTCATCGATCAGCTATCAGAAATAGGTGCTGTAGAGGAAAATATTTGCTATTTATTTTTTAAAGAATTCTGCCTAATTAGGAAAACAGATTTCCCAGTTTGTCCTTGCATCATGAGCCCAATTCCTCTTCCCTAACTATGTACAGAGTTAACTTCCACCTCCTTCCTTTCCCACACGAGGAAATTATTGCTTTTGGGTTCTCCCCTAAATTGCAAAATAAACTCCAGCTAACCTTCTTGCACACAGGGTGGCTTCTGATCACAAAAATATGATCTGACTCGTTAAATGTTCTTTAGTCCCCTTTTAAATAGAGACAGAATTATTTTTGCTGATGCAGTGAGAGATTACAGAACACGGTTTCGTACAGGAGATGCACAAACTCCAAACCTCACTCTGCCCTGTCATTCCCAGAACTTGCAGAATTTCCAAACCCTCCATGCATAGATTTGAATGAGATGATTTGAAAAACGAGAGTGAAGGATCATGGATTAACTTTGGGTGAAAAAAATAACAAAACAGCAGCAGAGTTGAAAATGTCCCTTGATGGATTGAGAAGTGGGGGACAGGTGCAAGTGGGGAGACAGAGAAAAAAATCCATGAAGGAAAGAATCACACACTCCAAATGGATGGCAAATAACGGTGTAAGTATTTTGGAAACATATCTAGATGAAAGGAGCAACAAAGGAAACTTTGAGTAATCTCAACATTTCTTCCACAACACAGAAGATGCTTACAAAGGAAAGAAATTGAAGTTGACAAAGGTAAAAAAAAAGCACTTTTGTTTCAAAACAAAACCACTAAGTGAATTGAACAGACTGAACTGTATGCCAAGAGTTTTAAGCTTTAAATTTCAGATGTGCAGAGATGTTAAAAATCACAGACGCAATTTTCGCCTTTACACACAGATAAAATTC
Source organism: Sialia sialis (assembly GCA_009812075.1). Classification (NCBI taxonomy): domain Eukaryota; kingdom Metazoa; phylum Chordata; class Aves; order Passeriformes; family Turdidae; genus Sialia; species Sialia sialis. The sequence goes on from VRYO01002184.1 coordinate 21,678,358, forward strand.
TGCAAGAAAAACTTGATTTGAAGGAAATAAACCAAAAACACAAACAAACAAACAAAACCACACCAAACCTTTTGCTTGCTGGGGAAGTAGAAAATATGGAAAGCTGAAGTGTTTTTATTTCAGAGGCTCCACAAATTTATTTGACTGATTAAATCAATTTACAGCCCAGTAATAAGCACCATCTTTTAGGCAATTTGGGGTCAGGATCCCACCGATTTTGGAAGGGCAGATGGGAGAAAGGAAGAGACAGGAAATAAGGATTTTGAATTATCATGGCAGAGCGAGCTCCTGCAGCCCTGAAAAGACTGTTATCATATTTATGGAGCTCTGCCAGGGGTAATGGCAGCGCACTCCCCCCTCCGTGCTGACTCAATGGGCACAGAGAATGAAAACCTGTAGGGTGAGATAATAAAATGTGCATGTGTTCTGCCTGATAGCAGTAGCCCTGGTGATAATCCTATGAATTCCCAAAATATGTTCCAGCATGATTCAGAGGACAAGTATTACATCCTGAACAGAAGAAGAAGGGAAAAACAAGACGTGGCAGTGGCAATGGCCAAAACCTCCAGCCTGAAAAATGGATGAAAACCTCCACACAAATGGTTCCTCCAGAGAGAAAAGAAAGAAAAAAAAAAAACAAAACAAAAAAAAAAACACCAGCTAGAAATAAACCTTGAAGAAGCAAGTATTCAGCCTCCAGTCAAACATACAATAATTTCCCGATTATAAGCTGCACCTTTTTCATTGAAGAATCCAGCCTACCCCAGCAGTGCGGCTAATCATCAGGTACAGCTTATTTATGGACAAATCCCAGTGAAATGCCAACCCGGAAGTGAGAGCCGGCTGGGGAGGGCGCCTGGGGCTGCCTTTAAAGTCTTGGCTGCTCTATGAAAACTGTTTGCAACTTGAGCACCTGACAATAAACCCTGTGCTGGCGCCATTCTGTTACTGACTCGTTACTTTGTCACACATGGATCCTCGCTTAAAAAAAAAAAACCAACAAAAAAACCAACAAAAAAAAAAAAAGGGTTATATTCAGGTGCGGCTTATATGTGGACAAATCCCATGGTCTACCTGGATGTGCGGCTTATAATCAGGTGCGGCTTATATTTGTGAAACTACTGTAATCTAAAAATCCCCATCACCGATAAAACCCACATGAGCTTTAATTTGTCTCTGTCGAGTCTGCTTTGTTTACAAGCCCTGAGAAATGTTCTCCAAGCCAAACACCTTCCCATGGCTAAACCAGATCAAATGTGCTCCTGCATGTACAGGAAAATACTGCTGAACACCCTATTTTGGTTTTTCCTGTAAGAGCTGCTGTGGAGAAAATCATCAAGAGATGCAAGACTTTTGTTCCTGTTTGCATTTATCCATTATTTCAGCAAATGGCAGCCTCCTGGTTTCAGTCTCTTGAAAAGTGGAGAAATGAAGGAAAAGTTGGAAATATTTTGCATATTCTCTAGAAATGGTGTGCTAAGGTTACTTGCATCTAGAATATGATATGTGTATTCATATAAAAGCTCCATATATATATATGCACATATATAAAAGTACAAGCAGCTTTTTCCATGGATAGTGCTACTTATTTTGTTATGAAACAAGAATTTTTGAAAAGACCAAAAAGCTACTGTTAGCAACCAAGCGGAAAAAGAAATGTATTCTTCTTGTTCTTTTTTTAAAAATGATTTGTTCAGTCACTTTTTACTACAGACCATTTAACTTGCTCTCTCCTTCAATGACAGAAGACAAATCAGAAACTGTCAGGTATTTTAAACTGTGATCTGCACTACACTTGAAGTTTGAACTGCAGCTCAGAATCATTGGACTCAGACCTACAATTGTTGCTATTCCTAGACATGTCACAAAATTCAGCTCTGCCAGAGGGATATGGATTCTGCCCAATTCAAAAATAGGACAAAACCCTGTTTAAGGCAAAGCAGCCCTGTGGACAATCCTAAAAGCAGTGAGTTCCCATTCCCGGAGTCTGGGCACATTCAGCCAACCCCCTTTTCCACACTAAAATTGTTTTACCTGTGCAGCTCCCAAATCCTTTCCCCTCAGAGAATAATATGTTTTCTGACCTTTCCCTTGCTCCTGTTCCCAGTCTGATTCCCAGATTCACCCTCAAGCTCTTTGCTGCACTTGCTGCTCTTCCCTTTTCCCAGAATGGATCTTCTACATCTTCCCAGAAAAATGCTCCTTCCCATTGTGCAGCCACATCCATCACCTTGCTGAGGTCTCACCCTGCTGATTATACCAGCTGAAGGAATGGTTCCCACCTCAGATGTGACTTTTCTGTCTTTTCCTGTCTCTGCCATCAGTTTTCCAGCCAGTTCTGAGACAGTAGGGACTCTCAGGAGCAGGAGATGCTGGCTGTGCCCCATAAGGGATGTTCTGAAGCGTCTGACATATGCAAGGAAAAAACTTGCAAATCAATGCTTCTTGAAGGACTTCTTCTGTGTGACCCTTCATAAAGATTCTGCGTGACTTTTCCTGTCACTGCTGAACACGGAGATTGCACCAAAGGAAAAATATTCCAAAGGACAAACCCCTCAGAAGTCGAAATTCTTTATAGATTGCAATAAACCAAACCTATACCCCAAGACTCGAACAGTTCATCTTCCATCTTCCCTTCAGTGAATAAATCAGTGTTACTAAGCACAGTGAAAAGGTGAAAAAGGACACTCTGCACTTTATTTGAAATATACTGCCCATACTCCATTTTATATTCCTTTTGTTATTCAGTGAGGAATGTTTTACTGCACCACTTGCCCAGATTAGGAATGTTTCAGTCTTCATACTTATCATTTAAACCCACGATTCCCCCAAAGGGAGCACATGGGGAGAACATGATGTTAATTAGCCTTATGGCATTATATCCCAATTCTGCGCTCACTACACCACAGTTGTTGCATTCCCAATGCCTATTCCTCCAACCTCTCATGAAAAGGATCTGCACTTAGTCAACTTGGAGCATATTACTTTCCCATAAGGGAAAAAGACTCATGTAAAATGTACCGACCTGAAGTGAACACCGCTAAAACATTCATGCTCTGTTCTTTAAATAGGATTCCCTTTTATGTTCGCTTTATCCCGGCGTCATGAGAAACTGCCTGACATGTTTTGTTTGGCTGGGGTTTCAAAGAGTGCAAATTTTACTCAGTCCAACTTCCAGGCCCCTGCAGCCCATTCATCCAATTAAAGGACTGTGGAATGAAAAACAGAAAAAGCGCTTTGTGGAGCTTCAGAAATATTGTCCCTCAGGAAGGCTGCCTGCAAAAAGCGAACAAATCCATTGTGCAAACGGGTGCATTGCAATAGAATCAAATTGCTCCTCAAAGTCTCTTTATCCAACATGGATTACTGACTCCTGATAGCTGTAGGTTAGTTGAAGGTAGAGTCTATCGGAGTCAGGAAAGCTCTTATTACCTTTTATTATAACACATCCTCCCCCCATAATCTATAAAAAAGCCTCTAGGAGCCCATTCACTTCTACACCTCTTCACCGCCTTTCAGTTTCAATAATGCTGAGCACAATTCAGGACTCTTTGCAGTCCACTGCAGTTACCATATGCATTCACGGGCTAAATATTCCTAAAATGCCCTTGGGAAAGGCAGGCTGCCATTCATTATTTCAGATTTCGGAGAACTGTAGCCCTTGCAGCTCCCTGGGAATATTGTTTCAGACAGTTCTGCTAAAAACCTACAACCTTACCTCTTGACCACCCTGAGTGAAATTAATTATCATGCAAAGTTCCTTGTGATACCCTTTTCCATGCATTAGTAATATAAATAAAGAGCAGAGGAAGACATTTAAAGTGGGGCTGACAAACAAATGCTAAAGACCAAGTTTTTATGATTACGGAGCCAAGATTTGAGGAAGGTCACAGCAATAACTGCAGAAACTAATTATGCACTGCCTCATGCTGATTGGAAACTCAGGAATGCTGCTTGATTGTCCACATTTCAGACACACACACCCACACACCCTTCAAAGTGAGCTGCACAAACTCCTCCTCCTTCTTGTTCAGAACAGAAAACCGCAAAAATTGAGCTACCACTCCTATATCCTACCCTTAAACACATTCACAGGGGGAATTAATTGAAATTAATTAACTCCTTGGGAACCAAAGGATGCCCATTTTCACTCTGCCCACAAATTAAAGCAGTGGTCACTCAAAGAATGGATTCAAGTTTAGACTAGTTTGAATGAACCCCAAATTTCCGAGGAAATTGATATAAATCTGAAGAATTTTGCAGATTAATCAAATGTAAAAATTATTTGCTACCACCCAGGTGTGGTACCCAGGTTTCTTGGATAATACTGGGGCAGTTGGGTTGGATGTTGCTCTTCCAAGTGTTTCCAAAAATTGTACTCACATGGCTTTTCTTCTCTTTTTCCTGTATTCCCAAATGAGACTGATGTCTCACCACACTCGAAATCTGGGAGAGAGATTTGCCAAAACAAATCGTGTCCTGATACGGAGAGAACCACTCACTTCCTGCAGGCTTTAAACTTGTTAATTAGCAAAAACGATGATCAGAATCCTGGGCTTCTCATCTGTATGTAACAAACAAGATTCTTGGCAGAATTATTGGCGAGTGTGAGAGGAGGAAAACCCCAGTGGTCCTGTCTGCATCCCTCACAAATTTGTTTGTGGAGCTGACACACACTGGCAAGGAATTCCTTTTTTTGTTCCAATTTATTAGTACCAGTTTTAACCTTGTGTTCAAGCATCTCTTGTAGCTCCTCAGAGACCAGTACTTCCCCCTTTTCTTTTTCTTTTCTTTAATATGTAAAAGGAAAATGTAGCATTGAGAATATATTTCCTTTTTTTCCATACAGTACATCGTGGCCATTTCAATATCAGACAATGGTTTTTAATTAATTTTCCGATTGGCAATTACTAACCCAAAAGCACTGATTAAGGGAAAGATTAAGCTAAGAACTAGCTTAATTGAATTCTTACTATTACAAATTTGCTTGCTGTTGAAATTTGTCATTATTTCTTATTAGAGGAAGGAAGGGAACTTTCTTACCAGTGAATCATAATTATAGATTTTATACACATGTCTAGGTTGATATATTTCACAATTTAATTGAAATATACACTAAAACATCTGGATTCTTTCCCTGAAATTTGACATGACAGCTTTTGAAAATTACTGAAAAATTTTTGAAATCAATCTTACATCCTTATTTTCTCTGCCTTGTTACAATATGAACAACAAATCACTCAAAGTTATTCACTAATTTCTTAATTCTAAATAACCTTTTAATATATATAATACATACATATAAATATTTGATTTATAGAATTTGCTTTCTCTGTTCAGTTGGTGAAGTCCCTGATTGTCCATGCATGAATAAAAGCCAATATAAACTTAGAATATCAGTACCTAACCAAAGGCAGTTGGAATAGAGTTTAAGTTCTCATAAATAAAAATCAACATTTAAATTTATATCTCAAGTAACTCCAGAACATGTGGTCAAGTGAGAACTTATTTTTCTATCCAATGGCTCTTCTTCAACATGTTCTTTCTATCCAGCTAGAAAAGGGAAGCAAAGAAATCTTTATTTTCAAATGAGATGAATTGGAGGAAAATGGGCAACTTGCAAATTAAATATTTATTTACTTGTTCACTGTATGACAAGTTAAAATAGGATTATTCCTTCAATGAGGAAAATTATGGCTAAATTACCTCCTTTAGTATCTTAACTGAGAAGAAAGACAAACATAGTGAATCATTAAAAAAAATAAAATTTAAAATTAGAGAAAGCATTTATCAGAATGATGTTTCCTGTCCAAGGGTTTGGACCTGCAAATCAAACAGCTGCCCAAGCTGTCAGGAATCACATTCCCATTTCTGATACCCATTTCCACTGCAGGTTCCCTCCTCCTCATTTTCCTGTGTCAAAGCTGCCCTGTGCAGCTTGGCCAGGTCACTCCTCCATCAGCCTCTGCAGCAGCAGAGTTTCCTCTCAGATGAAACCGAAAGCAAATGTAGTAATTGTGGAAACACTGAACTGCAAACCTTAGCATTCTCAAAGGTTCATTAGGAGATGAAACTCATAGCCCCACACATATTTTGTTCGGGAATTCCAGGAGCATTAGGTCCCAAGATAAAAAATATACTTTAGCTTCTTTCTCTTATTTTGGAGCTCACATTTTTGCTGCATTTAGGGTAATACAAAAATATTTTTTCCTGTGGATAGGATGAAAAACATTCTCCAGAACCCACTGTAAAATGTGTAAGAGTTAGATCTTTTTCTGAGCTGCTGGAAAAATGATTTGCCAGTCTTACAATAAAATTAACGACCTGAACAATTTAATCTGTTAATATATGGAATCTTCAAAGAGGAGCTTTTACTGTCTTCAGCCAGACCTGTAGAACAAGAACACTTTCTAAAGAAAGCACGGCTATAAATACAAACTTGGGATGTCAGCCACCAAGTGGCATTATCAAATAATGACCTTTTTCATCTCGGAACACCTCCTGACCTCTCAGACTTTGGGGCTGAGGAGATGGGGTTTTCAGAGCTGACAGGGAAGCAGGAACAAGATGATGCCCTTAATCATATTCAGAGCAGCAGGATCACCTCCAGCACCTCGCAGCAAGCGCTGCCGCACAACAAATTCAGACAAGACAAAAGGAGGGATCTGCGCTCTCACTTTGCCTCACAGTTTGAGCTTATGCTGGAAATCAAAATTTCTGACAAGTTGCTCAAGTTCCTGGACTATCAGCCAAAGAAATGTTGATGCATCTAGCAGTGAAATTGGTTTACCAAAATCTGAGTATTGGTCTAACACCAATACTCAACTGTGAGGGAAAAAAGACTCTCCAACAATTTAAAGTTACAAAGTGTGTGTTTATTCAGAGCTGGGCAGCAGTGAGGTGATCCTCACATACACACTGCAAAATCATAGGTGATCACAGAGTCTGTTTATTGACAAAAGGTTCAAACAAATCCATATTCATAACACCAGCCCCTCCTATCCCCACTTCCCATGGTAATTAGCTTGGATGGCAATTAAGCAGCATGGTTGGCTTCTTGAATTCAGTCTGGGGTTGTTTTTGTGGGGGGGGGTGGATCTTAAAAGGAGGAAGTAAGGTGAGTCTTCCTCAACCTGAACTTTCAACCTTTTCTATCAATGACAACACAAATGGCTTTTGGGGCAACTCCAATTTCCAAAGTTTCTGGTTGCATTGTCCACGTTTCTTTGCACTACTTACTAGTTTCATCTTTTCCCATTGCAAGCACAGCTGAGCAAACATAAAATGGCAGGCAACTGATTATTTAAGTCTCAGATAACTCTTTCAAGCTCAGTTCCTTCTAACTTGTAGCTAGAATCCTAATTTTTCTAAGATTAGTGTTTCAAAATTTCCGCAGTCTCAGAAGCCACAACCAGCCTGGCTCCCTCCTCTGCAACCAGCTCACTCTTGGCAGTAAATTCTCTTTTCTCCCAGTCCTGCAGCTGGGCATAGACCTGGCAGCATCGCAGCGCTCTGCCCAGGGTGGCTGCAGGAGGAACATCACACCTCGCACTGCTCAAGTGCATCTTGAGTTAACGAGCTACCAACACATTCTGTGCATCTCTTACAAATCATTTTAACCACACTAAATCACAGTAATTTCACGATTATAAGCCACATCTTTTTCATTGAAGAATCTAGCCTACCCCAGCAGTCCGGCTAATCATCTGGTGCGGTTTATTTATGGACAAATCCCAGCGAAATGCCAACCTGGAAGTGAGAGCCGGCCGGGGAGGGCACCTGGGGCTGCCTTGAAAGGCTTGGCTGGTCTATGAAAACTGTTTGCAACTTGAGCACCTGACACCAAACCCCGCGCTGGCGCCATTCTGTTACTAACTCGTTACTTTGTCTCACATGGATCCTCACTTAAAAAAAAAATAATTGCGGCTTATATTCGGGTGTGGCTTATAATTGTGAAATTAGTAGTTTAGAGATAATGAGCAACATAGAAAGGTGAACTTCCAAATTATTACCAGAATTCCAGTGGTTCCACAGTAATTTCTCAGTAGCTTTTGGCAAGAAGAACATGGCACATGTGCTCAGTCCCTTTTCTTTGACATGATTTCTGTCCTAAACTTCTGTTTTGCAGCTCTTTGAATTCTCTGCAAACAGTAGAATACAACAAAAACAGGATCATGTGTAAAAAGTGCTAAAACTGTTTTAAAAACAAGCTTAAATATTATAGATATGCATATAAATAAAATATTTATCAATAAATATTATGTAAAATATAATTTTCTTACCATAAATTTATAATCTGATAGAAGGGAAAAAACAGCCTCTATGCTGCTGGGAACTTCTAAATCTTTTTGTTAAAAATGGATTTCATGTTTTTATTTTCTCTGTGAAAATGACTCCTGGCAATTTGGCCTGTAATATCACAGCAGTTAAATGGCAGTGATTTAAAATCTTTGCGTATTCTTGTCTGTCCTCTCTTTCAGCTTAGTCCTGATGAGGGTTTCCATCAGCGTTCAGGGCTCAGCACAGCAGAGCTGATCCATTTCTCAGCCTGCTGAGAAGGAGATTCTGCTGCCTCCAAGCCCTGTTCTCCATCAGAATGCGCTGAGACCTCTCCTGGCATCTCACTCTCTTTTTCTATTCTGGAAGAGCTTGTCAGGCTACAAGATGTCATGCACCAAGTCATTAAATTTCCTTTTTTTGTGCCTCCAGCTTGGAAGGTTTATGCAGCAACAACAGTCTGATTTTCTTTGCATTGTTTTTTTTTTAATTTTTATTTTTATTTTTATTTTTCCTATTTATTTATGTTGTGTTTCTGCCACAGTGACTTAATTTGTGCATCTGACAGTGTTGTCTCACCCACCCTCCTGCTGCCAGCAGGAAAGGAATTAATGCCTGGCACTGATGGCTGCTGGTGAGTATGTAAGGCTAAACTCAGATTTTATTTAACTCAATTTTATTCTTCCTGTTCTGTCTTCCAGGACTGGCATTAATGCCCCACAGGCAAATGAAATGCAGTGCTCCAAAACTACTTATTTACTATGTGATTTATTTGCTACATAAATGTTTTTCATTCTTCTCAACCTCTCAGCAAGCAACCCATAGCTGAGGTTTTTTTTGGAGAAACAAGTAAATGTTATGTTCTACATAGCATCAGAAACCTCCTTTTAAATTGCATAAAAGAGGAAAGGGCATGTGGAGGGAGGGGGAAAAGGAGAATTTCACACACTGCAGATTTCTCTGACCACTCCCTCTGCCATTGGGGTGGTGACACTCCCCAGAAGCTCCTAGGTTATCCTGAGGAAAAGTTTCTCGATTTGCAATCACTGCTTTTTGAATAAATAATTCCAATTTCAGTGTGGGACACAAAGAGAAAAGCTGCCAACTCACCTGCTGGTAAAGACTCTCAAGACAGATCTTGAGAAATCCAGATTAAACCTCTAAAAGAACAAATATTAGCAGAACAAGGATTAATCCAGAGTAACAATATTTTATATGATCACAGGGTATTCTGAGTTGGAAAGGACCCACAAGGATCAAGTTTCACTCTTCAGGGAATGGTGCATCCAGGATGGAACCCACAAACCCCAGCTCAGCCCATGCTCTGACCAGATGAGCTGATGAAATTTGAGATGTTTCCAATTTAATTTATAGCAGAGAGTTTGGGGCTGAACTAGGAAAAACCTCCCATGAAAGGCTGCAAAATAATGCAAAGAGCTTCATCCTTTTCCTTTTATGCAGGATGGGACAAGACAAACCAGACACCACACAAGCAGTGAGCTGCTACCAAAACCTAATAGTGACTTGATTTCCTCCCTTCTCTAATCCCTTTACCCAATTCCCTTTCTCCAGCTCTAAGGTGTGATTTACGAGCCATTTCCATCATTTTTTTGCCACCCACGAGGTTCCCACCCTGGTACAGCAGAGCCAATCCCCCTGCGCAGAATCCTCAGAGACCCCAGAGCCACAGGGAGGAAAAGTGCTGCCGCTCCATTTCCAGCCAAAACCGAGCTGGGGAGAGCATCCAGGGGATGATCCCCACTCAGGAGCTGTGTCCTGGCAAGGGCAGAGCTGTGGCTGTCCCAAAGCTGACGTGACAACACGAGGGGACAGCTCTGCAAGGCTGGGCTCAAGCTGACAGGCTGAGCAGAGCTGCACCACAGGAGCAGGGATGGGTCAGGCTCTGTGATGGGACATCACACTGAGAGCAGCAGCGCTGGAGGGGGGAATCTTGAACTTCATTTAAAAAACAAAAAAACTCACAATGTCTTGTCTTGAATTCAGGAATGTGATTAGAGATTCAACAGTTGCCTCTAAGGTGACACACTGGAAAGGCTTGCTAAGGATTATACAAGACATACACAAAAAAAAAAAGGTCAAAAAAGAAGTAACTTTTTAAACTTTTTACCAGGGCATCTAAGCAATGCTGAATAAACACAGAGCAGCAAACATAAAGGCTGATAATTTATAATGTAAGATAATTAAATGACACAATTCTTCAGTAAACATGTTATATCTAACACTACAATCAATTAAAAATCAAGGTTAAGTGACAAAAGATTCAATTAGTATGCATTAAGAAGTAAAAATATTCCCTAGAAACTTCACATCCACATAAAATATAATTTCTTCTGAAGAATAGATTGATTCCCTTCTTACTGCTTGTATTACCAAAGACAGAAAACCTCTGGAATGTTTGAAGAATTCAGTGCAACTAACTATGAGTTTTTAAAGCTGCAAATCCTGACTGTCCAGCAGACAGTAACCAAAGGTTTAAGACTTTTAATTATTCAAAAAAATTCAAGATGGCAAAGATGTCATCTCTGACAAAGAGGAGCTGAGGGAAGAGCAGCAAATCAAACTACAACTTAAGACGAGTCCATTTTTAAATTTTATTCTCTTTGGGAAAATTTTGACAAGTTTGAATAAAAGGGAAAAAAATTTGAATTACAAATAATTATTGCTTTGGTTATTGAGGTTTCTTTGTTGACTACAATGCGTTCTCATCTCAGCTTCTAAACTGACAATGACTCTGCTGAAAAGCAGTATCAGCACGGAGATATGATGAGCACTCCAAACCCACCCAGGCATTTCAGAGCCTTCCCTCTGCTGTGCCTCTATTCCCCCTCATTTCAGTTCTAAAAGAGTGAAAAACTTTCACTCCAGTTTAATTTTCTTAATTGCAGGTATCATAAAAAACTTCCACAGCAGCATCACCAGACAGAAAAGAGAAAAGCTGGATTGCCTGCATGTTTGGGAGCACTGGGCTTGTTCATGAATGGCTTCAGTATTTGCAGAGGTTTTTATTTAGGGGACTGATTTCCTCCAGTTGAGATTGCTAAAAAGCTTTCACCATTTCCTCATGGGTCAGCCCAGAAGGCAGGAGGAGGCCAAGGTTTTACATTTCCCCTTCCTCCCTGTATTTCTGTCTCTAAGCATAGGCCATGGAGAAAAGAGTTGGCTGATGGACCTTTCTCCAGAATATTGTTGGTTTGGTTTTATTTCACTCAGCTGAACCTCCAAAAAATCCCTTCTGATGGAACTTTTCCCCTGCAAAGTTCATGCAGAAAAGTGAAGCAAACTTCTCACTGCTTATACCACTCAGCACTTTACAAAAGGGGCTTTGGGTTTTGACAATTAAAAATATCTTGCTGAGTAATTTATATTCTTGTTCTAGCCTATAACATAAGGAAGAATGTCTTCCCAATAACAATTTCAAAAATAATTTCTTAGGGCTTGATTTCCAATTCAATCCAACAGTAAATCTAGTAAGAAATTTATATGACTTAATTTAAAGCATCTAATTGAATGATTTAGCTTTGTGTAGATGTAATGAGCCATTTCATAAAATCAATAACATTGTAAAGTATAAACTAAATTATTATAAATGAAGGCAATAAAAAAAGAGCTCCTCTGTATTAGGCAGGGTGACACTTGATTAATGGGTTATTATTGCAGGTTGCAGCAGAGCAGGCAGAAGAGGCTGGGGTGATATTTTCAGAGGTGCAAAGGTTGGCTGCCCAGCATGCAAACAGCATCCATGGGGCCCAAATTCCAGCCCCAAAAATTCCCAGGAGCACCAGCTGAAGGGGTCAGTGTTGTCCAGGAATTACAGTAATTTCACAATTATAAGCCACACCTCTGGGTAGCCGGGCAGACCACAGGATTTGTCCATTTATAAGCCGCACCTGAATATAAGCCACACCTTTTTTTTTTTTTTTTAAGCAAGGATCCTTGTGTAACAAAGTAGCAAATTAGTAACAGAATTGCTGCCAGCACAGGGTTTGGTGTCAGGTGCTCAAGTTGCAAACAGTTTTCATAGAGCAGCCAAGCCTTTAAAGGCAGCCCCAGGCGCCCTCCCCAGCCGGCTCTCACTTCCGGGTTGGCATTTCACTGGGATTTGTCCATAAATAAGCCGCACCTGATGATTAGCCGCACTGCTGGGGTAGGCTGGATTCTTCAATGAAAAAGGTGCGGCTTATAATCGTGAAATTACTGTAAACCTTAATAACTCCTTACAAACACATAAACTTCCTTCTGTGTATGAGGAACACATTTAGAATATTCTTATTTAGACAGATTCAACATTATTTGCCAACCAACAAAAATGAAGGGTTAAAATGATCAAAAAATAAGGGTTAAAATGATCAAAACTGACCATAAAAGTGGGACAAGTGCAGCTGGCTTTACATACCATTTGTGACCCCCATGTGCCCATAGCCACATATTCCAAGCAGGATAAAAAAGGAGTCACAAGTCTGAACTCCTGGGCCAAACTAACCACTGCAACATTCAGGAGTTGTGTGTCTATTCTTCCCTTTGCTAAAATACAATGTACTCAGAAGTTTTCAGAAAATGATTAATTGATTAATTACACGGATGGAATTTAATTTGCAAACATGCAAAATTGTACCACACACACTAATATTTCACTCCACAAAAAAAAATTCTTATAAATGTAAATACACATTAGTATATGGGCACAGATATATGTTCATGTCAATAATGTGACTCAATTCTATTGGCACATATTTCACATAGAAATATGTTCTATATTCCATACTTTATGCAACACACAATTATAAAATGCAACAATATAAATACATCAATGCAACAGGTAAAATATAACAATAAATATAATTTCTACGTTTCCTGTGTATTAAATATGTTATATACATATATATGTGTGCATTGACTGTCTGGGCTGGAATAGCTGGAGCTGTTTTAGGCTCAGAGTTAACAGTTTAGGGAAAAACATGAGAGGAACCACGTTATTTTAACTATATACGAATGAAAACAAGAAAACCCTTTCCTTTGGTTTCTCTCAGTGATTTCACACCTCCAGAAACAGTCTGAGGACAACTAAACAAAAAACAAACAAACAAAAAACCAAAAAACAAACCCACAAGGAATGCAAGAAAATGCTTAAACAAAAAGGAACATCTTTTAAATAAAACCCCACAAATTTTAACCATTAGCAATAAAATAAATAAATAAATAAATAAATAAAAACCCCCAGGGTTTCCCCAGATTTCAAGCATTCTCCTTGAGTTCACTAAACCCAGAATCATTTCTTGCCCTGCAGAACATTCCTCATGCAAGAGGAATTTCCCTCCAGATCAGCACCCACAAAATCCGTCTCTTCCACCAGAGATTTTTGGCTCTTGCATCATGGCATCTCCGACTTCAAACATCTCACAAAATCCAAACTGCAACACACGGTGTTACACAGCTGTGATGAAGAGAAAATAAGAATGCCAGAGGCAGAGAGAGTCCTGACGTACAACCCTGCTTGGAAAGAACAGAGGAACAGGAAAAGAAAAACACAGGTCAGCCCCAGGCCCCAATGGATTAATAGAGGATGAATCAATGATGTGAAAAAAAGTGCAAAATCAAGCCACATGCTCACTAAGTTACAGATTTATAACAAAATCCCGATCTTAAATTTGCTCTAAAATGGCCAAATGATGGAGGGCAACAAGTCTTTTCCAAAGGCAAGAGCAGCCCCCCTCCTGTTATCCCTAAATAAGGCAGGGAAGAGAGACACCTAGCTGCTGAAAGGCAATCAGCAGCAAAACCCAAATTTAACAGCATCAAAACCCAAATTTAGCAGCAGCAAAACCCAAATTTAACAGCAGCAAACCCCAAATTCAACAGCAGCAAACCCCAAATTCAACAGCAGCAAAACCACAATTTAACAGCAACAAACCCCAAATTTAACAGCAGCAAAACCCCAATTTAACAGCAACAAATCCCAAATTTAACAGCATCAAAACCTGAATTTAACAGCAACAAACCCCAAATTTAACAGCAGCAAAACCCCAATTTAAGAGCAGCCCCCCAAAGCTATGAGCCCTGCCCCTGTGTGTGACAGCTCCTGGGACAGCTCTTGGCTGTCACATCCTGGGGAGCAGCTCAGGAGGGAGTGAGGGATGAAAAGTGGATTTTCACCAGGGAAGATAAAAAAGGTGAAGGATTGCTCATCTCTGAACTGGAAGAGTGGCTTTCACTTTGAAAACTGAAAGAAAGATTGAATTCCTTCACATGAGTGATGATAGTCAGGAGTCTGGCTGGACACGGGAGGAAGAAAACATTCTTCATGCTGCAGAGCAGGGCTGGTGTGTGCTCAGAGATAAGGAGAGCCTGGTCAGCAGAGCAGCTCCAGTCCAGGACACCCACACAGCTCTGCTCAGGGTGGGACACACAGGTCAGCCTGGGGACAGGCAGAGAGGGATTATATGGTCGTAATTTCAAGACTATAAGATGCACCCTTTTGACTAAAATTTGGATTGAAACCCAGAGGTGCGCCTTATAATCCGGTGCGCCTTATATGTGGGCAAAGTTCGGAAATTTGCCAACCCAGAAGTGCAAGCTGCGAGCTGAGCCGAGCTGAGGAATGATGAGCCACAAGCCGAGCTGAGCCGTGAGAGCCGCGAGAGCCACAAGAGCCACACCAGCCAGTGCCGGGGGTGGGCGGCAGTGCCGGGGCCCATGGCACGGAGAGGGTGCCTGGGGCTGCGTTTAAAGGCTGCACCAATCCGTGAAAAATGTTTGCAAATTGAGCAGCTGCCAGTAAACCCCGCGATGGCGCCATTCCGTTACTAATTCGTTACTTTGTTGTGCGTGGATCCTCGCTGCAAAAAAAAAAAGTGCGACTTATAGTCCGGTGTACCTTGTAGTTGTGAAATTACTGTAAATATTTCAGCATGTGAATGGAATTTCCAGGGGGATTTCTTTCTGCCATTCTTTTCCAAGTGGAGATTTCTGCCACGTTCTTTTCCTGCATTTTCCCTTGAGGCTGTCCCAAAAAAATCCCAGCAATAATGTGGCACGACAGTCACTGGCACCTGGCTGTGTGTCTGGGAGTAAGGAGGGACAGGCACACACAGTTTCACACAAAATACCTGTTCTATTAAATGTTCCATAAAAATAAAATCATAGAAAGGAAGGGCCTTGTCAAATCAGGCCTCGTTGCTGTTTTTTCAGCTAAACTAACAGCTAGCCTGTTAAGTTCCCATAAAAAATTAATTCTAATAATGAAAATCAGTTTGCAGAACAATCTATTCTTGTGGAAAAAACAGGTTGCACCTGCAAATACAAAAATTTTATCCCGTAAAAATCTGTAAACAACCCCCCCAAAACTATATAAAAATGTCTAATAAACATGTGCAATAATCCTTACCAAGCAATAAACTGAGTTTCACTAGATTACTGACCAATTAGATTCAAACACGATACTTTCTGATACCATATAAAAACGAGCTCTGTGCAATAAAATTTAACTATTCTGCACGAATAAAACCAAGGATCTCATCTCACTTCTATCTCTAATGCAAAGCTGACAGCAACAACCATACACTGGTGCAGGGAGATACCTGTGACCTTTTCCAAAGTTTAGGATATCTGCTGCTTACAATGCCTCTATTCAATAACAGCTTAAAATGATTTTTCACATATGATGTACTGGTATATGTACTAGCATCAGCACAGCAGTGTTCATCCACATCTTCATTTCATCATTTATTTTTCCCTAGGAGATTTGAAACACATTTATCTTGCTAGGCTTTTTGTATCTTGAACATTTGGCAATTTTGGGGTACATTGTGCACTTGTAAGTGCCCAGTTTGACCCTCTTAATGAACCCCTATATTCTAAGTCAGAACCAAAAATGGTTCAGAAAAAACAGTTTGGTTGTGTCTATAGCATGTGAGGAAGGGTTTTTAAAGATGAAAAGTCTAGAAATTGTAGAGGCTGAATGGCCTCTGTCTGAGAAGTTTGCAAGTATGAAAGTGTGAATTCCCAGAAATTGAAGAGAAGGAGAGAACAGAGCACAGAGCTGCTCTGGGGCAAAAAACCAATTCCAGGACACCAAACAGCCCTGTGAAGGGGAGGCTGCCACAAATCACAGCATTCACAGATGAAAAAAAAGAAAAAAAAAGATACAAGTTCATGAAATAAGGTGTCACTGCAGATCTTACAATCCAAAAAAGCCCAAGAACAGAATTAGGTGATGCACAAAGCATCTGACACGTAGTGAAGGAAAATTCCGTTCCAGAGTTCTGCTGTGGACTCGAAGCTATGGACAAGTGCAAAGCAGATTGTACATTTAAGAGTAAAAAGCCCGATCTTGAAAATTACTAAAATGCCAAAGATGATGAAGAATGCCAATGACAGAAAAACCAGAATACAAGAACTCTTGCAGCCTGTGGCTTCAAACTCTGCTCCTTCTCTCTCCAGACAGGAGTTGCATTGCCTCACCTCAAGCAGAAAGTAAGAATAAATAGGAGTTTGGGAGGAGGAAACAAGAGAAATAATTTGCCTAAGAGAGTTAAATGAGATGACTCTGGTCTGTTTTCCTTTGTTATTCCATGCCTAATGAAGTGTCTGGGTAGTTGGAACAGCTCCTGCAGCATGATCTGATTGTTGTAGTTGCTGTTTGTTTGCCGTGAGTTATTGTTTTATTTGGCTCTCATCTCGGAGCTGTTTCCCTGCTCTGTTGGGCAGAGTGATGCTGCTGGATCGTGTTTATGAGCCTGTAAATGATTGGGGAGCTGTTTCTCCAACATGAGAGATGATGAGAGACAGAGAGGGGCTGTGCTGGGCAGGGCACAGACTGCTGCAGCATATGATGGTCTTTCTGCATCCAAAACCCAAAGCAGCATTTGAATGCACAACAAAGTGTGCTGTCTGTTTGTTTCTTTTCCAAAAGCAAGTTAGTTGGCCAGTGAACTCTTAAAATTGCTCAATGTTCTTCATACCAAAGAGCATCTTGAGGGATCCAGCATGGTGAACATCAATGCCTCCAACAGGGGCATCTTGCAGCCTTTTGTATCTGTATGAAAAGAGATTTCATCTTCTCAACTGCACCTTCTGCCTTCCTATCTGAGCTATAATCAATATTTTCATTTATGCCTCAATAGATCACCAATCACCTAACACCATGGTGTGTAAATCAAATCTTGAAATTAAATTCTCGTGCTTCACTGCGAGTACGAATAGAATATTTTGTGATTGTCCACTACAAATCCGTCAAATACTTTCTGGACTGAAGAAGACTTAGGAAAATTTATTTATCTCTTCTGAAAAAATTTGGAGTTTTCAGCTCTAATTCCTTATTTCCTTAATGTCTTTAAAGCCAAATAGGATCATAGATGGCAACAAAATATTCTCTGAGATAAGGAAGGGGGCAAGAGGAAACTGAGGGGGAGGAGAAAGATTTTGCAAAAATAGGAATTGCAAATGCCAGACCAAAAATCTGGAACCTAAACATCAAAATCACAGCATGCACCCAGGCTCTCCATTAGAAGGCAACTTCTGCCCTCTGCTAAGGGAATTAAAAACCTTCAACAGCACTGAGGGCTAAAAGATTTCTCTTTCAGTTCTCCTCACGTTAGGTGCCATTAACAAGGGCCTTTTGTGATCGTTCTGCACAAGGGCACTGCAGCAAATTCCAGTTCATTACTTACAGGGTTTTCAGCAGGTTTAAGGAACCCTGAGAGCTCAGAAATTCTCCTGAGAAATCTCTCTCCCAGGAAACTTCATTGCAACCATCCTTTTGAACAGGAAGGCTTATGCTATGATGCATTTTAGGTAAAACACGGCACAAAACAGAAAAACAAAGAGATCAGGACAAACTATGAGAGAAAACAAAGATAATAATAATGTCATTTTAAAGAGTTTTTCAGGTACCAGAACATCCAGTCATCACCTACTACCACAGCAACTGTGATTTCTTAGGTTATGTACAATTTAACATTAAAGCTCCTCAGGAGCTCAGAATTTTGCTTCTGTTTAGGTTGGGATGAAGGAGTTAGAAAATGAAGAAACAGTGGCAAGGTTTCTGTCACAATTTCCTTCCTCAGCCTCTCTGAATGAAGCATTTCTGCTTTGGCATGTCAGGACAGGTAGGGAGCCAAGAATCCTCGGATTTAACCTCAGGGATACTCTGGTCAAATCCTCCCTCTCCTACCCTGGCCATCTCCTACAAGACCAGAGTTACCGGGACAATCACTTATCCTTGTGCCTGTCAAATAAGTGCTAAAGAAAAAAATCTATCCAAGAGAAACAAAAGGTACCTGCACACGGAGAGCCAGCTGATTTCCTCACTCCAGAAAGCTTCCAGCCCTGCTTGTAGGCATGGCAATAGAGACAATTCCAGCTCTGATCCTCACTGCTGAACCTCTGAGCTTTCAAACACATTTGCTCAGCTCTGCCATGTCCCAGAATAAAACCTTTCATTCAGTTTTCCTGCTCTGCACAAAGCCTGAGAGCAGCTGCAGGGTCTAAATGAACCAGGCTGTGTTAGGCCTGGGCTGGGTCCTGGGCTGGAGAACTCTCCAAAATCCTCTGTATGGCCAAGCCCCAGCAAGAGTTAAGGCTACAACACACCTGCACACCCAGTTGGATGGTCTGGCTGTGCTGTCAGCCCCTGCCATCAATAAATTCTGCTCCTGCACATGATATTTCAGGCAGGCACTGAAAAACGGGCGACACAGTTGGTTTCACTGGCAGAGCACACAAGGTTTTATTTGTCAACAAATGGGTTCCATGATCCATCATTAACACTTGATGGATTGGCCCAGCACTTTGGCAGGGTGTTTTTTTTATCACACTTTCCTGCAGCAGAATGTATTTCAGGAACTGTCTTACACACTGATTTGCTGGCAGGGGCTGTGCTGGCAGAAGGCAGAATGTTTCCTTGCATTCTCTGCTGGTCAGTGCGAGAGTGTGGAGTAGATAACATGAGGGACACGTTATGGCTTTACATCTGTTTTTGTTGTGATCAGATCTGTTCTTCCTCTCATGACAACAAAAACAAATCTCATTTTGTTTCCTTGCTCATCGAACATGATCCAGAATCTCATTTGTAAGGAAAAAAAAAAAGATATAAAAAACCCCAACCAAAAAAATGCCCAGCCCAACTAACTGTTCTATAACCCAAATTTTAAATATTCATCTTTACATTTTTTCCATCTTTCTTTGTGCAATAAATACATTCAATCAGAAGAAAAATACACTAACTCACTGTGACAGATTGGACTCCATCTGTCAAGATTTCGTGTTTGATATAGACTGGAAATTGTAGATAAAGGGGAAATATCCAGGTACTGTTCTTTCAGTGAATGTCCCGGAGGGAGATTAAGGAAATGATAAATTGGTTATGGTTATACCCTGAGCCAAGCCATTGGAATCCTCATCAGAATCAGAAGGATTGCAGCCAGGAAAGACAGATGCTGGAAAGAAGAGTGGTATGAGGAAAAGGATTTTCGTTTCAGCTGGGACAGAACAAATGTACAAATGATGTTAAGTGCTAGCCAGGAAAGAGTATATTTTGTCATCTTGTAACAGAAGATGTTCCTGCAATCAGCATCATTTTGTTGTGAGCATCATTGCAGGATCCCAAAAATCCTACATGCAAAGATATTTTTGAAATAAGAAAAATAAGAGTTTTGCTTAAAATGCATTCAAGGGACTAATAAGAATCCACCAACTCAGAGCACTTGGGCGAAAGTTAGAAATCCAGAAGAGTTGCCTCATGACAGCATCCTGCATGATTTTGAGCAATTAATTTAATTTATCTGAGTTTCCTCATGTGTGTGAAGAATCTCCAATGTGATTTTCTAGGAAAAAACAAATTATAGCAAGGAAATGTCCCACTACTGACAGGGACTACAAACAACTAGAGATACACAGAGGCTTTTACTAAAAGAAGAAAGTGTCCAGGTGAGAGCAGAGGAACAAATATTAATTCCACCTCATCAGGACAAAGGCAAGTGCCTGACAAAGAATATTTATGCAAAGTGCCTCTGGCTTGCTGCAGGAGTGCAGTGACTCAGTGACAGGCCAGCAGGGCTAGCAGAGGGCACTGGGGGTGGCCCCTGCTGACAGCACACAGGGCAAGTCTGGCTGATGGGCTGAGCTGACCACTGGGGCTGAATGCAAGATGGGATTTTAGGAGCCTCAGCCAGGAGCTCAGCAGATGCCAGGGCTGCAATCACACAGCGCAGTGACACTGAGAAACTCTGCAATGTCCTGGTGCTGATTGCTCAGAGCTCAGAGGGTGCCACTCCCACCCAAACAACAAAACTTGCAGCACAGATAACATCTGGTTTCCCCTTAAATTATAATTTTAAAAAAAATCCCACAATCAAAACAGGAATCATCCAAAAGAAAAGGCGTGGAACAGGTTCTGCTGTGTTAAAACAAAAGAAAAACGAAATCCTGAGACGTGGATGTTGGGCTGAGGAGAAGAGCTGCTCCAGGAAAGGTCACTGACACCTCTGTGCTTTGGTGTTTGTCACACTTTGCTTTTGGCTCTCCAAGCCTGCTCAAAACCTCGACCTTCAGTCCTGCAGCAGCCCAGGAACACGGGATTAAGGAAATGACCTTCCCCATGGCACAGCAAACTCCCTCTCACAGCTACATCCCCTCCCAGTCACAAACTCTGAAGCTTTTCCTTTCGAAACACTCCTCCTAGAATTTCTGCTTATGAATCTTTGAAGACAAAGCCACTACTTCCAGAAGAAGAAAATAAATACTCATTTGGTATTTATGAAGGAGCTATTAGTAGCGGTGAAATTTTCCATGCAACACATCCCTTTAAATGAAATTAATTAGATAAAAGTAGCACAGGCTTCAGGAAGAAAGAAATCCAGACATTTTCCCTGACAGACATGAAAAGAGAGATAGATATTATTATGTCCATATTAACAATACAAAATATCATCAATTTCCATGTGCATCATGTCACCTCAAAGAAAGACAAATTCTAGTGATAGTAATGTTACTTGTGGAAAGTTTAGTGGTTAAAACTTTCAGTAAAGCTGTGTCCTGTTTTGTCCTGGGAAAGGCAAGACAAATTCCCCTCAGAATTCTGGATAATGCATGAGGCTCACAGAGCAGCTGTCAGACAGGACAATGATTGCAGCCTCACCATTAAGCTGCAGACACAAACATGACAAATGTTCTTGAAAATAACAAACCAAGGGATTCTTGCAATCAGCAGTATGTGATTTTTGGCCAGCAAATTACAATAATTGATATGTCTGTGCATTTACAGTGCAAGAGGATTGTTTGCATGACAGTGTTTGGTTTTGTCATCATTGATAATTTTTCAGGTAGAAACAAACTTGTTTAATTTGATGACAGAAGATAAAATTTAATACCCAGCCCAACTCCTCATAGCTGTGACACTGCACTGTGGAACCAATGCTCAGCAAAGAAAATACAGAAGATTTTACTGCATGCCCAGTTTTATGTCAGGAGAATTTTCTTCCTAATTTATTATCTCTTCCTACTTAATTTGGTCTCTTGTTTCTGACCTATCAAGCTAAGAAATGGACTATGACGCTACAAAACTAATTACTCCTTTTTTTTCTTTTAATTCCCTCAAAGGCTAAGGAACTAAACATCACGACAGGAACTCCAGCAGTAATTGGCCTTCAGTGTCACTCTGTGCCAAAGAACTGAGCTGAAATGCAAACTTTAATCTAACAACCATCATTGGCTGGATGGAGAAGGCTCAGCCCATCAGAGATCTTCGTCAGGATGACACTGAGGTGAAAATTTCCAGTGCACACTGAGGTATGAAAGCTGTTTGCATTAATGCCAACAGACATTGGACACGATTATTGTAAATACAATCAGCTCTCCCCTCATCATTTCCCAAAAAGCAGTGTGGCTGCTGTGGGATGGATTAGAGGAATGCAGAGCATTGTGAAGAAAAGTGAATGAAAGCCCTTTATAAATGGCTTTCTACTTTAATTTATATCTTCTCCAAATTCCAGGATAGACCAGCCCACCTGTCACCAGTGCTATTAAAAATATTTAAATTTGGTTTAAGCTTTATTTTCTTTTTTAAATATGACAAGAATAATGGGTGTTTGGGTTTGTTGTTATTGCTGTTTTTCTTTGTTATTTTTTGCAAACATTTAATCAATATCTTTGCTGTTTTGCTACTTTAATCTGCATTAGTGGCAAAGGAACTGGAGGTTTAAGTCTGAGGATCACCCAGCTTCTGACCTTGGTGAGATTTAAGGATGACAATTTGGAGATCAAGGGAATTTTTCTGCTGGCAGTGGAGGTAGGCAATTTTGGGATTTAAGTAACTAAAGCAGTAGTCAGCCCATGAGATTTGTTTCCTTGATTTTTACCATTGTATTTGAGGAAAAAAAACATTATTACAGATCTCTCTGGGGTTTAGCTCACAGAGGTGCATAGGGCGCTCTCACACATTACAATTTTTGTGTCTTTGTAATGTTCCAGGCAGGATATCTTCCAAACACAGATGAAAATCCCTTACTACATACAGAATAACACCAAGTGTGGCCTTGACTAGGATTTTTTTTTTTTTCTGCACAGTTCAATATTCATTAAGAGAGTTTTGCCATTCCCAATCAGGAATTACCTCACCTCCTTTCTGCTGGCTGCTTTTCAGACACAACAATTCCATTTCCTCACTTTACAGGATGCATAAATCCCTTTGCTTTAACTGTAACCATGAGCTTAATTCTTCTGAGTTTGCTTAAGCTGAGCTTTCCAGCTGATTTTAACTTTTGTTCAGGCTCCATTGCCTGCCTGTGTCAGACACCAAACACCAATTTCCCTTTCCTTTGTCACCAAAATTATCTATGTGGCAGAGAGTTTTTATTCAAGCTGCAACACTCAGTGCATTAATCACTTTTATTTTCTGATAACAAAGGGAATAAAGGGAGTGATAAATAAGTGTATAAGTGAGGTGATTCAGTAGTGATCCTGCACCTGAAAATAAGATATCCTGGCCTCCTGAGAGATCACTGCATCTGTTTCCACTGCAACTATCATCATCTTGATAAATATTATGACTATCTTAAGTTCCATCAACCTTCTGCATTAACATGAGGGACAATTCACCACCTATATTGTGCACAGTGAGGAAAAAAAGAGTTCAATTTGGGAAGCAGAGGGAGCCTGGTGTGGTTAAGTTCCCTCATTACAGATGCCATTCAGGATTCAGTCACTGCTGATATCAAGGAAAAAAATCTAGGAAACTATCCTATCAGAGAAACCTATTAATTAAAGTGCAGTATAAAGAGAGCAATTAATTATTAGCTGCATAATTGCTCACAATAACCACTGACAGGAAGAGAGTATTGCCACACTAAGATATACTGGGTGCAATCAGCAAAATAAAACATAAAAGCCTTTTTTACTCCTTTCTAGACACACATCAAGTAGAAAATATTTCTGGTAGCCATTCATAACAAAAAAAGGGGGAAAAGTGAATAAAGAGCAAGCCTGTGATTAACTTGTGTGCAGAAAATCTCGGTGTCATTGATCCAAGGCACATTCTCCTCTCATGGCTCTGGGCACCTCACATTTGTTTCACATTCTGTCTCCTGGAATTCTCAATACCCCAGCCAATATTTGCCACACAAAGGCTGTTCAGTGCTTTCTATCACTGTTTGACTCTGTTTGCTTCTCTATCTCCTTCACTTCTTCCATCACGACTCACTCTTCTCATTCCCTTTTTATTTCCTTTTCCTCACTCTAATTTTTCCTAGTTTATTATGTCCTATTCTCATCTTTCCAGGCTGCTCTGAGCTCCACTTTTCTTGTCTCCAATTTCATCTCCAACATTTGCAATCCCTGTTACTGAATTTCTTGGATAAACAGAGTAGCATGACAAAGGGACACAATTGATCTACTTTTTTTAAGAAAATATCTCAATTTTTTTAAGCTTTTGTAGTGAAAAATAAAGCTAAAAAATGTTACTTAAACGAAGGGGGCAGAAGGATAAAAAAGATTCCATACCAGATGGGGAAAAAAAGAGACCAATGCATCTCTGAGTACCAAACACCTTTTAGACCAAGTGGCACGAGGAGTATTTGAAACTCCCAGATTCTGTGGAAAGGACATCACCTTTCTTTGCAGTGCCCAGCTGGGTTTGGTGTTTTGTTCCTGTGCTCAGCAGTGCAGCTCCAGCCAGCCCAGCCCAGCAGTGGCCACCAAGATCCTCTGACTTTGGTGGCACCAAGAGATGTCCCCAAGGAAAGGTCACAGTGCTCAGGCTGCTCCAAGCTGAATTTCTCGATTTCCACATTTTCCCAGCTGGCCCTGGGGAGATGTTAAGCTGATCTCAAAAATACCAGAGCACATCTCAGGGCCTGGGACTGCTGTAAAGTCAGGTAAAAAGTGAATTACTGCAGAAACACCTCTGTACTTTGCTTTTTCTTTTTTTGGTTTTTCACTGCTTCAATAGCGAGAAAATAAATTTCCTGCAAAATACTTTTCTCTAATGGGATTAATCATAGTGTGAGGGTGGAGATGAGATATTATCAGTGCCCTTTGTCACTTCTTGGATCTTAAGGAACTGTCCCCATTTATTTCTTTATTCACAGAAGTGAATTCAGTGTGTTAATTGGGAATGGGAAAGAAATTACTTTTATTCACATACTTGAAATTGATTGGCTGTCTCATTTTGTTAGAAAGAGTGAATAAAGCCCCAAACAAATAAACTAATCTACCTAGGCACACAATTATGCATTGTGATTCCTTTTACTGTGCCCTCTTTATTCATTCTTGCTCTGAGATAAACAGCCCCAGCCTTCCCATCTCACTGAACAGGAGATTCTTTCAAAAGCTCTCATTAGCAATTATTGATAAAAGTCTAGATTAGTTTATCAGCTTATATTAAAACGACACCAAAATTTGGATTTGATTAAAATTAGTTGTCTTCAAAGACAGTTAAGGAAATATTATTTAGTCAAATGTCCAAGGTGAAGAGTTCTATAGTTAATAATTTATAGTTGAGATTTTTCACTACAAAAACAAACAAACAAAAACAAACACAAAAAACCACAAAACAAACAAACAAACAAACAAAAATTAAAAAAAACCCCACACCAAAAAATCAAAACACCAAACCAAAAAACCCAAACCTAAAAGGTACAGATATCAAGATATAAAACTGTATTTTATTTTAAAGTAAGTTGTGGTGGTCTGGACTATTCTTGACAGCTTACTTGGCAAAGCCAGGCTGGTCAGGCTGGACAGAGTTAAATGTGTTCAAAAAATTCTCTCTTTTTTTAATATTTAGCAGAAAATGTAAACTTTTTTTAAAAAAGACTTCTGAAGTCTTTTGAGAGAATCAAAGTTTTGGTTTTGCAGCTTTTAGATGTAAAATGAAGCTGACATGAGCTGCCCAAGTAAGCAGCAAGGTGACTGACAATAAACCTCTCAGAAATAATTTGATTCACTAAATGAGATTTTTTGGAACATTCCTGAACTGTAAATAATATAAAGGTTGGTGTTCAAAGATTAGAGCAAGTTAGAAGATAATTTATTTTCTGTGGGTTTTGCAAAATACAGAAATCCAATTTCCAGCTACTTTTTCCATTACCTGAAATAAATATTGGGGTCTGATCACACATTTAATAAGAATATGCATAACTTTCTGGAAATTTCATCAGGAGAAAGGAGGATGTAGACAGTATAGACAAACAATCCAAAGAAATGAAGCACATGGGCTTTGAGAAAAAAACGTTTTCCGTATTACTATAAAACCCTTTTAGAGTGTTAAGGGAAAATCGTCTTCTGCAGTTTCTTGGACATTTTTCTTTGCTCTGAATTGACAGATTTACTTGGCATTTTCATAAAATTTATTTCAGCAGCACTGTTCACTTACCTAAGTGTTTTAAAACATATGGTTGATTAATAAGCTCAGTTACTGAAACACAGACTTTCACGAAATCCAGCAGATTTCCCAGAATTTAGTATTGGTTGTTGAGAAAACCACTGGCATGTTTAGTGAGGACACACGTTTAACATTTAACTTCTGAACAATATTGCAGAAGGGACAAACCCCACCTGAGGCTGTGCCAATTCTGCCCCAGATGAGCACAGAGCTCCCCAGCGCCGATCCCATAATTTATTCTCCTTTTTTGTCACCTGCAGGGGAATATCCCCTTTGGATGGCACTGCCAGGCCTTGCTGTGACCCAGATTATTGGGTTTTAAAAGAAAATACAGCAAATCCCTGGTGCAGTTTAGAGCAAAATCCCGCAGGAGTCTTTCTAGCCCAAAGGAGCAAATGTCAGAGCACAGAGACAGAAAAAATTCCCTGGCAGGACAGGAGGCTCTAAAGCTGCTGCAGGGGCTTGTCTGGGGTGTGTGGAGCTCCAGATCTCAGTAATAACTGAAAAACACACATTTACAGTGATTTCACAGCTATAAGGCACATCTTTTTGACTAAAATTTTGATCAAAACCCAGAAGTGCGCCTTATAATCTGGTGCGCCTTATATATGGACAAAGTTTGGAAATTTGCCAACCTGGAAGTGCGAGCCACGAGAGTCACGAGAGCCGCGGCAGCCGCACCAGGGTGGGTGGGAGTGCCCGGGGCCCCGGGCATGGGGAGGGCACCTGGGGCTGCGTTTAAAGGCTGCATCGATCCATGAAAAATGTTTGCAAATTGAGCAGCTGCCAGTAAACCCCGTGATGGCGCCATTCCGTTACTAATTCGTTACTTTGTTGTGCACGTATCCTCGCTGCAAAAAAAAAAAAGTGCTCCTTATAGTCCGGTGCACCTTAAATTTGTGAGATTACTGTATATAAATATATAAATGAAAACACTTTTGCTCTTGTTTCCACTTCATTGAATTTCCAAATACTTTGCAGTGAAAAGCTGAATCAATTTGAAACTCCAATAAAATGGAGAGATGTCCCCAAGCCCAGGGAGAAGAGTCTCCTTGCTCTTTAAGCCAGTGACAAAAGTTGCAATGACACCCAGGGAAATTGCTCAGAACTCAGAGCATTTGCTTTGGCTGAATTATTCCACCCTGCCTCAGTTAAGATTGCCATTTGTTAATATAGCACATAATTTGATTTAAAAGTGAGACCAATTCAGAGATCCCATGTCTTGCTCTCTGTGTGCATTTGCTCCACACCGTGACGGAACATCCCAGAACTCCTTGGAAATGCACACCGCAGTGAAATATCATATTTAGTCAGTTTATTACCATCACTAAATGTACTGCTACAGTATAAATCTTTAAAAGCATGTCAGGACCTACCTAAGCTTTGTGATGGATTCAACGTTAATGCTTGCATTGGCCCAGGAAAAATCTGATTTCCCAATACTGTGACAGCTCTACAATGTGTAAATGCTGAAGTCACTGATTACATCCGAGTCAAATATTTATTTACCAACTGACAAAGTGTTAGTCCTGGCAAAATAACAAAACCTGATGCTAATTAAGAGCACTTTTTTTTTTTT
>VRYO01002184.1:21706168-21773319 GCA_009812075.1 Sialia sialis
AAAAAAAAAAAAAAAAAAAAAAAAAAAAATCCAAAATAAAATACACAGGCATTTCAAAATATTTTTTCCCCACATGAATATGACAATTCCATTTAATGAAACTAACATTTCATGTTTAATAAGAATATTCTCCCCCTTGCACACATCTGACTTTTCTTCACCACAGTTACAAAAGGTGGTGGTACAAGGTACCATGATTAAAATGTCAAAAGAAGAGATATCATTGCATTATATTTCTGCTTCAGCCACAGGAAAACATCACTCGCCTCCCTTGAAGATGTGAGGAACCTGGCACGGTGCTAATAGGAAAATACAAACCAGGCCAGAGATGCTGCACAGCACTGCAGGATAAAATTTTGGGAGTTCTGCAGGGAAGGAAGCTGAAGACCAGAATTTGTGATCATGAGAAAGTGAAAGACAAAACAGGCTGTGTGAACACTGTGAACTTGGTACCGGATAGGCAAAATAGTATTTTTCCTGTTCTTTCTTCTATTCTCCTCCTTTTTAAAATAAAAATTCATCATTTTTCTTACTGTTTTTCTCTTTTTTTTATTTTTCACATGGGATTCTCAAGTCTGCTGTCTTTCTCAAATGTTACCTAAAAAAATCCAGTCTAATCAAAAAATTATATAGTAAAAATTGGTTTCTTCACCTTGATATCCATCTAGGAAATGGAATCAAAGCACCTGGAAAGTCTGACTTCCTGAATTGAAACTGTTCTTGAAATGCTTTTTTCAACAGGCAGTAAAGTTTTTTTATTTGTTTCCTTTAAAGTTGCAAGCATGTGCTCAATAGGCAGGTTAAAAAAAGCATGGAGAAACATGCCCAGTTGCCTAAAAGCAAGAACAAATGTATGTGGGGCAAATAATGTTAGAAAAACTGTCAGGAAGGTGAGAGAAAGGAAATAAATGCAGTTTAAAACAAACAAACAAACAAAACCTAGAAGAAAAACAAAACAAAACAAAAACAACAACAACAACAACAACTCAAAAAAACCCCCCAAAAACAAAACTAAAGAAAACAAAAGAAAACAAAACTAAACAAGACTAAGAAAAATAATAATAATAAAAAAAAAAAAACACGAAACAAAAAACCCCAAACAAACAAAAAAAAAAGTAACACAACCAAACAAAACCCAACAGGCCATGCATGAATTAAAGAAAATCAGAATACAGAGGGAGGTCAGGCAGGGAAGAATTAACTGAGACACATCCTTCATAACACAAGGACATTTTGGAGCTCCTGCAGTCACTCACTTTCAGTCAGGAAGGAACACAGCCCATGGCTTGAGTTTCCCAGCACACCTCGTGGTACAAGATGCTGATTCTCTGCTTCTGTGACATTTTCACTGTGAAACATTCATCTTCTTTCAGCTGAACCAGACTGATTAAACTTTAAGCAGAGGAGGCCCGAGTTAGGCAGGGTTTATTTGTGGCTCACATATGGCTCCTGTCACTGTCACACTCAACTCTGAGCGGCAAGAAAGGGCAACTGTCTAGACCCAGTGAATCACTTGGAGCCCTACATATGGTTCCTATTAATCTTCAGCTTCCTCAAAAACCTTTTTTCCACCTTCCTCCCAATCTATAAAACTCTGCCCATCCCCTAAGCCTGGCCTCAAAACTAATTGGTGAAATTAGAGAGGGATTCTGCAAACATTTGCCCACATATGCACAGAAAACTTCAGGCTACGACTCCTTAACAACTTCAATCTGACTCAAATAATTAAAGTTCAAAGCACATGAGAGCTGTGTTGATCCAGGGTGGAAAGTGAGGACTCTGATCTGGGCCATGGAAATGCCAAAATTCAAAAGCAGCCTCGATGTCTGACTTCACCTGACGTAGGAGAGCACAGAGAGGAATCAGCCAGAAAGGGACACAGGGCATGGGAGCAGAGCATTGCCTGCCCCCTAAAATAATAAAGCACAAACCACAAAAGCGTAAACACCTTCTGTTTTATGAGAAGGTCGCATAAACTTGACTTTAGCAGCCTGAACAAGTATTCCCATGACAGAGATTTGGAGCAATTTCTTCAGCCTGTTGATTATCTGAACAAAACCATCCCCAAAGAGGGTGTAAAATTGGCTGGTGTGGAATTGAACTCCCAGCAAAGGATTGAGCACCAACCCTCGGAGCTTTGTGGTGCTGGGCACTTTTTATTTGTGGGATAAACACAGCTCAGATCTCTCTGTGCCCATTTCAACACATAAAATATCACAAGGACACACCCAAAGCAGAATTGTAGATTTGTGTGACATTAATTGCAGGACCACCCTGAGCCTGTCACAATGTGTGGGCACAGTGGTGTTGACGCTGCACATCACTGAGATGCCAGTTAAAATCAAGTGTTGTGATAAAGAAAATGCAACTTCAGGGCCTGCTTTGCTGCTCTAAAAATCACAGTAGTTTCTCAAAGGATCAGCAAAGGCAGGATTTCTCATGAGACATGGATAGGACTCCATTCTTCCCCACTTCTGTGCTTCAAAATAGAATTACAAGATGAGCTGGACCACTTTTACTGATGATGTAATTGCACTGAAGTTATTTCTGGGAGAACACCTAATCTAATCCACTAACACTAAATGTTGATACCTCTTAATTAAACAAACTTCATTGCTCTATGTCTCATCTGTGCTGCTTGAAAAAATACATTGTTTTAAAAGATTAATTTAATGCTTTTCTGGGTGGAGCAGATTAAGACTGTGAGGGTGGGGAGGCACCAGAAGAGGCGGCCCTGAGAAGCTGTGGATGCTGCAGCCCTGGAAATGTTCAAGGCCAGGCAGGGCCGAGATGATTTTTGGGGTTCTTTCCAACCCAAACCATTCTGTGATCCAGTAATGATTAGGTGTGTCATGAAGTTATATTACACTTTTCCTAAACAAAAAGCTGCCTTTTCATTTCACAGACTAAATTTTAGCAAAGTACAGTAATTTCACAATTATAAGCCGCACCTGTTTATGAGCTGCACGTCCCAGTAGCTGGGCAGACCACAGGATTTGTCCATGTATAAGCTGCACCCAAATATAAGCTGCACTTTTTTTTCTTTTTTCTTTTTTGTATTTTTTTTAAAGCAAGGATCCATGTGCAACAAAGTAACGAGTTAGTAACAGAATTGCGCCAGCGCGGGGTTTGGTGTCAGGTGCTCAAGTTGCAAACAGTTTTCATAGAGCAGCCAAGCCTTTAAAGGCAGCCCCAGGCGCCCTCCCCGGCCAGCTCTCACTTCCAGGCTGGCATTTCGCTGGGATTTGTCCATAAATAAGCCGCACCTGATGATTAGCCGCACTACTGGGGTAGGCTGGATTCTTCAATGAAAAAGGTGCACCTTATAATCGTGAAATGACTGTATTTATGTCCTAGGCCTGGTTTCAAACATGAACACAGCTGAAAGTGGAGCATGGATGATCTTTTGCTTTTCCAGAGGGATGTAGAGACAGTTCTGCCAGCACAACACAGGGCAGGAGAGCAAACAGTTGTATTCACCAAATGGAACATCAACATCTGGACTCTTCCAGCTGTTTTTAATTCTGTTCAGGGTAAAAAAATCCATGTCTCCACTTGGACAGAGTAGGAAGAGCCAGAGCTTTAACAGCTCCTTCAATTGACTCTGCTCACATCTCCTCTGTGCACATTCCTAATTCCATTCACCACTCTTGTCCTTGCATATGTTTTTGCATTATTCAGTAGCAAATTCAGACCTCAGGCATAAACAAACAAATCACATATGTTTCATTAGCTGCAGCAAGGTCTAATTGCAGTAACCAGAAACACACAGGAAATTCAAAAATGTTCAGAATTGTTACTATAGCCACCACAAAGTACAAATACTTAATGCAAACTTTAGAATATAAATAATTTAATAGAGAGAAGCCTAATGAAAATGAAAGGACACCCAGAAAGGAATATATTTTAAAGCACTGACACCCCATGGAAAAAATATATTCAGGTGTAAACGGCCAAACACAATTATAATTTCAGGTTCTCAATGGGAAATGGGTTTCAAACCCTCCTCCAATGGAGGTGAGGTTTTTCACTAATGAAGAAACAAATAAAAACCACAGAACAGAAAATTCCAGGCTGTACAGAAGAGGGAATCATGACATAATTAACAGTGCCAGCTTGGTTTTCTGTTCCCAGTGTAATGCAGTTGTTCCAGATGTTCCTTCAAAACTAAAGATATCTTTTAAAAATACCTGTGTGCCCTCAACTTCTCACATTTTTTTTCATGTTGTTTGATTTGTCTCAGTTTGGCATATTCTCAATAATTAATTATCAATAACCCTGGAAGATTCATAAGCACTTAATGATGTTTCAGGAGAGTACAGATAAAACAAAATATTCTGTATCTGTAATAAAACTGCATATCCAGAAATAGTATTAGATATGAGAATTTCAAAGAATATCCTAAAATAGTATTTAGTGTTCATTCTGAATGTTTAGTTTGCTAAGTTAAGACATTAACCATCAAGAACAAAAACCACAGCCAGCTTTCAAGGAAAACAGTTACTCCTACTCTGTCAAAAAGAGACAAGTGCAGACACCACTGTTTATAAGTTTGACAGTCTTTGTAAGAGAATTATGTTTTAAAAAAAATAATAAAAAAATAAATAAAATAAAAATGGCCCAGCTCCATCCTGAAAAGCTAAAAATTTTTTTTAAAAAGAAAAACAATTTTGCTACCATACAGTCTCTAGTGTTAACAAGGGCTAGATGCATCTCCTGAAAAATTAGAAAAAGAAACTTCTGTTTGTCTAGAAACACATGTATGTTATATTTATACATCTGCTTACATGGACAAAAATAGAGAGATAAAATAAATACCTGTACTGAAAGACGTGACAGTGCTAAAAATCAGAAGTGAGGCATCAATATTTATCACAACTTACTCCAGTTAATAACAGGTTTGGACAGTATTTTGCATCTATTTTAAGAATAATCGCACAATCAGTCAAACATCAGCAGCACTCAGAGATCTAACAAGAAAATAATTTTTTCTCTATTTTGCTGGGAATGACTCAGAAACACCAAACTGTTGGAGTTCCCTCCTCCCCCTGCCTCAGCTTGGTATCCTTACAAAACAAATCCTGAAAGGAATTTCAGAGGAGAGATGAACATTAGCCCAATTTACCATTCCTCATCATGAAGAGTAAAAAGGTAAATTCAGATGAAGACAAATGGGAGCCAAGCATTTCAGGTATCTTCCTCTAATTAAGAAAGTGTCAGAACCTCTGTCCTAAATTTGTTCTGTCAAAAGTAATAGAAGAGATCATTGTTTCCAAGGCTAAGACACATTAGAATTTTTATTAGGAGCTCCTAACAAATGAGAAATACAAGAGCAAAGCTGTTATTTGAATGTCACTGATTCTTCAGCTTTAATACATCTAATTTCCTCTTTCTCTGCTATTGGAGCTGTCTGCAGCATTGCACAGGGCACGGGCACAAACACACAGGAGCCACTGGTTTGCAATTGAAATGAGATTTCATAAATCAAGGCAATACAGCATTGCATGTTAGGGTAAAGCTGGCTCTTCACTATTTTTAAACAATATATTAAAGCCCACTTAAATTCAAGCAGAAAATGATTTTATCAGTAGTGTTAGCACCAGTTATTCTTTTATATGTTAGTGGTGTCTTTTCATATCTGCCACATAAAAACACCATCTTCCAATTCTTCTTTCAGCAACATCCTTTCTAGATGCATTAAAGATATCATCCAATGATTTTAGTTTCTAAAAATCTTCACCCTTAGTTGGTTGTGCAGCCTGGCTGTTAATTATTTTTTCACTCAGTGTTGATTTCCTCCATGCAAAGACTCCAGTTTTATTTTTAGTGTCTTGTATAATTGTTCACTAATGCCTTATTAAAGCTGAACACCTGTAGCCTCAGTTATCTTATAAATGAGTTAACAAGGAAAAAACACTCCCCCAGGGAAGCTGTATGATATATCTGAACCAGGACAATTAAACCATTATGTACCTCTCAAAGTTAGCTCTTCTTTGGTTCCAGTATTTCAAGCTGCTATTCCTGCTTTTTGGCAATGAGGAAAGAATCAGATTCAGCCCAAAAAGAATGAAAATGAATTCCTCTCTAGGAAGTTTCTGTGAAAGCTCAGGACTTTGAATATGTTAATGGATGTTCAACATCTCTTAATAGAGATGATGAAAATGTCTTTCCCAGAAGCCTGGCGCCCTGCTCTGCGCACAGAGCAGATGAGAACCACAGCTTTATTTGCTCACAGTTGTTCATCCTTTAAAACACCAGTGCAGGCAGTGTGAGAGGTTTCTCTGCTGCCTCTGCAAAGCCTTTCCTGGCAGGAACATTGCCAGGCTGCAGAGCTTGCAGCAGCAGGGGGATGTTGGATCCTGGCACTTTTGGGGGTAGCTCAGGTGTGTCACCTCAAGCCAGCCCAGCTCTGCCTGTGCTGGTGGAATTCACCTCCTCCAGCAGAGCTCAGCAGGGTGGGGAGGGGGCAGAGCATCTCTGAGCAGCAATTCTCCCCCAGCTCAGAACCCCACAAAAACACAGCCAGCCTCAGGACAGGTCAAGTTTCTTACTGGGACTGGCACAAATTCTGAGAGGAAGTGGCCTGCATGTCTAACTGACCCACTGCAGCCTGCCCTTGCTGAAATGGAAGCAAATCCCCAGCAAAAACAAGATCTCAAAGAATAGAAGTGGACAGAAGCCAAAGAGCAAGGACAGTTCTGCAGCACCCTGGAATCAATCTATTGCTTTAATTTGTCTATACAGCTCTATGAAACTAGCAATTTATCTTGTCTTCTCCTGAACAGCCTTTCATAAAGCAAATCAAATATTCTCACAAGTGCCATTCCAGTATCATTTCTGAATGGGAGGCTTGGGTCTTCTCAGTATAATTTGATGGTGTGTGATGTAATTGGCCCCTGGCTGATATCTTCATTTATTTCATGCATTTTCAGGTTCACGTCAATACTGAAATCTGCCACAGCCCTTGTCATCTTGAGGAAAAGAGCTTGTAACATAAACCTGGAGGAAGAAAAAGTGAATTATCCAAAGCAGGTATGCCCTGAACCAAAATCCCCAGTAACTTCAGGTGTCTCTTTTCACACCCATGCTGCTGGAACCACCTTTTGTGCTGTAGCTCTGTATAAAAGAGGAAAGATATCAGTGTTACCACCTATGCACTAAATCTGTAACACATGATTCCCAATAAAAATAAAAATAAAAATAAAAAATTGACTGAATGAGCATTAAAGTAATTAAAGCCTATCAAACTGATCCTTATTGCACTGTTGGTAGGATACACCCAGACAGGACTCTATTGAATTTCCATTACCTTAACTGAAAGCACAATAATGCAGATCCACTGCCTCTTCTAGAAATGGATCTCTGAGCTTTTTCATGACTGATTGTAAAACAGACATCCTGGGACATCGTAAAACAATTCTTTGTTTATTTACAGGTACGAAAATACAGCCCCCAGTCACAATCTGTCAGATTTTACAGAGTATCACAAATCCCAGAATAGATGGCCATCTTAAACATGGAAAATAAAGATGACTCTACTCAAATGATGGCCTGAGGGCCTGCATGTTGTAAAGTTGACACATTTGAATTATAGAAAAACCAAAGTGTCCAGAGCTAATTAAATCCATTCATCTTGGATTTTAAATTTCATACAGATCTGTAATGAAAATTCATTTCAATTTCTTCCTGGTACTTATTTCAAATCTCACCACAGCTCTGTTGAATGACCAGATGTTCAGCAAATCCTGGACCTGGTAACTGGGAAGTTTTGTGGTGCTAGGAGATGTTTTTTTAACACCAATAACCATGGTTCTCCAACACTGATGATGCATTAATGTGACAAAAAACAGCTCCATGAAGTTTTCCTGGTGAATGAGGGGCAGCAGAACCTCCCCTACCCCTGGTTTGGGTTGTGAGGGAGCTGCTGCACTCACTGGACACAGCCCTGCTCTAGAGGATGAAGAGAACCCAATTTATGCAGTTTGTTCTGTACACTCTGGCCATGGGGCTGGAGGGCTCTGAGGGACAGGACCAGAGCAGCTGTTGGACACCAGAGTGGAATCCAGGACAGAGACACCGAGCACCTTCACCACAGCACAGCCTTCCCCAGCTCCATTTACAGTAATGTCACGACTATAAGTTGCACCCTTTTGACTAAAATTTTGATCGAAACCCGGAGGTGCGCCTTATAATCCTGTGCGCCTCATATATGGACAAAGTTTGGAAATTTGCCAACCTGGAAATGCAAGCCGCAGGTGCCGAGGAGCTGAGCCATGAGGGAATCCACGAGGGCAGCTGCGAGAGCCGCGAGAGCCACGAGAGCCGCGAGAGCCACGAGAGCCACACCAGCCAGTGCCGGGGGCGGGTGGGAGTGCCGGGGCCCACGGCACCAGGAGGGCGCCTGGGGCTGCGTTTAAAGGCTGCGTCGATCGGTGAAAAATATTTGCAAATTGAGCAGCTGCCAGTAAACCCCGTGATGGCGCCATTCTGTTCCTGATCCATTACTTTGTTGTGCGCGGATCCTCGCTGCAAAAAAAATGCGCCTTATAGTCCGGTGTGCCTTATAGTTGTGGAATTACTGTGTTCATGATCTCACACCATCACACCCAGCCCTGCTTCCTCAGCTCCCTGCTCCAGAACCAGCAGCCCAAGAGCCTGCAGAGCCCTCTCTGCACCCATCACAAACTTGGACACCTTGAAATATTGGGTTGTGTCCAGAACTTTTGGGACTTCCCTGCTGCAGAGCTGGAAGTTCTGGGCTGGGTTCCCAGGTCCTGCATGGCGCAGCAGGCACAGATCCTGAGAGCTCTGCATCTGCTCAGGGAAACTGGTATTTGGGGAGAAACAGAGAAATTCAAACACACAAAAAAATAATTTTACAGAGCAGCTGGGATATGAAGAGAGAGCACATTTGGAATCACTGTGTTTTATTTCCTGAGTTTGGGGAATAGGGGTGGTTTTGCTTTTGGTTTGAGTTTCATTTAATCCCTCATTCAAAGAAACAGAAGCATCAAAATGCTTTAGGTTGGTCTCTGAGCAAAATCTCCCCTTTTCTTAAAATACCCAAAACACAACTCACAAGATGAAAAAAAGTCGTGACAGCTCTGATAAACAATAGATGAGACAAAGTGGAAACAACAGACACCAGTTCAGGGAAAAGCTCTCAGAGCAATTATGTCATGAGATCTGTGCTCCCTGCAGGTACAGAGCACATCAGTGCTACCTGAGCAGCACAGGAATGTGCATCTCTGCCTGGACTCTGCGCCTTCCAGATGTTGGTAATGGATTTGTGCAGGCTTCAGTCACTGCCCCTGCATCTGGATGCAGACCAGGAACTCTGCAGGGCATTCAGAAAGTCCAGACATTCATCAGGACTGGGGACAGTTTCTTCCCTGGGTTTCTCCTTGACTTCAGGAAGGATTCAGTTGTGTTCTGCCCATCTCTCACCGCACTGAATTTGTGCCTGTAGCCTCCTTTCTATGGAAAGAAAGACACCCAAAAGAAGCAGGTAGACCTATTTAAGCAAAAATGCAGAATTTCCCAATCTCTATTATTTACGTGTTTGTGTTCATCATGATTAAGTCTTAATCAGAATTTGAGACTACAGCCATAATTGTATTTTCCCCCATTAATAAATGATGGATGACAAATAGTCACAGGACTAAAAAATACATCAAATCTGTTGGATAATGACAGGTGGAGATTACCTTTTGCTGTGACAAATGAGATTTCCAGTTGTGACTCTGACTTGACTATTATCATCTAGTTAATTAGTGAAATTCCAGGCAAATGACTCCAAGCAAAGGTCACAGAAGTGGTGATCACTGGTGCACCTTGTGCTGCAGAGCATTCCAAAGAGTTAAACGGCTCTGTACACGTGCATGGCTTTTATTGGTAATTTATTCATGATTTTCCATTAATCACTGACATCCTGACACCTAATTAGCAACACTCACAGGTAACGTGGGGTGAGAACTACCATAGTATTTTAATAATCAAAGTTGAGACAGCAAGCTAAAATCAGGGCTTCAGGATGAAGAGTGACAGTCAGTATTTAATTAGTTTCATCTCTACATACTCCATTCCTTTTCACTACACACAACTCAGGCTCACTCAAAGTCAAACAGAAATTAAAGCAAAAAAGCTTTCAAAGATACTTTATAGAAATGCTACAAAATTCCATTAATATGTGAATAGTGTAATTTATCATCTATGGCATAGAAAATGCTATGGAATTCTGTCATCAGCCCTCTGTAGAAATTACTGACATCACTCTTGGCTCCAAGAAGCGTTGCTGCCATCCACATGCAAAGCCACAATCTGAGCATTTAAGAGTGAGAATTTTGAGGATTTCTAAGGGCCAGGCCCTCTCCCTTCTTCAGATGATGCTTCAGGGTAGTACTTATATAATTAGAAATTAATTTTGCACTAAACCTTTCTTTTTCTTGG
The DNA here is from genome assembly GCA_009812075.1 of Sialia sialis. NCBI lineage: Eukaryota > Metazoa > Chordata > Aves > Passeriformes > Turdidae > Sialia > Sialia sialis. The sequence goes on from VRYO01002184.1 coordinate 21,716,618, forward strand.
CTAATTAATGACAAATCTGTCAAGATTTACCTGGGAAAATATATTTTCTATCTTCTCATTATGTGCTGCTTTCCTTTTGTGTTTTTTTTGTTGTGACATGAAATTCTTCTTTTAATCTGGAAAGAAAAAAATTCAAATCACTCAACTTGAACCAAAATATTTTTTTCGTTTTTTCAAACATCACTTCCTCCATTTTTTTCCCCAAGGTTCAGTTCATTGTAGACTACTTGCTTTTATTTTGTTCAGTCAAGCAGCCTCAGTTTTTCAGAGTTCCAGCGCTCTGCAACTTCCACACAAGGCTTTGTTTCCCCAGCAGAGAGATTTAAACTCTTTAAAGAGTGCCAGGGGTTTTTCACCTGGAGAGTTCATTCAAATGGAGTCAGTTGGGATCTTCCAAATACTCATTACAGACTTCTTCTACTGCTGTATCCAGAATATATAAAATGCAAGTGAAATTTCTGACTAGGGCAGTTAATGAAAAAAAAAAGAAAAATCCTGATTCCATGCAGGCAGGCCCTCATTTTTGATAGTGGATTTAATAGGGATTTGTTCTTTTATTTGGATCCCTCACAACAGCCCTGTTCCTTAGCAACAGCACGTGGTGGAAGACTTTGACACACAAGAAATAACAATCACTACATTCAGCAGGACAATGAAAACCAGAACGAAGCAGCAAAGTCAGATTTCGTTTGGTTGAGAGTTTTCCACCCAAACCACTCACCCGCATCCTCAGAGCCTTCTCCACAAGAAGCATGGAAGGTGGGAAAAGTTGTGCTGCCCTGGAACCGAAAGTATGGTTTTATTATTTATGGCAGCAACTGTTCCAAAATAATTTCACGACAGTGCTTAACATATAATCACAACATATAATCTCCAAATGATGAAGAAAAACCCCATAATGGTAAGAAAATAAATAATTACATACCTGGAGACTCTCCTGACTAAATGAAATCCAAATGTAAAGGGTTTGGAAAAAAGCAATATTTGTCAGTTCTTCAAAATGAATCATTACAGGCATTTAAAACAAAGTACAGTAGTTTCACAATTATAAGCCGCACCTGATTATAAACCACACATCCGTGTAGCCGGGCAGACCTCGGGATTTCTCCATATATAAGCTGCACCTGAATATAAGCTGCTTTTTTTTTTTTTCTTTTTTTTTTTTTTTTTTAAGCGAGGATCCATGTGCAACAAAGTAACGAGTTAATAACAGAATGGCGCCAGCGCGGGGTTTGGTGTCAGGTGCTCAAGTTGCAAACAGTTTTCATAGACCAGCCAAGCCTTTAAAGGCAGCCCCAGGCGCCCTCCTTGGCCGGCTCTCACTTCTGGGTTGGCATTTCGCTGGGATTTGTCCATAAATAAGCCGCACCTGATGATTAGCCGCACTACTGGGGTAGGCTGGATTCTTCAATGAAAAAGGTGCAGCTTATAATCGTGAAATTACTGTAATTCTAAATGGTGCCACTTTCAGGTTGTCATTTTGAGCATTTGAGCCACCTGCTTTAGTGAGTTCCTACAATGGAACATCACATCTCACATCTGCCTTTTTTCTGATGGCATTTATCCTCCTCTTTCTCAGCAGCTCCTGCCAGACTCCAGTGGTGCAGAATGATTGGAAATTTTTTCCCCTCCTGTGAACAAGTGAAGCATCCATCTTAAACAGCAAAGATATCTCCACTGCCTCCCGACCAGCTGGAACGGAGAGGCAGCAATTTCACATGTTCTGGCCCAAACATTTGGATGCAGATGAAGGTGAGCATGCAAATGGCTGGAAATGACTTTTTGGATCTACATTTACAAAATGCTGTGCAAACTAAAGCCACATGATCCATCTTCTCCCATGAACAATCAAAAAAAATAAACAAGGGTTGTTGTTATTTCTGCTCAGTGAACAAAGGTGTTCTCTGGCAGCACAGTTTAAAATGACAGCACTGCCTAATTGTGCTGACACCATGGGAAGGGTGCAAGTTGTGTTTTTGGGAGATCTGAAGAGCTGATGGATATTTCAGGAGCCAGAGTTTACATCCAGCCTGAAATTCCTGAAATCACTGCAGAAGATGGAGCACTCCATGTACAGTCAATACACAAATGTAGGGATGCTCATACATGCTATGCATATAAATATGAAATATATTCCTTTATAGCATTAATTGAGGGAAAATTTAAAATATTGATTTACACTATTAGGGGACTTGAAATGCTCAAAAAAATACAAAATACAGAAACACTTGCATTAGAGAGTTCATACACTGAAACCAAAGAGGCAAGAGAAACAAAAGCTGGAAGGATTAAAAAACTACAGGATGCAGCAAGATCGCTCAAAACACTTTTAACACCTTTGAAGATCTTTAGTCCACTCATTTATTTATGATTTCTCTTCTATTGTCAGCATTAAATGGGAATCCTGCCATGACATTTGCAATGAAAAAGTCATCAATCAAAGCTCACAAAAACAATGATGAAGTTTTTTTCGGAGGATTCACAGGTTCTGAAGAGCCCTGAATGTCAATACAGAAACCTGATTTTTCAGCTTATCACTAGTTAACCAAAGCAACAGCTGATTATTCCAAAGAATAAAGCTTCAGCTCTTATTCCTCTCTGCTGCCCCCCTGACCCACTGGCTCCACTCCCTACATCAGCTACCTTGCAAGGGCAGATTATATCTGAAGTTTATATTTCTGATATTAAAAAAAATAGACTTCTATTTGTCCAACATATTGCTTTATATGAGAAAGTTTCAGTGATTATTAGAAATGTATCACAGCTCTTCCCCTATGCTGAGAAACAAGCTGAATGTGTTATCACCTGTGCTGAATTTTATTCAAAAGTCTGTGGATATGTGAACCCTTTCTTGCTTCAGAGCTGCCACATCATTGTGACTTCTAGATGTTTTCATTCTTTCTGAGGTATATCTATATATTTTTTAAAATAACCTGTATTCTTGGCAGGAGTTGTGAATCCCTATCTGATGGCAGCAAATGTATTTTGTAGCTCAGGTTTAGGGACTCCTTTTGTGATGCCTCACTGAGTAGACAAAGCCATGTGCTGCTTTTTGCTCCCGATTTGAAGAGGCAGCAGAGAAAGGGAAATGTTTGATTACTGTCCAGCAGCCTGTTTGCTTTTCCTGCCTCCCCATCACAAAACACCCCGTGGATCTGGCTTCAGCTGCTCTGTGAATGCAAGAACCCAGAAATACCTATTAAAACTTGGCAGCTAAGCATTGCATTCTAAAAAGGATCTGATTTCTGAGAGAGCAGCTAAGACTCCATGAAAAGAATGGAAGGAGCACCACAGAAATGGCTCAGAAATGATACAGAACCAATGTACTGTGCAGGAAAGGAAATGGAAAAATGAATAAAATAACTATAACATTGTGTGAGCAGCTGGGGAAAAAAGAATCTCCAAGTTTCCTGGGTGAGATGGTGGAGGGAAAGTGTAGGGGATGCTGATTTCAGAGATTCAGCAAGAATCACACATAGACTTTTAAACTGGCAGATGAGTGTTTTGTTTAGCTTGCTGTGCTTGAATATATTAATCAATTATGAAAGTGGAAAAAAATTTCTGCCCTTTTTAAAATATTTAGCACCTAAGTAATTTCACGATTATAAGCCGCACCTTTTTCATTGAAGAATCCAGCCTACTCCAGTAGTGCGGCTAATCATCAGCTGCGGTTATTTATGGACAAATACCAGCGAAATGCCAACCCGGAAGTGAGAGCTGGCCGGGGAGGGCACCTGGGGCTGCCTTTAAAGGCTTGGCTGATCTGTGAAAACTGTTTGCAACTTGAGCACCTGACACCAAACCCCGCGCTGGCGCCATTCTGTTACTAACTCGTTACTTTGTCACACATGGATCCAGGCTTAAAAAAAAAAAAAAGTACAGCTTATATTCGGGTGTGGCTTATATATGGAAAAATCCCGTGGTCTATCCGGCTACCCGGATGTTCGGCTTATAATCAGGTGCGGCTTATAATTGTGACATTACTGTAATAACTTTTCAGACAGAATGTCAGAATTCAAGAGTGATGAGGGGTTGAAATTTGGCAGAATGGGCAGAATGGGCAGAATCCACATTAGGGTCAACTTTTTGTGTCTGGAACTTCATTTAATTCCCACAAGCAGTGATAAAAAATGGCCTCAGAATACTCAGAGCATTTAGTGCAGAATGATGCAGTGATGAGTAAAAATGCATTGATTTTCACTTTATAACAAACTCCGTTCCAGGAGGTGGAGAGTTTGATATTTTTAGTTAAAGAATGTCTAAGAGTGATTTCAAGTATATCAAGGATGTATTCCATAAATTCTGTGACTCTTCTTTTAAATATTTTTTATAGGCTTAAAGGCTCAAGCCTCTTTAATTTTAAAGATTATTTTATATAAGGACATGGTTTGCTTCCAACTTACACTGACCAAAAATCAAAGGCTGGTTTCTATGCCAGAGTAATAGACCAGGTCTGAAAACAAGCCAAGGATAATCATGTGCTGTATAAAACACAAGGTAAACATTAAAAAAAAAAACAAAACACAAACAGAAAACTGAAACAGAAATGGTTATTGACACATATAAGATCATTAGCAATTGTTTCTGGATATTGCTGCATGGATTAAAAAAATGCTATTGCCTCTAAAGTCATTGTAGGTTCCTTGCAAACTCTCATGGGAAGGAATTAAGCTGTTTCAGCACTTTAGGCCTATTTTAGACCATTTCCTCAAAAGGAAAGAAGTTTTTCTAAGCAAGTCAAGAGAGTGGTCAGCTAGACTCAAGCACTATTGTCCATTACATTGTCTGGAAAATAAAATTTCTTCATAAATGGACAGAAAGACAGTACTGAAAGTGAAATTAAAAAAAACCCTCAAATTAATTTGGCCATAATCATAATGTTTTCAAATGCCTCACTTACCCAGATAAATAAATAAATATACTGGCAGTACAATAGGAAATTATCAAACCATCAGACACCACCAGCTTCATGTCAGGACTCTTCCTGGACACCTCAAGTCCTGTGAGGTATTAAACTCAGAACTAGGATTTGACAGCAAATATTTGCTGTTACATCCTGCAATTTTATAGGAAGCAATCTGTTTAATTAACCAATACAAACAATGTTGCTTTTAGAAATCTCCCTGGCAAAACAGCACTCACACTATTGCAGAAACAATTCCCTCAGTTTCCCATCTCAGGCACACACCTCATCCTCACAATCACAGCCTCTCCTCTCAATCCAACATTTCATCTGCCATTTTCAACTGAACAGTACAAACTGCAGGATTTTCAGCATTTTTCCTGTAAAATCTTACAAAACTAGGGAATTCGGGGCTCTGATTATGCTGGATACTCCCAACAATCAAGTTCTCAAAATCCTCTCAGCCACTCTTGGAAATCTGAATTAAAATAGAATTTCCTGATCTGAGAGACAACAGCTCTGTGATCTGTCCCAACAGCTCATCTTGATAATTTCAAAATTCCCACAGCAGATTCCCGGTGGTTATTCTGCTTCTGTAGCTGGTTCCTGAGAATCACAACAAGACTGCATCAACTGGAAACAGAATTAGAATTTTTTTTAATAAACACCAGCTCTGGCTATCAATCAAATTTTTTCCAACCAGACTCTGAAAAGCCAAATCCAATGATTAATGTGAATATCAACTGCAAGCACTCAGGAACAAACGGGCTGGGTGAAATCATATGCATGTTATGACATTGCAAATAGGAAAAACAGAACTGATCTGTCATGGATGCCTTCCCAAAATTTCAGGTTGAGCTTCAGCAGACTGAGTGTTTGAAAACTTGGATCTGTTTGTTGTGTTGCAATGAAGAGATTTTCTTCTGTTCAGGCAATATGAAGCTGAGCTGTTCACACCTGTCCACCAAATTCCTGTTTTCTTTTATACGTCTCTAATTCACCATTTTTAGCTACATTCATGTGAGAAGAAAAAAAAATAAAACACAATCACAAGACAAAAGTATTTGTGAGAGAAAACTACTCTTCTTTCTTGACTTTCAAGGGAAATTGGCCATGTGTGATGGAAATACTGACACATTCATCACAGGTTGAATCCCATTCAACCCAAAAAGACATTTATCATTAAAAAGAACACGCAGAGTTTTAAGAGGGAATAATATATTCTGCTTTTCCTTTCCATCATCTTCAATACGTTTTATATAATCAGTTTCTTGATTATTTGGGTCATTTAAACAGCAAAGCTGGCTTATAAATTCTACAGCATAAACAAGGTGCACAGCAGAAGTTGATAATGAACATGAAAAATGTGTAAGAAATGTAGTGCTGGAAAATGCAACATGCTTCAATGACACCATCAGCAGCTCAATTGGAATATTTGTCAAGTAACACCAGCACCATTTTTTACCAGGAGCCTCTTCGAGTCACTTCTAAAAAAGTTAGCTAAATTTTATTTCAGGAACCTTTACACACATAAAAAGAAAATACTAATTTTACATTTTACATGTATTTTAGTTGTTTGATTTTTCTCTAACTTTTCTCGCCAGTTCATTTACCTTGAAACAAGAACTGAAATACAGAATTACATCATGTCCTCCACACCAATTGAACTTTATATTATTCCTAAGCCTTAATGCTGCATTATTATATTACTATTGTAATCTGCACATGTGGAAAAATCCTCCCACAGCATCTCAGCTGACTCTTGTCATTGCCTCACCCTTGAGGCTTTGTACTTCAGAAATAAAAACATTCCACTGAGTTAGACCTTCAATAAAATACTATTTTATGCTGTTCTATAAATTACTCTTGCTTAAAATAAGAACTATGCCCAGCCAGTTTATGTACACAAAGTGAGATTTTTAAAAGTCCCAATGCATTTGATCTACTCTTGAGTCTGTATTTAAAATTAATATATCATTTCTGGAAGCTCTGCTCACTAGAACTGGCAGATGCTCCATGGAAATTTGCCATTAACAATTAACACATAATGAAGAATCAACCTGCTGGGGCACCTGGGATAAATTTCATTTTTCCAATGCATTATTATTCCACTTGAGTGAGATAATAGATTATAATTTTCAAGAAAGTGACATATGGAACATTTATGAGACTTTGCAAAAATCATTTGAAGCCCTTAACTTATAACATTTATCAGACTCCTGGAGGGGAGGGGAAGGACTTTGACAGGGAGATTTTGGTGGGCCAATTTTCTTAATGGAAGATTGAAAGACTTTCATCTCCAAGCCATGTCAGCTATGAAGCCAAAATTCACTTTCCAGCTCATGCCTGGAAAAACTATTAGACCTGAGGAGATGCTCTTGTTCTTCAACTTTTCTCCTTCCAGTGCAAAGACTTCCCCTTGTAATCACGTAACGATTATTGATTATTACATTCTTATTGCTGAGAGGGTGCAAATACATTATTTGTATATATTATTTTTGTGTATATATATATATATATATATATATAATCTATATCTATATGTCTACATCTATATTATCTATATCTATATCTATAACTGGAGATGTAATATAAATGTGTAATGTTTCAGATCTTTTGGAGAGACAAATTACACCAATTACAATTATTTTGAACAATATCATGGAAAAAAAAACAAGCTATTAATTCCCAAAATTCCCAAGGGCACAGGACCATCCATAGCAAATATTTTCCTCCTCCTTCCTCCCAGAGAAGCTGAGCCCCAGGTTGTTTTGGGATAAGGAAAATGTGGCCCCTCAGTTGTGTGCAATGGTTCCAGTCTGCAATCTATTTGGAGTTTTTTTCCATTTTCAGATTTGTTATTTACAATGGGCGGCTGAGCTGTCCCAAACCTGGCTGTGGTACAAAAAAGCTTTCAGACAGACCAGGAGAAAGACTCAGAGAGAATCTGTAAACCACACTTTCAATTCTTCCATTGCCAACCTACACTTTCAGCCCTCAATGTTTATTTGTGAGAGGTACAGCAGTCTGTGGAATAATTTGTAAAAACCACACAGACCAGGGTGAAGCATGGAAGGAAAATCCCCTTTTGCTGATGAAATAACAACTGTGAGACTCAAAAGTACGAGCAGGAATGAGAGCTGCACGAGTTCTCTGCATGAGCAAAGGCACAGGGCTGTGTTTCTGGCTCTCACCTTTCTGGATCTGCATCCTTCTTCACCTCGAGGTGCAAATGAACATCTGCTGGCTATTTACTTATGTCACCAGGACTCTAAAAGAGAGAAAACCAGTTAGATATTCCGAATATCTCATGGACTTGCAGGCTTTAAAGTGATAGGAGTGGTGATTAAAAAAAAATAAATTAAATATTCCAAATACCTGATGGACTTGCAGGCTTTAAAGGGATAGGAGTGGTGATTAAAAAAAATATTAAATATTCCAAATACCTGATTATTTACAGGCCTTAAAGGGACAGGAGTGGTGATGTAGAAAAAAAAAAAAAACAAGTTAAATATTCCAAATACCTGATGGACTTGCAGGCTTTAAAGTGATAGGAGTGGTAATTTTAAAAAAACAAGTTAGATATTCCAAATACCTGATGGACTTACAGCTTTAAAGTGAAATGAGTGGTTATTTAAAAAAAGCAAAGATATTCCAAATACCTGATGGACTTGCAGGCTTTAAGGTGATAGGAGTTGTGATTTAAAAAAACAGGTTGAATATTCCAAATACCTGATGGATTTACAGGCTTTAAATTGACAAGAGTGGTGATTTTAAAAAAACAAGTTAGATATTCCAAATACCAGATGATTTACAGGCTTTAAAGTGATAGAAGTTGTGGTTTAAAATGTATTATCTTTAACATTCTCTTAGTAAAATAAAATATAGCATGTTCTGTGTATTGAAGAGCTTCCTTTGCTAAGCTTGTATTCATGGGCATGTTCATGATGTCCTTGAGAAAAAACGTGCAAGTTTACATTTCTGAGAACAGTGAGGAGTTTGAAAAAGGGAAAAAAAAGGACAACAAAAATACCCAACTCTATCAATGGCACAGAGCTGAAAGCAGGCGGAGGAGCCAACTGCTCACAAGGTTCTCCAGTCTCACTAAAAAGGAATTCAGAAAAGATAAAATTAGTTACTGCCCAAACCCGTGCTAAGAGCAAAGGTGGACAAGGGAGCCAGTCACATCTTTCATTGGTTAAAAAGATGCAAAATTGGCCCAGCAAAATTTCAGTCATTTGTCAATCTGACAGAATTCAGTTAATAGAAAAGTCACAAACAAAAAAATAAATTGAGAGCTACGCTTTTTCAGAACACCAAAATAAAGACGGAACACGTGTCAGATAGGGAGAACAGCGTTTTACTGCTCTGATGCAACAGCTTTTTATGAATTGCACCTGTATCTTTTCATTTTTTATATGAAATAATTAACCACTAGATATCTGGAACTGCTTTTGCTATGTGAAATCATGGTCAGTGATTTGGGGGTTAGGATAAATTGGAATTATATTTCACCTCTTCACTATAACTGGTGTGGATTCACATGCCAGGAGAGGGCAGTTTCCAATTGTGACAAATGAAGGGAAAAATCTCCCTTTGCACCCCAAAAGTGGTGGCACTGACTGATCCACAGCTGCTGCTGAAAAATGGGAGAGCTTAACCTGTCCTGGAAAATCCATGTCCCCTGCAAAGCCAGGTACAGCTGTGCCACCACTAAAACAATTCCCAATTCTGCAACTCCTGGCTCAGAACCCTTCTCCAGTTCCAAGATGTGTAGAGCCCTGGGATGGAGCAATCCTGACCCTCCCTGGGGTCTCCAGCTGGGGTTGCCCATCCCGAAATGCACTTTGCTCTGTTCCCTGCACTCCAGGACATGCACACACAACATCTAAACCAGCTCCTAAACATCTAAATCACAATATCTCCTCAGCCTTTGCCACGACCCAGCAGCTCTCCTGATGCTCTTTGGGAATGAACAGATATTTGGAGACATTCTTCACGTGCAAAAACCTCGTGGATTTTGGATGGATGATGATTTGTCCACAGCCTGTCCACAGCAAAGTTCAGGGGTGTGGAAATCCAAGCAAGTTTTTTTCATTTCGGGACATTTCTGAGGACATCTCTCTCTTTTCCTGCTTTTCCTTTCCACATTTAGAAGCCACAGACCTCTTGGAAGGATGTTAAAGTTTTGTTTCTGTGTTTTCTCATCTTTAATAGCTTGATTTTCTTCCTCAGAATGATTTTGTGAATTCTGCACCATCTAGGAAGGCTTAGGACAAACTGTGAAGATAAGACAGTTTGTAGATTTTTCTGTCTGCTTATTAGGCACAGTGAGTTTGATCTAAATGAGTTTTCTGCATTCTCCCTTTATTTTTCTCCCTATAATCTCTCTTACTCGCACGTAATTCACATATGAAAAGAAAAAGCTAACAAAAGAAAGAAATGTTAAATCATTGTTCTGCTTTAAATTCTCAATCCCCTGAGTGGTTCCCAACCCACAAGTGCTTCTTTATTCCTTTCATTCCAATTACCATTTAACCATCAAACAAAATAACCAGCAAAGGAAATAAGTTATGCAATATATGGCATTCCCCTGGAAATATTAAGTAGTTTTTACAATAGGTTATTTGACAATGCTGAGAAACAGATAGAAGCAATTAACATCAAATTGTTACTTTCCTCCAAAGGAAAATATTTGTTTAATTCCACCATTGAAATGAAAAGAGGAATTTAATTACAACAGTGTTTTATAACTGCCTGTCCAGACTAACAAAAGCGCAGTCATTTCTCTCTGGAGTCCTATTCAATATTAATGGGGATATAGGTGAGCCAGTGAAGAGCATCACAGGATGCCAGCTGTCACCTTGCTCACATTCCACACAAACTCCAGCACACAGGAACTCCAGCTCTGGAAGCCATGACCACTGATGTTCAAATAAACACATCATTGTCAGAGCAAAGCAAACTGAAATATTCATTTCCCCATCTCTTGTCTTTGAGCTGCAAGTTTGGCCCATGCTTGGTCTGCGAGAGCCCACACTGCAATTTCCATACTCTATTTCCAGCTGCCAATTAAGGCTGCACCAAATGAGATTTTCACCAAGACAAGGCTGGAAAATCACTACTGTTACCAATAACCCTTGGAAAACATGGCAGCAAGAACAGAAAATTCTCATTTTACTCTGCAGTGAGTAAGAAATAGCTGTTCAGAGCCTTCAAACACCACCTTGTAATAAACTACTTGCATGAATCGTTTGTTCCTCAATTAATAAGAATTGTATAAATAGCAGAAAACCATAAAGCTGTCATGTTGGGGCCCCTGAGCTTGGCAGAAAAGTGTTCTAACTATATATGGAAAAGTTGTTTTTAGCCCATTGCTGAAAGCTGAGCAAGAAGCACTGAGCCTTTTCCCATGACCACCAGAAGGCAGAAGACCCCCTAACAACAAGGTGTGCAGCTGCAGGATACATCGGAAGACTGATGTCTTTACGGAAGAATAAGAGGATAAAAAGACTGAGAATTGAACTTTTGTCATTGACTGCGTGGGAGCGGGGACTCCCCAGTCACACCCAGCACTGTTCTTGCCTGCTATTGCTTGCTCATTTAATCAATAAATTCCCATTGGCATTGCAACTCCGTAAAAGTGTGAGTTGAAACTTATAACAACCTGATGCTTAAAGGAAGCCACACAGAAATTCAGTGTGACCCTCAGGGACAGCTCTGGGCTGTGCGGCTGGAGCACATGAGCAGTAGTGACAGTGACAGTGGAAATAATTTGGCAGCACAGAACCCTTTAAATGCCATTTTAAAATGAGGAACACCACAGGTGTGACAGTAGCTCACCCTCCCCTCCCCGCTTCTCATGTTGATCCTGCTGTCATTTATTTGTATTTACAGAAAGCAGGTAATTAATTCAGAGTGCATGTTCATTGTGGGGCTGCGTCTCCTTACATGCTCAGTAACAACACAGAGACAGGTGGGAAAACTACAAAGGGAGGAAAACCAAACAGAAATGGGTTATGGATCTTAAAATTCCTGTGCACGGAGAGAACAAAGAATGAAAGTTGATTTAATGTGAGGAATGGGATTTCTACAGACAATTCAGAACCACAAGATCCACAGAGGTGTCTTTCAGTGAGAGGAGTGCAGTATTCATCCCAGGGCTTGATAAATCCAACTCTTATTGTACTTCAGAATTTGACTGAAACCAGCAGCTTATCACTGTTAGATAATAAAACAGAGGAAAAAAACAGGAACACATTAAAGAGCAGGTTCAGTTATAATGCAGCTGCTTCCTGTAAGTTCCATCTTTTGAATAATAAAATTATTGGGCAATTAAAAGCAATTGCACACTTCTGTTTGCCTACTGATAAACATCACAAAAGGCTCAGAACCACTGCTTTTTCCTGTTTATAGGAGAGCTCATCATCATCATCATCATCATCACCATCCAGCAAACTGCTCTGCGTGGGTCATGCTGGATTTGTAATGGGAGCTAAAAAAGGAGCTGCAGTAAAATCAGGTGGTTAAAGAGCAAATAACCCACACTGGTTAAAGAGCAAATAATCCACACTGGTTAAAGAGCAAATAATACACACTGGTTATAGAACAAATAATCCACAGTGCCCACTGAGCAAGTTCTCAACACTCATAGTGTGTTTGTAGTGAGGTCTCTTGTCAAATTCCAGGGCCAAATTCAGTGCACAATCCAAGTGAAACTGCCCCAGTTTATCCCAATCAGGGACACAGGGAGCAGCCCCAGTTTATCCCAATCAGGGATGCAGGGAGCAGTCCAAGTTTATCCCAAACAGGGATGCAGGGAGCAGTCCCAGTTTATCCCAATCAGGGACGAAAGGAGCAGTCCCAGTTTATCCCAGCGCAATCAGAGATGCAGGGAGCAGCGCCTGAGGAGGTGCATGTTGCACACATAGATGTGTGTCCACAATATCCATATTCTCTCAGAATCCAGCCTGATCAGGTAGAGAAGGGAACAGGATGAGGTTTTGGATCCAGTTTGTGCATGAGGAGCGACTGTGAGGGTGTGGAGGTGCTCTGAGTTGTGGGCACCTCCCACAAACACGTCCAGTCTCACCCACAGCATCTCCAACACTGAGGAATTAAGTTCTGCTTCTTTTTTTCTATTTTTTTTTTTTCATATTTACTAGCTCTTTAAAGCAAATATAATTTGAAAAAAAAGTTCTGAACTTCTACCTTCGATGCATTAATTATTTCTTGCTATGCTGGTTCAAAATGCTTGTGCTGAGATGGAGCAGGGCAGGATTTTCACAGGCCAGCTGGGAGCTGTGGGATTTACCTGGGAAACACATGCAAGTCACAGTGATCAGCTGTCATCAGCTCGGTGACGAAACCTCTTCATCAGCCACGGGCTCCAATAAATAGAGTGGATGTGATAAATGTTGTCACCTGCAGTGGGATGAAAGGTAATGCAAAATTTATTAGTCCTAGACAAAAATAGATAATATTTGGATAAAAGTTTCAGGGTACATTGCATGGAAAAGACTTGCTTTCCCTTCCATTTCAGGTTGTAATGAATATTTAAAATTTTTGTCAACATTCTCAAATGATAGTGTAAAGACTGTATACTTTTTAAACTTAAAAAGTGATGCAAAATACAAAGTAGAGGTAGTGCAGGGTGATAGGTCTGATCATGGTAAAATCAATGACCAGTTGATTGATTGAGATAAATGAAGAGCAAAAGCAAACAAAATAATTTGAGGTGATAGTTAACTGATCATAAAAAAATCAGAACAAATCACAATTTGGGGGAAATTTTTAGTGGAGTGACATTGGCAGCTGTTTATGGCAAGTGATCTGCCGAAAATTTCAGAGCTCTAACACACAATCCCAAACTTTGATGTTCACACAAAATAAATGAACTGATCATTCACACCTTATAACAAAAGAAGGATTTTTCTCAAAGAGCCTTTACAGCTAAACATTTGTAGAGCACCTTGAAAATGGAGAGAAATAGGAAATATAAGAAAAGATGCTTCTTTGCAGTGTTATGATCAGATCCTTCTGCACTTCATGATCCCCCAGCAGGATGTGAGTGGGATGGGCTGGAGCAGTTTCTTTCCAGCATCATCACAGGGAGAAGAGCCTGAGAATGTCCCCAGGCTCCCTGGCACTTCATAATTCTCATTTTCCTCAGTTTCCTCTGCAGAGAATTGCACCTGTCAGGCTCAGTGCAGGATTCAGGCACACACACACCTGGAACAGAATCCTCTGCATCTCCAGTTCCAAACACAGCACAGAGGGACTAACAGAGGTGTGTGACCAACATCAGAAAGTGCAAAACTCAGCAATGCTGGCGTGTGAAGTGCACGTGGTGGGGTGACCAGAGTCCACAGAAGTGACTGATTTCTGTCCACAAAGAAACATTCCTGCTGTATTGCCCGTTTCAAAGGAGCAGCTCTTATCTCCATTTACAGCTAATCAGCCAAAGCAGACCAAAGAAGTGTTGTGGGAATAAAAACCTCGGAATGCCCCAGTCATTTTACAAGCAATGTTTAATTTCACCGTGGTACGGTGTTAAGCTGAGCAATGGAAGGAAACACAATCAAATGCTCATTGTATTTAAAGAGCTTCAAAAAGATCAATTATCTTTATTTGGATAAGGAGCTGCTATCGATTTCAACAGTGTTATTCAAATTCCATTTAAGCAATGAATTGCTCTGCTTTGTTATCAGCCAGAGGAATGGATTTCAGTGGTGCAACCCAATCCTTACCACTGCCCAGGCAAGCACAGAGCAGTGGCTTCTGTAAAGCAGGAAATCTCTCTGACATCGATCTTTCTAATGGAATGGAGCAAGAAAGAGATTTTCCACTATTCCTGCAAAGATACTGGGCAGAAATGGTGCAGCTCTGTGAGCTGCAAGGTAAAACCTGCTCAGAGATGCAATCCAGTCCCGGCTGTACCTGGCTGCACAGGTGTGGACTGGGAGACAAAGGAAAAAAAAAAATCCCTCCATGGAATCACAGGCAAGGCTGAGAACCTTCCGGGGAAATTAATCCAAAAATCCCTTTGGCATCCAAAGTGTCTCTCAGAACAAAAAACCTTTGCTGGATTCCTAATCAAGCCAAGCAAGTTTTTACATATTCACAATTGTTTTTCTTCCATATTTTGGTCAATTTAATGATTTTATGGACACCCTGGATTTTAAACAATTCTGAACCTCTCCACAATTTGATAAGAAGGCAAGAGAAAAGAAGCTATTCATGGTTTGAAAGGACAGAGCTGGGCCTGGAAAGAAATTCTGATGAAAATAGAAGAGTGTTTGCAGCATTTCTTTGGCATCTCCTGTCAGCCTGCTTGATTGCAGCCCTTTTCTTCAGTCAAAACACAGCTCCACTCCCAAACTGTTGTGTGACTCCAATCACTCCACTTTGTGTTCACCAACAGAAAAAAAAATAGGTGCAAAATTGGGCTGTAGATTTTTATTAACCTCTACGGAAAAAGAAAAATATCAGGACTGATAATACCTAGCTCCCTGTGTAGATCACAGCATCAGGAAAAAAAACTGCAGAGTGAATCTAAGGTTTCTAAGATTACCTAGGAAACGTTGATAAAAGAACTACTACAAGAGGAAAAAAATACCCATGTTGCTTAGAATGCTGCTCTCTAGGGGAAGGGCAGCTAGGAGGCACGATTTAAAACACATTTAAAACTTGTTTTATTAAATTTAAGCGTGGTTTTTGAGTCTGCCCACTTCCAAACTGGAGGCAAAACCGCATCTCCCTAAAAACAGTTCTTGACTCTGTCCCTTCCCCGAACCCCCGACCTTCCAGCTAGCTCTCAGTCAGAGATGGGGTGGGGGAGTCATGGACAAAGCAGACCAAGGAGGCTCAGACCCCTGGCTGTGTTCCAAGGTTTATTCTTGAAGGGATCCAGGAGAAAGAGAGAGATCACATGGTACACAGGAGTTTATATACAGTAATTTCACGATTATAAGCCACACCTTTTTCATTGAAGAATCCAGCTTACCCCAGTAGTGCGGCTTATATTTAGGTGCGGCTTATTTATGGACAAATCCCAGAGAAATGCCAACCCGGAAGTGAGAGCCGGCCGGGAAGGGCGCCTGGGGTTGTCTTTAAAGGCTTCACCGGTCTATGAAAACTGTTCGCAACTTGAGCACCTGACACCAAACCCCGCGCTGGCGCGATTCTGTTACTAACTCGTTACTTTGTCGCACATGGATCCTCACTTAAAAAAAAAATAAAAATAAATGCGGCTTATATTCAGGTGCGGCTTATATATGGACAAATCCCGTGGTCTACCTGGCTACCCGGATGTGTGGCTTATAATCAGGTGCGGCTTATAATTGTGAAACTACTGTAACTTTCAGGAAAGGTGGGGGGGTTAGTAATAGGATCTCCTTCCAGCTCGGTGTGGTCAGATAAGGGTAAGCTCCACGGGTCAAGTAAAGCAAACATATTTTGGTCACTGGAATGCAACAGGGTCTGTTCCGATGAAGAACTGCACCTGGATCAGCAGGAGGACACACCGCAGGGAATGAGGACAGGATTTCAGTTCAGGCTAGGGTTGTGAACACATTCCTCCTTTCCTCACTACTAAGATGATTTTACTCCAACCCCAACCAGCCCATTGAACAATCTCCAAAGTCTCCCCCTGTGAAATTTAACTGGTTTTGCGGGTTTTAATAACATTTCCAACATGACAGATAGAATTCTGATGTGCAGTTCAGGAAAATGCAATATTTTCTGCATGAGAACCCCATCCTGTGAGGAGGCAGCACCTTGATGCACCCACACAGCTCCTTGGAGCAATTCTCCTTCAGCTAGGGAAATCTCCCACAACAATTTTCCCAAGCTCCTCACTGTCCTGAGCCCTCCCTCTTGGACAGCCAGCTGCCACAAGTTCCTATTTTCTTATTTGCTGCCTAATCAATCCATACTGTGGGTTTGTAATTGTCCTGATCCCTGTTACACTTTGCCTGGGTGCCCTAAATAACCCAGCTGTCAATAGCAAACACAGCGAGCATGGCATGTTTGATGTGAGAAATGAAAAATCAATGTAATATGCCCTTACTGGAGACACCTGCAGATAACATCCAATAGAATTGATTAAGCCCTACACAATAGATAATAAAGCTAATTAAAACCTGCCTGGAACACCACAGTGCAGCTCCACATTTAAATGCACTAGTAAAGACAATGGGAGAAGAAATTAAAGGGAAAACTTAGATATGAGTAACGGAGGAAGGTATCAATCTACAGCTAGATAAAGGTTTATTGTCACCCCATAAAGTCAAATAACATCCACAATGTTCATATTTTGCTTATCCTGAACACAAAAAGTACAACCTCATATGTTGCAGCATAACTTTGACACATTTTTTTAATTAAATAGAAATCCACGTATTCACGTTGTTCTGCTGAGACAGAACAATTTCCTTTTATTCTGTTCCTAGATAATCACAATTTTAAAGATTTAATGATTTTATAATCTTCAAGAAAAGTATCCAAAATAATGTCTGAAAAAAAAATAAAATATAGTAAAATTAGCACCAAGTAAACTTTAATGTGACATTTCCTGCAGTCCCTACAACTCCAGAACCCCATTTAGGTGAAAGTTTCTATATTGAGAACATGTACACCCCTGTAGTTAAAACTGCCTCTTTCAAAGGAAGAATGGGATACAGGAGCAAAAGGAAGGAAGCAAAGGAGGAAAAAGTAAATTTCTTAT
This sequence comes from Sialia sialis, assembly GCA_009812075.1. Taxonomy (NCBI): domain Eukaryota; kingdom Metazoa; phylum Chordata; class Aves; order Passeriformes; family Turdidae; genus Sialia; species Sialia sialis. Next base: position 21,734,248 of record VRYO01002184.1, read on the forward strand.
TTTAATTGGGTATTGTAGAAGAAACCCTACCCTGAATGTAACTCTAAAAACCAATGAATTCTCAGTTTCATTTCTCTTGTCCATTCCTAAAACTCATTCCTTAAAAGCATAAAGCAAACAGAATCCCATCAGAACAATCTACTTTGCATAGGAGATGAGACTGGGAACGATTAATGCCTCTCATTATCTAGGAAAACTTCCAAAAGAATAAAAAGGTCACAGTTGTTTGTAAGCAGGACAATATTAGAGACTCTCTCAGAATCATGTTAGAAAGTTCTGAAATAATCTTTTTCATTTTGCTATTACAGAAGAGCAACTCCAGACAGGAGTAAAGTTTGGTGCCCTTCAAAACAATCTTCAGAACAGCAGGGGCAAAAGGAAGAGTTGTGTGCTGTGTAATTCTCACAGCAGCTGTGCCAGCCTGCACTGCCCTGGACCCTGAGCAAACACAGCATGCCCTGACTGCTCTGGGCAGCAATTTACCAAAAACAGGGCTGCTGGAACAGACCACATGAGGTCAGTTCTTGTTTTTTACCCCTGGGTGATCTGGGTTGTTCCCACCAGGATACAAAGATCCAAGAGACAGAGCAGGAGTGCAGTCCTGCTCCCAAAAACTGGTGATTTCAGCCCAAAACCACTCAGTGCCTTCCTCCCAGCTGCCTGCTCTCCTCTGCCCCCTGCCCATTATGCATTGTTAATTGGGAAATATTTAGCCACAGTTTAATGAGGGTTCAGAACCCAGTGAATTTCCCACAGCCTCACTCTGAAGCATCCACATCTGGTTTCTGTGCTTGAAGCATTTCCTGGTTTTACCTGTTCTACAGCAGCCTTTGAGGGCTCAAAAAAAAAGACAGAGCCTTTGCAGTCCTGCACAGAGTGGACACTGATGATTGGGCCATGAATGTTCTGTGTGTGCAGCTCTGGGCTGTCCTGAGCAGTTCAATCATTACAGTAATTCATGACTATAAGGCGCACCCTTTTGACGAAAATTTTGATTGAAACCCAGAGGTCCGCCCCATAATCCGGTACGCCTTATATATGAGCAAAGTTCGGAAATTTGCCAACCCAGAAGTGCAGGACGTGAGAGCCATGAGAGCCACGGTAGCCGGCGCCGGGGGTGGGCGGGAGTGCCGGGGCCCTTCGGCACGGGGAGAGCTCCTGGGGCTGTGTTTAAAGGCTGCACCGATCTGTGAAAAATGTTTGCAAATTGAGCACCTGCCAGTAAACCCCGCGATCGCGCCATTCCGTTACTAATTCGTTACTTTGTTGTGCGTGGATCCTCGCTGTAAAAAAAAAAAAAAAAAGTGAGCCTTATAGTCTGGTGCGCCTTATGTATGAGCAAAGTTTGGAAATTCACCGACAACCTGGAAGTGCACCTTATAATCCAGTGTGCCTTATAGTCGTGAATTTATTGTCATTGCCAGCTGAGTGATTGTCCTCTCCAGCCCTCCTGAACATGGCTGGTGAAACTAGAAACCACTTCTGGTTTTACTGAAGGGTTTTACAATGAAGGGCCAACATTCCCACAGCTCAAGAGGATGCTGGTGTGGAACATAACTCCAGGAAAACCAGAGTGTAAGGGTAGCAGGAAAGTGAGCCTGGCCTTGAAAAGCTGAAATGCATTTTGGTTGAGGTCTGGTGCCACTTATTATACACGTGGTGTGTTCACTTGAGCGTAACAGCAAAAGGGTCTTTTAATTCAGTTTAAAATTTAAGATAAAAATAAATGCTTCTAACAGGGAAAAAAAAAATTCCAAAACTTCCTGTATTGCTTTTGTGCAGAAACTCCTCAAGGAAGCAGATAAAACCCAGTTCTATACGATGCATCCTTTCCTTGTGAAAAGATCCTGTGAGTGACAACTCTCCTGTGGTCTCAGAGCAAGCTGCCTAATGAAGAGCAAGAGCTCTTTAATGTTAATGAAAACATCCTGTCTGACTCCTCTTCAGACACGTCTCTCACTCTGCGACAATCACCTTTTAAGTTGCCACAATTCCCTGCTCTGGAGGAGCAGCTGAGCTGTCAGCAGCCCAGAGCAGTGCAGAGATTATCTGCACTGCTCCTCTCCTGTTAATGGAGTTACCTGCTAAATCCCCATGTGTTGGCTTCTCCAGGTTTTATTAAGCAATAACATCTTTGGAAGATTCCAGCTACCAAAGGTTTAAAAGGAATGGGGCTGAGTTTTTATTCTTTTTCTCTTTTTTTCATCCTTGTATTAGACCAAATGAAGTCTTCCTTCTGACATTTTAAAAAATCTATCTCACATCTATTTCTAATAAACAAAATTTTCAAGGACTTAGTGGGGTCTTGTGGTGACATGAAAACAGCATAAGAGCAGATTATAACTTTCAGTGCTGGGGTGGAGAATTTTACGAGTAGAATGACATAAAAAACCAGGAGAAAAGCTCGATATTCCTCTGTGCCACAAGCACATATGTACCAGCTCTTGCTGACATTTTAGGTATTATGTACAAAAGAAGAAAGCAGCAGACTTCAGATGAATTAACATGCTGTCTTCTTGGTAAGGGAGAATAAAAAAATCTTAGTCTTGTATCTACAGAATTCATGCTTTTCTTACTAACTTTAAATCTCTATTAGCCATATGTAGCAAGTCCATCTGTTTTTACTAAATTTTACTATAAAATCTCTCTGTGCATATGATAATTACATATTGATCTTGAATATATTCTTGCATACTCAAATATTCAACTGGAGCTCGTTGGCCAATCTCCTTATGGTAGTTAGTGGTTAAAGGAGCTCTGAAAATAATCTCATTATAACAGAAAGGAGTAGAGCCTTTTCAGAACATTCACAGTTTTGGTTTTGTTAGAGTTTTTTGGGGTTTATTTTTTTTGTTTTTTTTTTAAATTTTTTTCCCTGGATTTCAATAAAGGAGTTATCAATGCAGTAAACAGGGAAGAGAATATGAAATTGTGTCTATGGCAACCATATTATAGCTCTCCACTTTGTACATCTCTGTTTTTTCAATAGATTCTCGTATTCATACTCATTTTTCCTGTAAACGGGTCAGTTAAAATATATCTCAGAATTATTTCGCAATTGCTACCAACTGCAAGACTGGACCCGTGAATTCTCATTTAAAAATGAAACTACTCTTTTCAGGAAGAAAATGGAAAAAAAAAAAATCCCTACTGAGCTAATTACTTCCTAGAAAGCTTCTGCTATTGTTGCTATCTGGCAACAAACTCTGCTACTTGCAGACAATTATTGCAAGAATATTTACAAGAGGATAAGTGCACTTCTGTAGGAATAATATATTTTGACAAGAAAAAGATATCTCAAGTTTCTTTCTAAGGATATAAATTTAATTTCTAAATTTAATTTGAATAAAATTTCCATGTCTCATGTGTTGGAGGTGGTTTTTAGTTTGGGTTTGTTTTCCATTATGCAGAAAAGAGCTATCAGTTCTATCTGCAATAAAATCAATCAGATCTGAATTCCAGGAATGAGAATCTGTCTTTAATATCCAGATTTCCCATTGCTGATACAGGCAGCTGTTGCATGAAGGCAAACCACAACAGGTGTAGGGTAATTTTGAGTATTAGAAATGTCAGTGTTTTTACAGATCATGCTTCATTCACAAGAGACTTCTCCACAGGCACTGAGAATTATGAAAAACAACCCCACCTTGATATGATATAATAAATAAACCATACTTAATAGGAATGTGTGCAGGTCACTACAAGAATAAAATAATACATTATTTTCATGCAATAATTCAGTGGCAAAAGGCTGCCAGCCTGCCATAGAAACTCTTTTCACTTGTCATAAATGTTTACTATCTATTTTCATTGAATTGCTGATTTATGAAACTCATTTTTTCTGAGGAACTTTCTAGAGACCTTATCAGCATTTTCTCCATGAAGTGATCTCTGCACACCCTGCTGCTTTAGAACAGCTCAACCCTATTCTAGATTTACACTCATAAAAATATGTCTTGGATTACAATACAGGATGTGATCAAAGGTATCTGTTCTGTCACCACCTGTTGAGGGTGGGGCAGTGATCCTGATCTCCATGGGAGATATTCTGCTAATGGGCCATCCATTGAAACCAGCTGGGGCAGTGTTCTTTATTTCCAAAGGGGACATCTCCTGTTAATGGGCACATTTATAAACCAGCTGGGTCAGTGTTCTTTATCTTTTCACAACCCATCCTTCCTCCAGGGAGTTCTCTCCTGCTCATGGCCATTGAGTCCCACTGTGGCACTGATGAAATTACTTGAGAACCATTGGAAGTTGCTCCACCCAGGGGGAAGAGCCCAGCATTTCTTACCAAGATAAAAACTGAGATTTTGGGACACCAAGGGAGCCCTTTCTCCACTGGACTCCAGAGGAAAACTGGATTCCTCCACATCATCACTGGATCTTTGGAGGGAAACTGCCCCTTGTCCAGGAGCACTGCTCCAACTGAAGCACATCTGTCACTGCAGGAGGATGCAGCCACCATTGAATGGCACTGCTGCCAGCACCCTGACTGACTGACGGCTGTCAGCTTGGATTCTGACTCTGCCAGGGTTTGGGCTTTGTTCTTTGTAACTGTATTTCTATTTTAATTTTCTAGTAAATAACTGTTATTCTTAATTCCCATATCTTTGCCTGAGAGCCCCTTAATTTCAAAATGATAATAGTTTGTAGGGAGGGTGTTTACATTCTCCATTTCAAAGAGACGCTCCCGCCTTTCTTAGTAGACACTTGTCCTCCAAACCAGGACAAAATATCAAGGCCTTTCAGTTAATGATTACTGGAAGGAGGGGACAGGACATGAATGAATGACTTGATATTAACTTTCAGAGCCCCCTTTTGTGTCTGTTTATCCGTTTATAAACATGATGCTACTCATTTTCACATCAGTGTCTTAAAACAAATCCTCTCTCTTGGCCCCTAAACCACACAAAGAATTAAATCTTTACTGTTAGAAAGTCTCCTCAGACTTCTCAATGCTTAATAAAAAATAATGACAGTTAAAACTCTTTTAATACCCACACTCCAATCCCCTGCCCAGCCCTTTCCTCTCCTGGGCACTGTTTCAAGACTTGTTCCTTATCCTGGGCTTCCTTGTACATCCCTTAATGAGCAGCAGCCCACTCTCCTAACTGTCCTGCACGTAAATGGATTAAGTTTCACATGCTCAGAGATCCCCAGGTGTGTGCTAGGAAAGCTGCAAGCAGTTGTGTGAGATGGGATGAGAGTGGAAAGTAATTCTCCTGCTCCTGACAGCAGAGGTACCAGCTCTCTGCAGCATTTATTTTGACTCCCAATGAAAAGACCCTTTTAAGTTGTCGCATCTTTTATTCAGCAACTCATTTTCTGCTAAGCATTAAAAGTCAGTAGGGTGTGAGGATTTGTTCCAAGGCTTGCTGAGATATTACTCACACAAAGGAGCTGCAGATCATTTCTGCTGAGTAAAGCCACTGGGGATGTTTGAAATTCAAATGGATCTTACCCCCACCCAGCACACTGAGCTGTTTCTTCTCCCTTCTCTTTGTTACTCCTCCCAACACTGTATTTTGCACTATAATTTTCTGCAACTTTTTATTCTTTCCACTGTAACTTCTGAAAATAATAGCTGCTTAAAACCTTTGAGAGCATTATCTACATTACTATTCCTATCTCCAAGAAAACAGTGTTCCGTTAGAACCGGTTTGAGTTTATTTAGCTACCCAATATTTTCAAGCAAAAAATGATCAAAAGTGAAGTTTCTTTCCAAGATGAGCCACTACCATTTTGGATGATAGATCAGGCCTTTTATATCCATATATAATCCCTCGTATTTCTTGCTGTTGGAGCCCTGCATCAAAGCCAACCCTGCTGGCAGCTGCACAGGTAATGATCTCATGGAACAGCAAATCTGCCAGTACAACACAACCAGAACTTTTTCCTTGGGAGATTTATAGCATCTCTTCCTCACAATTTACACACTTATGTAGAAACAGCATTATATGAGAAAAGAATGATATTTCTCTCCTATGAACATTTATGACATAACCAAACTCCCTGAAAGAGCGTACAAATCCTGAGCAATGTGAACAATTCACTTCAGTACACAGCAAAGAAGCAAATTAAATATGACTTCTATCAATTTATTAAATTTATCAATGTTTTAGGCATTAGCCCTCATTGCCTGTCAGGCACAATAACAATGTCAATGTTAACATTCAGATTAAAACCAATTATCCAGGTCCTGTAATGGCTACTGGAAAACACATACTAAGGAGAATTATTGAAATATGACCCTTTCAGCTCCCCATTGAGCTGAGCAGAGAACAATCCACACATGGAAGACATGTAAATTAACATTTGATTGTCTGTAAAGCAGGATTTGATACAGACATGAAGTGAGTCACCCCACAGCTGTTTGTCACTCTGTGCTGTGTTATCCAACACTCAGATCTGCCACGTGCACTTCGGGACTTGGGTTAGTCAAGAATCTACCAGATAAAATGCAGAATGGAGAACTGGATTCTATCATACAAACATTTTTTCTCTTTGCTTTTCCACCCTGATTTTCACCTCAGCAATCAATATATATCACTTTTATCAGTGCCACAGTGCCTTTTGCTTGGGCATTTTCCAGGGAGGTGGGAGATTCTAGGTGATTTAAAAACGAGCCTAAATCTCACCTTGAGGGAAAATATTCCAACTGGTACCTCAGCAGATCCACCACGGGATTAATTGGACAAGCAGCAAACACCACCATGGTTTGCTGTTCCTTGTGAGATTGCTGTAGGGATGTGGAAGAAAACAAAATACATAATTGCACCAATATTCTGGTACTGCTAGAGCCTCCTCACAGCCCTGCAGGTCTGACAAAGACACAGCAGGACAGGGGATGCAAAGAGGCAGCAGAAAAAGAGCAGGGTGAGTGAAAAGGCAGTGAGGCACTGGATATAGATTGATTAAAGGTGGGGAGAAAAGGAAAAAGAAACACTGTGTTCAGAGAAAGAGAAAAAACAACTTCAATTAGTTTTTTCACCAGCCCAAGACAGGTTGGCAATGCTAGAGTTGGCAAACACTGAAAACCCATCTGGAACCAGAATCTACCCCGTGTTCTGAAAGCAAAGTACAGCAAAAGTTTCCAGGGGCTGTGGTACTCCACCAGAGACATCCCAGCCCTGCAGAAATCCCTCACTGTCCCAAAGTCTGAAAGCAAATTCAATCCCTGACTGTCCAAAAGTCCAAATCCAAACTCAGTCACTGAGAATGAACCCCGACTTTACAGCAGCTCCTCTTCTGGGAGGAGCACAGGCAGCAAAGCAGGCAGGTGGTGAGGGCACAGCTGGCACAGGGAGAACACAAACCACCCACAAATCCAGCTGTGCTCACCTCTGGTGCCTTGTGACTCTCCGCAAACTTGCCCTGGCAGTGAGGGCAGATGGGAGAATTTTGTCAAGGGATGGAGGGACAGGACACAGGGAATGGAGAGGGCCGGATGGGATTTTGGGCAGGAATTGTTCCCTGTGAGGGTGTGAGACCCTGGCACAGCTGTGGCTGCCTGGATCCCTGGAATGCCCAAGGGCAGGTTGGACATTGGGATGATGGAAGGTGTCCCTGCCATGGCAGGGGTGGAATGAGATGATCTTTGTGGTCATTCCCAACCCAAACATTATGGGGTTCTGAGGTTTCACAAATCATCATTCATCTTCTGCTTGCTCCTTGACAATTCCCCCTGTGGAATTTCATAGAGGAAGCCAAGCTCCTGAAGCGTTTCTCAGTCTGGGCCTTTGTGTTGGGAAATTCCATGAAAACTGTCATGTGCCATAAGCTTTTCTAAAACACAGATTTTAGTGAAAAAACAAGGAGTGTGAGTCTAGGATTCTTTGTGCAGACTGCTGACAGGATCTCAGTTCCTTTAATGCATTATATTAGGAAGAATTTCAGTCTGAAGCATAAGCATTATCAGATAGATGAGCTTAAAAAAAAACCTTGGAAAATAATCACAAGTTTTATTTTTCTTCTGTTGTCAGATCACTAAAAGAGAATTTTTAAAAATTTATCTTATAGTGTTGAGATGAAGAAAACATGCCTTCAGTGATATTTGATTGCTCCTTGTAGATAATTATTTGTTCAAACAAAATAACCCAAATTTCCTTTGCAATCCTTTGCTGCCATCTCTTGGCAAGGAGAAGTTGATGAGAAGCAATTTATTGACACAAAAACTCAAAGGAAATGCTTGTCTGCATCCCAAGAAATGCAGAAATGGATGTGATTACAGTTGCATCATTTGGTCTGCTGGGCTTTTTTTTTCCCTCTTGCTGCAGCCTTAGATAACAAAAGGGGTGAGAAAGGTGCTGAAAGTCAGCATTGCCAAAATTCCCAAATCTTGCAAAGCTTAAAGATATTTCCTCAAAAAAGGAGAGGAAAAATAAAAAAGAAAATAACAAAAAACTAAAAAACAGATAAGGAGAAGGGTCATCTTTTCGAGAGACGGAAGAAAGAGGCAGTGGGGGTTTTTTCTGTTTTGTACAAAACCTTCATGGTGAGGCTGCATCTGTTCCAGTGGGAGTTAATTACTGTACCTAATGATTTTTTGAAGGTGGGTGTTTATAAGCCTAATTTTTGTGAGCCATCACCAGAATTGAAAGCACAAGGTCTGGCTGAGGTGCCCAGCAGGTGATTTTACCATTGTCATTATTATTACACCAGTCCTGATGTGACATCATCTTTTCCATGTTTCTGTTCATGAATTCCAGCTCTGATCTGGATGAACAAGCATCTGAACCCTTCCAGCAAAGCTGTGTTTGTAGCACAGTTGGAAACCACACACAGATGTGGAGATATCTCACGTGCTGGTAAAGGCACACAGAGCCAGAACATTCCAGAGCCTTCCAGAACCTTCCAGAAGTGCAGAGAACCTTCCAGAACCTTCCAGAAGCAAACAGAACCTTCCAGAGCTGCATAGAACCTTCCAGAAGTGCATAGAACCTTCCCGAAGTGCACAGAACCTTCCAGCCCTCATCAGGTCTTTGACCTCAGGCTCACTCACAGATCACTGACCTTGGCAACTGCTAAAGATGGAAAGGCAGGGAAAAAACAGTGAGAAAGAGAGAAAAAGAGAGAGAAAGAGAGAGAAAGAGAGAGAGAAAAAGAGAAAGAAAGAGGGAGAAAGAGAGAAAAAGAGAGAGAAAGAGAGAGAAAGAGAGAGAAAGAGAGAGAAAAAGAGAAAGAAAGAGAGAGAAAGAGAGAGGGAGAAAGAGAGGGAGAAAGAGAGAAAAAGAGGGAGAAAAGAGAAAGAAAGAGAGAGGGAGAAAGAGAGGGAGAAAGAGAGAAAAAGGGGGAGAAAAGAGAAAGAAAGAGAAAGAGAAAGAGAAAGAGAAAGAGAAAGAGAAAGAGAAAGAGAAAGAGAAAGAGAAAGAGAGAAGAAAGACGAAAGACAGAAAGACAGAAAGACAGAAAGACAGAAAGACAGAAAGACAGAAAGAGGAATCTGATCCCATTCCAGGCTAGAACACCAGCATCTGGGTTTGACTTTGATGGATAAACTCCACAGCAAGCCCAGAGAAGCCAAATGGAACAGTTAATGTTGATGCTTAATCCCTGAGAATGGCCCTGCACTTGCTGTTGCTTTAATTCCTGGATAATGAAATAAAACGACCATTCTGAGTTAATCAAATTGCTCAATCACAAATCTTAAAGGATTTAGGAGTCAAGGTGGATGTGTCCCAAGTGGTAGCATTTCAGAATTGGGCATTTCGTGAGGCACAGCTCGATGGATATTTTAAGGATAAATTGAAAGATACAAAGGATTGGGTCAATCAGTTCAATTGGAATAATCTGCTTAGTAAGTTTTTACAGTAACCTCAAGTGAGAGTTATACTGAGATCAAGTTTTTGCACTGGCAGCAAGTCCTTTTGTCCTCTAAAATGCCATCTGTTAGATTCAGAACACAGCAAAACCAAGAGCTTCATCGTCAGCAAAATACTCTATATATTTTGGGTTAGTTTTTATTAACCTCAAAAGAACAAATTTCTCTGAGACCACAAAAAATTAGGGGGAAACTCTCCAGGCAGAAATCTAAAATGATATTAGTGCTGAAGTCCAGAGATGTATGGCATATCTAAGTTGGAAGGAATTTTAGTACCAACCCACCCCCAAAAAAACAAAAAAAATCCCATTTACCAATATTGCCATGTTGTAAAAGAGCAGAAGTTTCCAGAAAATGTGCCCAGTTAAACTCCATTTGGAGAACTGCCATGGAGGGATTTAGTCTACTTTAGCCAATGTCAGATACTAATTTATCTGCCCAGATAATGTCTCACAAGATCTTTATATTTAATCTAAATCCAAAAATATATTCAGGAATAATGAGGTTTCTTTCATAGGTATGATTTTCTTAATGAGAAATTTACTGCCAGAGAAGAGCACAAAATAATCCATAATGGTTACAAATACTTAATGGTTTCCAAAAATTCAACTAGATCCCCATGTCATGTATTAAAGTCTCATAGACCTTAAATATATATGCATATATATATACATATATAGGTATGTAAACCTTAGCTTTTGATAGATATTGTAAATTAAAGAAGGAAAGAGATAAAATTTATTTGTCTTTCAGGTAGAAAATTTTATTTTGTGGAAGGCAGAAGCTGAGGGCAGTTACTGTGGTGTCATAAATCTGTTTTCAGGCCAAGTTACCAAAGAAATCCAGAATGCCTTCAGCCTTCCACAAACCAAATATTCCCAAATTAATTCCTAATGTGGAACACAAGACAGGACTAATCACAAATACTTCAAAAGACTGATGAAAAGTGATAAATTACCTTGATTTTATTTTAAAATGTGAGCATTCCTTTTTTAAAACTCAGATGAGTGAGAAACAAAGTTTACACTGTTCTTGCAGTGAGCATCAGTTTCATTTTTTTTTCATTCTTGTGGGTTTAGTTTCCAGCTGCAGTTCCTAGAAAACCAGGTTAACTTTCCTTTAATTGACAGCAGATGGCACTGCAAAAGATGAGCCGTGGTAAATAAACACTGGACCTGAAAAACAGACTCAGCCTGGAGTCACAGAAAGGTTTGGGCTGGAAGGACCCTGCAGATCATCTGGTACTAACCCCACTGCCCTGGGCTGGGTCTTCTGCTTTGAAACCAAGCTTAAAGCCGAGATCACAACTTCATTTTCAAAGTATTGAAAGCCCATGCTTTCAGAACACAGCTGCAAACAAACTTGTCATGCAAGGTGGGGAATTAAAATCGAAGCAACATATGTGGAAAATCCCAAGTGGAAAAAAGACATGCTTACATCCTGGATGCCTGCATCTAATATGAAAATTTTATTCCAGAGAAGTTCAGTTTTGTTTATTTTACACTGAACTCACTTAGAGCTAGCTGTTGTCCCCTGGCAGTGCTGCCCAAAAATACCTGCTGGTTTTTAAAATAAAAGTGTGTCAGCAAAGCCTTGCCTAGAGTGCAGATCTGAGCTTTGAGTACCTGTGAGAAATGGCACCTCCTGTTTCAGGAGATTCTCCCTCCAAGACTGCTTTCACTCCCAGTTTTCAGTCTTGCATAAATTAAACTTGCAGGAATCCATCTGGAGAGCAGGACAGAGCTCAGAGGCAGCGAGCTGGATTATCACACAGTACCTGCCAACCCTGTTTACACTGCTGACACAGGAGGAGGGGAAAGGAAGAGAAAGGATCTGAGAACCTGAAACTGCTCTGAAGAACTGCAAAGGTGTTCCTGACACACAGCCCTACCTCCAGTAATGCATAAACCTGAGCATAAAGCCTCACCTAAAATGATTATTGCCATTATCACCACGGCTGCCATCAGAGGAAGGGCCCAGAACAGCTGGGGAGCCTGACTAAGTGCTGGAAAATCAAAATGTGGAGCATAAACTAACAGTGCTTGAGTTTGGTAGAAGCTGAGAGAGCTGCTCTGCTTTCAAAGAAACCTTTGTACACAGGGACAAGGATAAATGTGCTTTTAGCACACACAGGGGCAAGGCCATCAGGCCTCTGAGAATCTGACTAAAGAATTTTGGTCATCATTTCTTAGAATCATAACTTACAGGAAATGCACAAAAATTCTTTGTGGATTTTAACTGCATTTCCTGCCCACATTCATCCCCTTGACTCTTTGGGATGCTCACCAAAGCCTGGCTGCTGCTGCAGGTCCAAGTCAGAGCTGAGTGCAGCTCCTGCAAGGTGCTTAAGATGCTAATTTTATTTACAGTAATTTCACGATTTTAAGCCGCACCTTTTTCATTGAAGAATCCAGCCTACCCGAGGAGTGCGGCTAATCATCAGGTGAGGCTTATTTATGGACAAATCCCAGTGAAATGCCAACCCAGAAGTGAGAGCCAGCCGGGGAGGGCACCTGGGGCTGCCTTTAAAGGCTTGGCTGGTCTATGAAAACTGTTTGCAACTTGAGCACCTGACAGCAAACCCCGCACTGGCGCCATTCTGTTACTAACTCGTTACTTTGTCGCACATGGATCCTCGTTTAAAAAAAAAACCAAAAAACGAGTGCGGCTTATATTCAGGTGCGGCTTATATATGGACAAAAGCCGTGGTCTACCCAGCTACCCGGACGTGCGGCTTATAATCAGGTCTGGCTTATAATTGTGAAATTACTGTATTTATTCAGGGCCACTAAAAGGTGTAATCATTATGCCTCATATCAGCACAGGTAAGCCTTCACTAATTTTTTTAATCAAAGGTTGGTGTGTAATCTGTCTGTGGACTTTATATTTTGTACAGGACCAAGAACATTTTTAATTTTTAATCCCTTTAGGAGTCTGCTTTAAAGACAGAACTGCTCTGCTGTCCAAGAGGAATGCCCAGTTTGGAACTAAAACCTGCTCCTAATGAATACACTCAGTGATAGTTTAAATATGCATCTTTACAACCCCTTCACTTCTCATAAATTCAGGAGCTGCTCTCTCAAGGCACCTTTTTAATATTACAATATTCACCAGAAAACTAATTTTGTTCCTTTGAACCAGCCACCACACATTTTGTATTCAGCCACTCTCCTGCACAGACAACATAATTGCAAGAAAAACAGGACTGACTGCACAAGATTCATTCAGTTGCTGGTTTAAAAGTAAATGTACCCTTCAGGGATATTATCCTCTCAAAACCTGCAGGGCACAACTATAATCAGAATGAGGAACATGGGGATAAATCAGGGGTTTTTTTTAAATTCTGTGTCTCAAGGATCACTACAGACATGATTGACCATTTCAGAAATGAAAGAAGTTTTCCTTCCTTGCTATAAGAGGTTTTTAGAGGGTAGAATTGTCGATGAAATATATTTATGACACTCATTCTTTGATTGCCTAAATATCTTTTAAATATTGGTCAAATATGATTAGAAGATTTGATGAGCTATATGCAAACTGTTTAGCCATTAACTGAATGAGAAAAACCCATTTGTAAATAGCAATATTTTGTTCCAGATGGTGGTCTGCAGGATGGATTTAAGCCTTTTATAATGGTGAGGAAAAAGAAAGGAGGAGAGGGAAAAAAAACCACCTAAAAATGTAACACAAACGAAAAAAAGACTCATGCATAAAAGAAGTGTTATTCTACCTAGCCCTGAAACATTTAATTATAATTAGGACCAGCTAACACAACAACCATAGAGAAAAGATGACAATAAAATGTGCCAGTGGCCTAATGATGAAGCATGTGAGAAAAACCATTAAACTTTATCTCAATTAGGCCAATTATTATCACACCAGTCTACTATGCCCTACAGCCTACTGGAAAATAACAAAAAAAGAAGAAAAAAAAAAAATAAAAGAGAATCACAGAGACAGCATCAAAGCTCTGTGATCATACAAAAATCCTAGGGAAGACATGAGAATGGATAGATGAGTTTAAGTAGCTTTAAAAGAAAATATGGAAGGAAATAAAATAGTTATCCTATAGATTGACCATTTCCTAACTGTATGAAATCCTAGGCCAGATGCTTGCCTCTGTAAACCACTTTTTCTCTTCTTAATGTAAGGTGTGTCCTTGAAGCAACTGAAGTAGAAACATCATTACAGCATTATTAGCACTTCTCATTTAAATGGACAAAATGAGAACAAAATAACTTCCCACCCTACGTGACACCAGCACATCACAATAACTCACAGCCAAGGCCACTGCCATCCCTGGAACCTTCTCATATTGGCATCTAGCAGAGAATTTTGATCCCACTTTGTGATTTTGGGTGATGGTTTCATTGTCTGCCTTCCCCACCAGAAATTCTGTGACAGATTCCAAGGCACATTTTAGAATGTACAAACTGCCTGCCCTCATGGTACAGAATCATTTAAGCACAGCCCATTGTACAATCCCCTTTTTTTGTAGCACACACAAGCAATGAAACCAAACACAACAGACAGCAAGGCACAACATGAAACATTGAAATGTCCCTTGAGACACACACTCTGCTGCTGGTAATGAACTGCACTAGGTAGAGCAGAGGAAAGGACCAACATTACAATAATTTCACAACTACAAGGCGCACTGGACTATAAGGCGCATTTTTTTTTTGCAGCAAGGATCCATGCACAACAAAGTAACGAATCAGTAACGGAATGGCGTCATCGCGGGGTTTACTGGCAGCTGCTCAATTTGAAAACATTTTTCACGGAATGGCGCAGCCTTTAAACACAGCCCCAGGCGCCCTCCCCATGCCGTGGGCCCCAGCACTCCCGCCCACCCCTGGCACCGGCTGCCGCGGCTCTTGCGGCTGCCCTCGTGGCTCTCACGGCTCGGCTCGTTGCTCACACTTCCTGGTTGGCAAATTTCCGAACTTTGTTCATACATAAGGTGCGCCAGATTATAAGGCGCATTTCCAGGTTTCGATCAAAATTTTAGTCAAAAGGGCGTGCCTTATATTCATGAAATTGCTGTAATCCCCAGAGCAGCTGTGGCTGCCCTCGCATCCCTGGGGTGTCCAAGGCCAGGCTGGAAGGCTCTGAGCAGGGTAGCAGAAGGTGACCCTGCCTATGGGACTGGGTGACCATTCAAGGTCTCTCCAGCCCAAACCAGTCTGTGATCCAATTGCATTCCAACAGCCTCCTGTGCCCAAAGCAGGCTGGGCTTGAACTTGCAAACACTGACCTTGCCTTTCCTTGGAGCCAAGAGCAGAAAACTGCAGGATCTGTCACTACAGTGTGACACAGGAATTTGGGAGCTGTCATCCAGGCTGTCACTGGGAGATAAATGTGCATATCCTTCTGCCTGTCAGCTGAGAGATTAGAATTTATTTAACTCAGTTAATACTTTCTCCAGGGCACCATTTCTGCCTGACAGCAAACAGGGGAATCCTTTGGAGTTAGCAGAAAGTATTTGGAGTCATCACAAAGATCCTGAGGAGGGATCAAGAGAAGAGATGGCATCCACAAGCTCAGGACTAAGGACAGATCCCAATTATTGAAGGGTTTTTTTTTAAAAAAAGTCATAGTTTGTACTTTGCTGGAGAGAAGATTGTGAGTCTAGTTCTTTCAGTTTAAAATATGCAAGGAGTGGAAAAGTAAATAGAGGGCCAGGGAGGCATTGATTGCCAGATAGCACTTCCCTGGAATGTGAGATTACCAGGGTGTGCCTGCAATGTCTAATGGGAGCTGCAAGCAGAGAGCAGGCAGGAGAATGACAATCTCCAAACAATAGGATTAAAGTGCTCTGTGCAGTTAGGACTGCAAAGCATTTGAATAATCCTTTCAAAGTTGAAATGGAGAAAGAGGTAATTAGATTTCTTAGAGAATCAGAGTTTCTGGCAATGCTATCACGTTAGAAAATGCTATTAAACTTCATGGACACCCATGTTTGTGGGGAAGGAGGGAGAGGGTCAGGAATTTCTATTTAATTATCTTAAAATTCATCTCTTCTAAAAATCCCAAAACCATGGAACATTGATTTTATTTTTCTGTTAATGCAAGTATCATCCTAAACTTTCCACACTCACTGCTGAAATCAGTAATTTATAGGGGATGAATATTCCAGATTTAACAGGCCCTGCTCCAAGGAGCAGGGATTAAAAGTGGGATCAGCTATAGAAACAGAAACAGCCCTGACCTCACCTGACTTCTCAGACCCCAGCACAGCCAAACAAATATCAAACAAAATCACTGCTCAAAATAATACTTTGGCAACTACAAAATGGCATTTAAACATTGTGATTAATTATAAGAGTTCTGATGAAGCTCTAATTTGAATGAATCATTTATATATTTCAAATTGTTTATGAGTCACAGGAAGAGCTGTTTACCAAGACTGCTCAAAATACTTTGTCAATTTGCACAAATGACAACAAGCCAAAGCAAACACCAAAAACAAAGAAAAATGAGAGTTTCTATGACTACAACCTTACAAATTCCACAAATTCCCCAAACCACGAGCAGATAATGAAAACCCCATCCACTTCCATCTAACATTAAATCATGTAGCTCTAAAGATTTTTGTCTGGAACAAATCAGAACAATAGAATTTTGACTGTAGTAGTTTACAAAGCAAAATAAATTACCACTGTTGGGCTGCATGGAAAGTCTAGATGTAATAAAAAGTAGCTAATTAACCCATTTATCACAAATACCAAACAGGCCAATGGTTTTTGTAATTATCAAGACAATTCAATTTTTGCTTTAGTGTGCAGGCTTGTTTGCCCAACTCAATTGGAGATCATCAAAATTACTTACAATACACTGTCTAGCAAAGCATGACAAAATTAGTCTGCTACAACCAATTAATTGAACTTAATAAAGCTTTTAAATTATTTTTGTTTATTACCACTGCTTTGGGGTTAATGATGTAGTCCTTTTTGGCTAGGAGGAATAATTAATATATTTTTAAAGAAAATTAGATTTTCAGTGTGTTAAGATAGACCAACAACTCTCCCTAATGGGTAAATAGTAAATTATTTTTCAAAACCAATCCTTACACCAGTAATTTATTCCCCTAATAAAAGCTTCTGCATCCATGCAGTCGTGTGTACATCCATAGACAGATTATAGGCAAGATCTCATATTACTGAGGATGATTGCTGAATTACTTCTCAACAAATATGTACTAATTTAAATTAATCCTAATAAATAAGCCCCTGTTGTCTTTTCTAATGGAGAGCAATCTGACCACCATCATGTGGATGCAGCTCTATAAAATTTCATGCCACAGGACTGCAGTTGATTAGCCACAGTCAAAAACAGCTAAATTAACAGCTTTAATAATCAATGTCAGTGCCATTAACACTCAGATATTCAAATGAAGTCGTGCCATGTTCATCCAAATGTATTAATGCTGAGAAATTCGAATGAAATTGCTCATCTCCTTTAATATTAAAAAACCCAATTATTTACAGCTTTGAAAACTTTTTAATTGTTCATTCATGACAGAAAAACAATCCCTCTCCTCCACACTTTAAACATTTCCAGCTGAAGAAGTCACAGTTTATTTTTGGAATGAGGGAGGAGCTAAGCCTGATCCCATTTAGGAATTAGCAGAGAGAGAATTGTTATGAACATCTTCACATCTCTTCGGCAGTACTTCAACAAGGAGTGCATGTTCCATTATTAACATAAATATTCTCTGCATATTTAAGGGCAGAGAAGGCACAGAAGGGGGAATTCTGAGACACAAATCCAATGCTGGTGAATTTTTCAGCCTTTCTGTGTCTAATTCACATGGTTCTGGCACCTCCTGAAAACCAGAGGAGTGAAAGAACTTTCATGAAATAAGAAAAAGCAGAATAGAATTTTTCCTGCTGGAGAAAATTGGAACATTTAAGTCTTCCACCTCCACTGAAATATAACTTCATTACAACTCTATAGCTGGAATAGCCTGTTAAGATCACCTAACTACTGCTTTACTTGTGTACTATTAAATGTTAGAGTTTATTGCTTGAAATGTCAATTCTTATTTACAAGATTTTTCTCCTTCAGTAAATCTCATCTACAATAACTGTGTCATTATCTGCTGTCTGTTATCTTCAGTAAAACAATTCTTCTTTATACCAGCTACTCCAAATGTTCTATTATGAGAATAACCCAAAATGATGCAATTCATCAGTGCAGAGTTATAAACAAACCAGCTTTAAGGAAACCACTTTTTAGAAAACAGATTCAAAGAATGAAAAATAAGTAAAGTCTGCCAAGAAATGCTGATTTTAAAACTAAATACTTCTTCATACAAATGAGGGACAAATAGGTGATAGGAAAGAAATGTTTCTCAATTACTTTATCCATACAATTTAACTGCAAAAGACTTCATATTATTATTTTTCAGACATTTGACAAATGATTCCTGGCTTGCAATGGCAGAAAATATCACAGCAATTATGTGAAATAGTTTTCCAGCAAAGAAGCATTTCACAAGTAAAACCCTCAACTCAGCTTCTATTGGGTTTTTATTATAGCTTCTCCAATTCTCCCTCAATCATTCATAACAGCTCAGCTTGATTAAACTTTGTGTTATCCTTAGAAAGTTGCTTTTATGTCTGGATTTTGCCAGAGCCTTGGCCAGGCAGAACGACCTGAAAGAATCCCCAGGGATGACCTACACCTTGCGCTCAAAATTCAGACTTCAGGAGAAAATACAGAATCTGCTTGTGGCTTTTTTTGGGGTTTGGTTTGGTTTGGTTTGGTTTGGTTTTGTTGTTTTGTTTTTTGTTTTGTATTTTTTAATTCCCATAAGGAGTAGTGAAGGGAAGAAGAAATCTGTTTGCTGTGCTTCCAGACAATTGAGAATTAGGCTTGAAAAAACCCCTTGCTTCCTAAATGTTATGGAGACAGATAACACTCCAAGTACATTGATATTTTTTCCAGGAGATTCTGTCTCAGTGAAACAGTCCAAGTGATTTGCAGTGGCCAAGACATGAAATAATCTCAGCTCACAGATTGTTATTTACACTGCGAGAGTTCAAAAGCAAACTTAAAATATCTTAAAAGCTGGAAAACATTATCCAGACTGATGGTTGTCAATTCCTCTTTTGCAGAGTTTTTCACACACATTCTGCCTTACAGAATCTCAGAGTCATGGAATCAGCCAGGCTGGGAACCTGCACAGCTTTGGTGGAGGTGATGCTACCTGCAGTTTGATGATTCGAGCTTCCACTGTTCCATTACATTTCCAAGACATCTAAAGGCATGAAATTGGTTCTTGACGTTGTAAATCAAGCTGCTTATTCACATCACATTCACAGCTTTTCTTTAAATACCGTCTGTCACTTCTTAAAATGGGGTGGAAAGTGCTGCCTGCTCCTTTGGAATACTGAAGGGCCTGAATCTGCAGAGAGATGCTTGAGAGCCAAACCATAAAGGTTGTGTTATTCAGAGCAATAAAATCACCTTATTTTTAAAATGAGAACAGAAATCTAACTGTGGAGCTCAGAGTATTTGAAATAAATAAGCCTGACAACTTCAGTGATCACACTTTAACAAAAAACCTGGGAGCACAAATTATCGGTGAGATTAGTTTGCAACACGCTCATCAAAATTTTTGCAAAGTTTTGGAAAAGTCTCTGTGCGAGTGAGTTACTGCTTGTGCTAAGCATAATGAGATATAATTTAAATGATTTGTTTCTTCCATTACAATGATGTGTATCACAGAGACACACTGCAGATACAAGCAAACATTTAAATTCTCAATCAATAACGTGCTCTTACTTTGCTGCATTTCATTAGATAGACAGTCACCTGAGTTATTATAAAGCAAGAAATTACCGAGGCTTAAACCCAAAGCAACTTCAATTATCCCTTTATTCCAGGCATTTGAAGTACTTAGTTATTCTTTCAGATTCTATTAAGGCATTATTGCTGCTTTATTGCCAGTAAAACAGTATGTTTTCAAGTCTTTCTAATAAGATGCCAAAGGAACATCTGTATGTGGAACAAGCTGTTTGGTGTTTCCCTGGGAGATTTGTCACTTGTGCTGAGTTCAACAAAACCCATACATCTGTGGATGGAAATGTGTGTGCCAGGACATGCTCTGCACTGTGCTGTATTCATATTTCATATTTATAAATATTCATTGGGGAAATTTCCATGCAAATGTCATTAGCGGTGGTCTGTCTTCTGTAAATAAGCTTTTAAAGTACAAATCACATTTGGAGGGTTATTACAGCTTCCAAAAGCAAAGGCATCTCAAGGATTCTTGCTTCTCAAAGGCAAAACCACATTTAAATCCCACATTTACTGATGAAACCTTGCTGCTGGGGACATCAGCTTCCAGCTCTGATGGAGTTCCACCAAAGGATCTTCTCCCCAAGCCACTTTTCTTTCTCTAGCCCAGTACCTGCTTCTCTGAAAGTCTTCAGGAAAACAGCAATAAATGGTGAACCTGACCAGAGTATCCATCCTCAAATGACTGATGTGATGCTTTGCAGGTACCTGGTCTCCAGGTTAGACTCCAAGGAGTGAATTTCTTCCTTAATGAAATTAAGACAGAGGACAGACACGTGATATTTGCTATTGCAGAGATTCCCTGCCCCATACTCAAGGATATGGAGCATAACATATTCCACAGCTCCAGAGAGATATAAAGAACCATTCCAGACAGAAGTATTTCCCTCTTTACAGGAAAAAAAAAAAGTGCAGAGCAGTAATATTTCACCATGGAAAAATGAAAAATGCTGAAGGGTCAAAGCATGCACCACGATGCTCCCTTTCAAACGAAACTAAAGAGATTTGATGTAAAAATGCTCCCAGCATTCTGGACTGAAAATCCTATTTATTCCATCTCAGAGGTTTGTAAAAGTTTACTCATGATCCTTGAACAGAAGAATTTAGGAGATGATAGGTCATTGTGTGCAGAAAAAAGGGATCTTGCTGGTTATAATGGAAGGAGCCTTCCCTGCTCTCTGTGAAAAATGCAATCAAGTTGTCTCTAATAGAAATTAATAAAAACAAACACTTTGGGGATTTCCTATTTTAAAAGTCTGGGAGTTTCCTTAAAATATGTCAGCATCAAGAACAAAACCAAACAACAGAAACCCCCACCAAAAATGTATGTTTAAATCAGAGATCCTGATTCAAAATGGAAGCACAGAGAAATCAATTGATCACTTTGGTTCTGCTCCCCATTTAAGGTTTGTCTTTGCATTTAACGTTGACACTGCCACAGTTCAGAGCAGTGCCCAGATTACACTAAGTGATGAACTGGAGAAGCCAAGAGAAATTACATTTTCACAGCTACCTCAGCTGAGAACAAACAAGCTCTCTTCAACAAGAGAGCAATCACATCCAAGAATTTCTGTCCCAATAATATTTTCTTTTACCTCAACCTTTCCACCCAGGCAGAAGCAGCAGAAGCCAAAAATATGTAATAATAAATCAGTATAAATGTTCTGCCTTGCTCTGCTCACTTCTAGTCTGGCGGCTGTTGTTGTTTCTATTTACATAATTAATTACCACAGCAGCTCTAACAAAATAATAAACACTCATTAATTCAAAATATTTACCAAAAATCAATTATTTCAATCACACACAGGCTCTGAGTTGCTTTACAGTCACTATTCCTATAAAAGTGAAATGTCTGAGTCACTCTCACTTTGATTATAATTGGGAAATGAAAGTACTGTGACTCTTAGTCTAATTACTTATTTAAGTAATTGCCTTTAAGAACCATAATGATTCAGTGTCTGCTTATCTAAAAATATGTTTCCATGACAAAATCATTTGTGCTAACAGCCAGTAAACTTTGTGAATTATGAACATCTGTCCACAAATGCACACAGAATAAGGGATGCATAATTGCCAGTGCCAGTGGGGGAAAAGGGAAATTTAACAGGTTAAAAAGCAGCACAAGGGGCTGTGGAGTTTCAAAAGTGAGATTTTGGCTGGGACTGCAGCAGAATTATTTCTGTTTAACTCCACAGGATTCAGATGTTCCTTCTGCTTCTCTCACCTCCAACACCAGTGACAGACTGGTGCAACTGCCAAGAGCAGAAACATCTTGGAAAAAGCCTGAGTGGAAGTGGTTCTGCTGTTCTGGTATTTGTCACCTTTGTTTCTGCTTAAATTGTTTAAAAACAAGGTAATTTTATCAATTTCTTCACTAGAACATACTGTGCTGACAACTTAAGAATAAACACAAGGCTGAATAAAGTAGATGTCAATGGAACTACCAGAAAAGTTAAGAAATTATTTGAATATAAAGTTATATTCCATTAATGATTCCAAGGCTACAGTCCTATCAAGTGTCCCAAATTAAAATTTTATTGCAATTCATCTGGCATTACCAGTTAGATCCTGCCAGCATGTGGCCTGTGCTTACTTCAGGCTTAATTAATTCCTCCCAATTTCTATTGCCCTGAAGAACAGATCTAAAGAATAATCCCAGAAGAATAAGTATTGTAATTCAAGAATTCACATGAAATTGTTGTAGTTCTTACAGAGACCAATTACACTAAAGAAAAGAAAAAAGTTATCTTAAATATCATATGGTAGCATGAAAAATTAACTCTCTATAATTTTAATGTAAGAAATGAAGATTTTTCTAAAGTGAAAAAATAACCTGTGATATCCAAGTATTTTCAGTGCATAACCAAAATTACCTCGTGTCCATTGCATTTGGAATATTTATTTGAAGCAATGATTATGGAAAAGAAGTGTTTTGCACTCCCTAGAATGTAATTTTTAAAGAATTCTGCTGACATGCCATCCATTCTTCCCAAATCTTAGAGAGGTTTTCAAAACAGTGGCAAGCACAGGACTCACAGGATGGGCAATGCTTAAATAACACAGAACAAAGGATTATGAGATATATAGCCAAACTGGAGCAATAAATTCACTGGTGGAGAAAAAAAATCAAGTTCTGACAGAGATCTACAGAGCAGGTAGACTGATTTCCTATAGCATGGACCTAAATAAACATCCCTGTGTGCTTTTGTCTGAGGGAAAGAAATATCATAATGTCTTGGGTTACAGTACAAGATGTGATAAAAAGTATCTATTCTATCATCATCTGTTGAGGGTGGGGCAGTGATCCTGATCTCCATGGGAGATATTCTGCTAATGGGCCATCCATTGAAACCAGGTGGGGCAGTGTTCTTTGTTTCCAAGGAGGATATCTCCTGTTAATGGGCCATCCCTTGAAACCAGGTAGGGCAGTGCTCTTTATTTCCAAAGGGGATATCTCCTGTTAATGGGCCATCCATTGAAACCAGGTAGGGCATTGTTCTTTATCCAAGACACTTAAAAAAAAAAAAAGAGAAGTGAATTTAAGTTGTCTTCTCACTGATGTCATTAAAACCCACATATGCATCCTCATAGATGGATGTGTTTGAGAACAGAGAAAATGCTAAGACACCCAAAGTTATCACAATGTATAATGATTTGAGAAAAACCTCCCAGATTGCAGCATTATAAAGTTATTTTATTATTTGATACAATTTTCCTGTCGTTCCTAATTTGGTAAGAACTGCACTCTCACCAGTTGGAAAAGATTTTCTGTAAAATTTCAAGTGCAATTTTTCTATCTAGTATTCACAGAGAAAGAAGTATCCACTGAACAATCACACACATTCTGCAGCTGCAAACACCTGGAAATGCAGTCTGTTATCACAAAATATTTATTCCTCATATTCACAATTCCTAGTTAATTTTATTAGTTATGCCAGAGATAGTTGTGCCAGGGTTAGGGGTCAGAAATCCACAAAGCCTAGAGCTCCAGGCAAAAGGCGGACACAGGATTGTCACTCCTTCCACACTTTTCTTGGCACCAGCCTTACCCCCATGTACCAGTGAAGATCTATAGTCCACTTGTACATTTTCATATTTAGAAAGCTTGAAATCCATTTATATCAATAAGCAGAGCTACTTTCCATGAACTGAGAGCTAACAGCCCATGACAGCAGTCAATCTCAGAATTCCTCACGTGGGAAGAATTCCCAATCAATAGGATTCGTTTCACAGAAACTCTGTGATGAAAATGGACTAACATTTTTCAGTACATCTGTGTTTCAGGACAAGAATAGTCTCTACTGCCTTTTTTTTTTTTTCCCCCTGTTTGCAGTTAATTTTCCTGTCCAATTTCGAGCTCCCATTACTTAAAACAAGCAAACTGCAGCAGCACACAGTGAGGAAGCACAATGTGTAATTGGGCAATGATTGCCACAAATGAGATGCTTTTTGGAGAGCTGTGAAATGCAGCCAGGTAGAGCTGGGTTGTTTTAAACAGGTGTGGACACAAGGCTGCAGGACACACAGAGAGCAAATCATGTTCTGTAAAGCAGAGAAATTGCCCAGAACTGGGGACTTCCCAGCCCTGGAAGGGTCCAGGCCAGGCTGGTGGGAGGTGGATGGATCTTTAAGATCCCCTCAAACCCAAACCATTCTATAATTCTAAATTATTTGAAAGTCCTCTGCTGCTCCAATCAGGGTGGAAGTTCACCAAGACTCTGCCAGATTTATTTCCTGTGATGAGCGTTGTGGTTTGTCTCCATCTGAGCACCCCAAGGCTCAGAGCCCTGCAGTGGAAAAGCTGCTGGTGTGTGTTGGACACCAGGGAGGGGAGATCCACGGAGACAGCAGCAGGCAAGAATTAATCAGACGTGGATGAATGTCTCTCTTTTAATTCCCATTTGCACTTCCAAATAATTTTTCACATGATGAGTCTGCAGCACCTGCAGATTAGCATTTTATACTTAATAGACTAAGAATTTAGGGTACCCCAAGGACTGATAATTAAGGTTAATAAGGTCTATGGTCTGCTCCAGCCCATCTCCTTCGAGGTAAATAACTGTGTTCATACTGCTTTATATTACATTTTCCATCTCACTGATAAAATTAGCATTTTATAATCTGTGTAAACATCCTTTTAAAGCTGTGGGGTTTGCTAGCCGTGTTGGTATTACTTCAAAATCCAGATTTCCACCAATGACAATTGGTTAAGATTTGCAGACATGAATTTTAAACCATCTGTGTTATAACAAAATCTGGTTCTTGACACATCCTTTTGAACACAGATCCCTTCTCTGGCATCTGCAAGTCTCCACTCGATTTTTTATTAACCCTCCTGCTTTTCTGACTGCTGTAACTCCTAACTGATCAAATCATCTCATACTCATTATTCTCACTCTGTTCACTGAAGTTCAGAATAGTTTCATTCACTTTATTTTCATTAGGTTTTCCCCTAAATCTCCCCTTGCTCTGCAAGGCCTGTGAGGGCTTTGGAAGAGATTATTTATGTGTGCATTTCCCTGCAAAATACACTGGAACTCTTGAGGATTTGGAAAAGTCGCACAAGAAAAACTAAAAAGGGAAGTTTTAAAACCTGGTCTTTACAGTTTTTGTCATTCCAAGCAGAAATCCAAGAGATGAGGTCTTGGCTCTGGTTATTTCAGCTTGTCAGGCAGCCCCTCAGCTTTCAAGCTTTTATTTTTATTAATGAGAAAAAACATTCCATATCTATCTATAGCTATATCATCTACCTACTTATCTCTATATATCTATCTATATCTAATTCTATCTATATTATCTATATCTATATCTATATCTATCTATATCTAATCATCTATACTATCTATATCCATATTTTATAATCTATATCTCTATCTCTATCTAATCTATATCTTTATCTATCTATATGTATCTACATAATGTATATCTATACCTATATCTATATCTATATCTATAATCTATATTTCTATATATAACATCTATATCGATATCTATATCTATCTATATCATCTATATCGATATCTATCTATATCTAATCATCTATATCTATCTAGATCTAGATCTAATCTATATCATCTATCTATACCTATAGATCTATACCTATCAATATCTAATCTGTATCTAAATAATCTACTTGTGTGTGAATTTATTGCCTGCCCCCTCCTTCCTCTACTTGGATTTTTGAATCTTAGTTGATAAAGTGGGAGATACAGACAAATTATAATCTCTCTTTAGAAATAATCCAACTGCAGTCAAAACTCAGCTGATTTCAGGAGGTTACCCTGCTATTGAAGTAAACTACAATTTTGTAAATTTACAATCTGGGATCAAGGCTGCATTTGAAATGTATTTAAGCATTTGTGGAGGTGAAAGGGGAAGTGTGTTGTACTTACCCAACCTGTCAGAGTAATGAGCTGGCACCCCTCGAATGTGCTCTGCATTATGTTCTTTGCAGCTTTGAAAGCACAATGTTATTAGTGGATCTGTTAATCCAAGAAGAACACCAGGGCTAATTATGTGAAAAATGTTAAATTGCTGGGAAAATAAGTTACTGAAGTCAGCAGTTGTTCTTTTTCACACTCCTAGCACATCCCAGGATGGCATCTCGAGGAGCAATTAGCTTTGTCAGGGCAGCTGAATTCAAACACACCAAGATGTCATTTTTTCCATATTAAGAAACATTATTAATAAAGAAATTACAGCAAGTTGTCATAGACTACCCAATTACTGGAATAGCAATCCTTTTCTCCCAAAACTCAGGGGAAGGTCTTCACAACACTGAGGTGGCAGAAGAAAACACTGTACATTTTCTGCAAGTAAAAAGGAAGCCAAGAGCATTGCTCTTACTGCCTGGCTGTTCGGGAGTGTTGAGAACAGATAGAACAGGAATACAAAATTCATTTATACCCTGCAAAAACTGGTGTCAGATCAAAACCAGCCAGAGCTAAAGCTTTCTGTTTTATCCTGCATGCAGAGACACATTAGGAGTAATGACGAGGGTGATGACAAAATGTCTCCCACAATGTGACACAACCAAGCTGGGTGTTGTAATTATAAAATATCAATGGTGTTTCTTGGAAAGGAATAATGCCTTGCCTCAGCAAACTTCCTGTAAGATTTCTCATGTTTGCTGTTCTGTTTATGCAAAGTGAAGCTGTAAAGAAGCTTAAATGTGACAAGATTCTCTT
This sequence comes from Sialia sialis, assembly GCA_009812075.1. Taxonomy (NCBI): domain Eukaryota; kingdom Metazoa; phylum Chordata; class Aves; order Passeriformes; family Turdidae; genus Sialia; species Sialia sialis. The sequence goes on from VRYO01002184.1 coordinate 21,761,065, forward strand.
TATCTGCCCAGGTATTTCTTGCACTGATCAGTGTGACTCCCATCTGTCAAATACTAATTGTCTCTAATCCTCATTGCCAAGTCCTTATTATAATCACAATAATTAAAGTAATTAAAAATTCAAACAGAATCAATAAAGAAATTTCTCACCAATTAAAAGTTAAAACATTAGAAGCAATCTTCAGCAGACATAAACTAGAAAAAATTGCACTCATTAACAGCAGAGTCCAAAATTGTTTAAAATATTATTATTTTCTTCATATCACAAACTTCACAAAACTAGCTGTGACAATCATACAGAAGACACTTTCAGATTTTTCCATAAACTGGTAACTTTGTGGGAGAAACATCTGAGATACTGAAAGGTTGCACTGAATTTCTCAAATATTTTTAGACAACAAATGATTTCAAACATTTACAGCAATTTCACAATCATGAGCCCCATTTGATTATAAGCCGCACCTCCCAGTAGCCGGATAGACCACGGGATTTTTCCATATATAAGCTGCACCTGAATATAAGCCACAATTTTTTTTTTTTTTTTTTTTTTAAGCGAGGATCCATGTGCGACAAAGTAACGAGTTAGTAACAGAATGGTGCCAGCGTGGGGTTTGGTGTCAGGTGCTCAAGTAGCAAACAGTTTTCACAGACCAGCCAAGCCTTTAAAGGCAGCCCCAGGCGCCCTCCCCGGCCGGCTCTCACTTCCGGGTTGGCATTTCGCTGGGATTTGTCCATAAATAAGCTGCACCTGATGATTAGCCGCACTGCTGGGGTAGGCTGGATTCTTTAGTGAAAAGTGTGTGGCTTATAATCGTGAAATTACTGCACATATTTGTCTAACTTTCTGAGAGAAAGACGTTGCCTTTAAATAAAACACAAAAGGCTGGGAATGGAGTTCCAGCCATAAAACACATCTCAGTGCTTTCCCAGCCTTCCAGTTTGAGGTTAATGCAGCAGCAACCTGGGTCACCCTCACCCAACAATCCAGATAAACCCTCCAAGTTTCACACTCACTGCAGTGGCTGCTATCTACAGACTGAAATTAATGCCACCCCCCTTCTCTGTGGTTAATTGTGTGTTTTGCCGCTCAGTCCTTTCCAAAGTGTGAAAAATGAAAATCCCTGCCATGGTTTCAGCAATGCACAGCAGGGGCAGCGACCATCTCATTAACAGCTCATTTATTTCTTTCAAAGTTTAGCCATAGTTCAGCCAATATTGATCAAACACATGCAAAGAAGAAAAGGAACTACAAGATAACAATTCCACTGGATTCACAAAGAGTTTTATAATAAATACTTTTGAACTTCACTGATGAGCTACTCCCACAAATGAAATTTGTCATAAAAGTTTTTTCTTCTCATAACGTCACTGTGACTATCATCAGGGATTCAAAGGAACTACATACTTAGAAGAATTAAAATATTTATGACATATTTCTCTCTCTCATCTCTGATAACTTCTCAATGTGTGAACTAATCTGATAGCACCATGGATATTTATATATTGCTCAGCGGGGGAAATGAATGTAAATTAAACAACTGATAAAGCTAGTAATATCTGTGGTAGCCACAGTTTCACAAATCATTCTCATGTTAGCCTGGACTCCAGGAAATATTCCTGTTGGGCTGTCTCGTGTCAGGGCTTGTTTGGATTCTGCAGGAGAGATCATTTACTTGCAGGGAGCTGCAGATACAGAAATACAGGAATTATTTCAGAAATACAAGTGGCAACCGTGAAGAAATGATTCCATCTCTTGTGTGCAGTAAAGCAGACAGCTCCTGTGAGGTTATGCACCCTCTAAGATTACAGTTAGTACAGGAAAAATTATTATCTAATGCAATGGAAGTAGGGAAATAGATCTGGAATGGATATTAAAAATAGAGGTGTTCAACCAAATTCAAAACTTAGCTTTTAAGAAACCCAAAGAAAAGCAACACCTTCAAAATTATTTATCAAATTTTCTACAAGATCTGAATTTTATTCATTTTTGGGAACACTTGATGTTGCTTCAATACTGAAAACAGGAAACATGATTACATCCAAAATGCAGGAAAGCAAAAGCACAATAAATCTATTTCTACAGTAATGAGGAGAGGTTGGGAGAGCTAATCTCGGCTTGGAGATACGACCAGAAGCATTTATTTCCATGCTTAGCAGCACTAAAACCAGGCAGGAAAGGCATAAAATTCAATTAATAACTGTCCTGTCTATGGTCTGTCCACCTTAATTTGCACCATGGACTAAAAGTGTGAGACGCTTCCACTCTTCAGCAAAAACTCTGCATTTATTCTGGAAGAGCAGGAAAACAAAACTGCCCAGCCTGCTCCAGGCTGGCTCTGCCCTTGCCTTTCCCATTTCACCCAGCTCCAGAGTGATTTTCCTATGGAATTTGCCCAAACCAAAACTGGGAGAAGCCCGGAAACACCAATCCCTTTCCATTCCATGGTCTTTGCATGACAAATGAAGCCACATGAATTTACTGCTGAATTTCACTGATTTCCTTATAAAATATAAAACACCCAAGTGCTTAATCACTGGAGAAATTGTCCAGGAATGTTTTAATTATGGCGCACCTGAATTTGCCTGTAGTCCCCTGGTGATTTCTTCTAAAATGCATAAAACACAGATGCTCAGAGCGTGAAATGGGTAAATATGAATGTGTGGCCATAGCAGACATGTCTGAAATGATTCTGAAACACTAAACAAAGAAAGTCACAGATTAATTTCTTCATAATGATGTGAAGTCACCCCAGTGGAATCAGAAAACATAAGAAAAAAGAAATTGCATTATGCTGTATTTAAAATTCCCCAGTACGAGATATTTAAACAAAGTCCTTATTAAGACAGAGGAGTAGCTAAACAGATCATTCACCACAGGACTGAATAAACTTTTAATAACTTCTTAAATGCATGCTTTGAGACATAATAAAATTACTTCCTGGCTTGAGAGACTTACCTGATGTATAGATAATCAATAAGTGCCTATTCCACAAAGACAGACACCAAGTTACAGTTAATTTAGACTTAGGCTTCTTGCTCCGCCTTATGAATTACCAGATTTACTCCAGCAAGATCCACTGAATAAAAAAGTGTTTATGTGCAATACTGGGAGAGTGCATTTCTGAATAAGTGCATGGAAATAGAGGCAGGCTGGATAGCAAATGTCTTGCTAAGCCTCTTCCATCTCCAATTCCCAGCTCCCTCAGAGCAGGCACTTATCCTTGCTGAATTCTAGGGAGATCAGCACTGATCTTCATGAAATCCATAAATTAATATTAAAAAGTGGCACTGTAGTACAATGCCTGTGAGAACATTAAAAACTCCTACAACTCCCAGAAACTTTCTTGCCACAAATCTGCTCTGAAGGACTGGCTGGACTGAAAATAAGGGTTTGTATTTGAGAGCCAATTATCAGTGATGGCACAAAGAACAAAGGCCAGAACCAATATTCAAAGGTCAAAGTAAACATAATAGAAACCAATTCTTCGAAGGGATCACTCAGAGTGTAACAATTAGGAAAAGAAAAACTCCCTCAGCCACTACCTGAGGTAGAAAATGTGTTTTCAAAAATACTGAGACAAAGACCTGGTAAAGACTGAACACTGGAGCAGCAGAGGTGACTCCAGCCAGTGATTAGGACAAAAATCTGCAATTTTAACTGGGCCCAATGTTGCATTTCTGCCATACCCAGAAAGCACCAGAACTGGAAAAACATCATTGTGGAACTGCCCAACTGGCAGCAATGAACAAAGTTACAAAATAGGGTTTCTAAAGGAGTAAATACATTACCTTAAACTCAAATTTTCCATGTATAAAACATTAGATATTTTATTTTATTTCTTCACTGTAAACAAACATGAATATATTTTTCTCCTAATTTTAATGCAGACAGAATGAGCCACACCATGGCAGCGTAGAGAGGCTCCAGCTGAGGCTGAAATTCCCCAAACAAAGGGCTGAATAAATATACTGTGAGCTTGCTTAGTGTGTTAGCAAGGACTTTATCCTTTTTCTTTTTTTTTTTTCAACTTTTCTCCTATTGGAACAGACTTAGCAGAGTTTAAAAGAAGAAATTGGAGTTGAACTGACTTTATCAGAAATAACATCCCGATTTAGCAGGCCAGGGCTCCTCTCAGACTGGTGTCAAAATGTCAGATGATGTAAGTAGCCACACTGTAAATGTATCAGTGCTTTAATAACAAGAAAATTGACTTCACTGCAGAGCTTGAGTCCAAGAGCCTTCAGTCTCAAATGCTTGAAGAACAGCTTTTTGCTTTTTAAAGGTCATCTGATTTCTCCTGCCAGGCTCTGAAACCAGAAGGTGAGAAGCTGTACAAAGGAAACACCACAGCCTGTTCTGAGGCTATGGAAGCAGAACAACAAAACCCAAGTCCTGAGTCTCATTTCTTACTGTCCCATGTTGGACACCATTCTTCTTTTCCAGATGAAATCTCTGCACTCCCATCCACAGAGGATGGAAATTTAAATGCCTGAGTTATTTCCCAGCGCTGATAATTCTCTGTAGGAGTTCTCAGTGTGCCACCTCCAAAACACAGCAATGCAGGAGTTGTTGCTGAAGGGAGACTCAAAGTCAAATATCCGTGGCAGAACATGATCTGTTATTTTCCTTTGCAGTGAGGAACACAACTGGCACAGCACAAGGTGCTGAGTCCATGGCTGGTGACATTTCCCAGGTCCTGTGACACTGTTTACACACTCAGGGTGCTCAATCCATGGATGGTGACTCCCCAAGGTCCTGTGGCAGGTCCTGCACACTCAGTGTACCCAATCCATGGCTGGTGACACTTCCCAGGTCCTGTGACATTGTTCACAAACTCAGGGTACTCAATCCATGGCCGGTGACTCCCCCAGGTCCTGTGACAGATTTTGCACACTCAGAGTGCCCAATCCATGCCTGGTAACACTTCCCAGATCCTGTGACACTTTTTCAAACTCAGAGTGCCCAGTCCATGGCTGGTGACTCTTTCCAGGTCCTGTGGCAAGTCCTGTGGCAGGTCCTGTGGCACATCCTGTGGCAGGTCCCATGGCAGGTCCCGTGGCAGGTCCTGCTGACAATCCCCAGCTCCAGGCAGAGATGCTGTCGTTGTTATAGATACAGAGCTGGAGTTGTGGTCAGCACAGCCCAACAAACATGGGAAATGTTCACAGCAAAACACAGGGCTGCATCCTGATTGTTTTGAACTTCAGCACCACTGTGAAAATAGAAGTTGTTCAGTTCTGTAGAAATGCTACCACCTCTCAGCAGCAATTTTGTGACCACTCTAAGAATCAGGCAAGAAAAGCAAAAGCAGAGGCTGTGCTGTTATCCTGCTGCCTTCTCTGCACATCCCAGCTGTGTTATTATTCTGGGATAGATACCCTTCTTTAATTTGTTTACTCAATGTTTATTTCTTGACTGCCTGTCAATGAAGCTTGATGCGTCCTTGAATTATTTCTTTAAAAATTCATTTGATTTTTATACACAAAGTTCAGTGTTGCCTATCTGTGAGCTAAGCAATGCTTTCAATCAGTTTTCAAAAACTGGAAAAGAAAATTCCAGCATTCTTGCTTTCCAGCAAAATACACCGAATTACAGTAATTTCACGATTATAAGCCACACCTTTTTCATTGAAGAATCCAGCCTACCCCAGTAGTGCGGCTAATCATCAGGTGCGGCTTATCTATGGACAAATCCCAGTGAAATGCCAACCCGGAAGTGAGAGCCGGCCGGGGAGGGCGCCTGGGGCTGCCTTTAAAGGCTTGGCTGCTCTATGAAAACTGTTTGCAACTTGAGCACCTGACACCAAACCCCGTGCTGGTGTGATTCTGTTACTAACTCGTTAATATGTTGCACATGGATCCTTGCTTTAAATTAAAAAAAAAAAAAAAAAAAAAAAAAAGCGGCTTATAATCAGGTGTGTCTTATAATTGTGAAACTACTGTAATTTCATTTTTATCTGGAGTCTTCCTGCTGTGAATTGCCCAAGTTTGTACACTAGGATTTCTGTTACAATCCTGATATGAAAACGGAAGCACGAGAACCCTGATAACTTACAGAATGGTTACAGCTGATATTTTATATTAAAGAACAAAAATAGAAACAGACCTCAGCTATATATCTGACCATCAAGACTTGCAATAAAATCAGTTCCTCCTGATGTGAGAAAAAGAAGGAAAACCTTTGCTTTTAAAAATGATATCTTTTTGCAAAGGTCAGGATGAGAGCCTTGATAAAACAGCAAAAGCTTTGGGTGGCAGCAGCTCCTCACTGGGGTGGAGCAGGTGCTGCTGCAATAACCCAGGGCCCAGTCCATGACCAACTCCTGCTCTCCTTGGGAAAAAGATGAGACAGAAAACATTTAACAGTCACAAACATCGCTTCTGTAATGTCCTCTAAAGTTTGCTCGCTGTAGCAATCACTTTGCCCAGTATAATTTATTAAATAGTGCCATCCAGTGGGAAGTCACTCTCAGCAAAATGAAACTAAAAAACCAGGCTAACTCTAAATTCTTACCATTGATGCAGCTGCAGAGCATTTCCACAGTTTATCTTCTAAATAAGCTGAACTTTTCAACAATCCTGATTTCATGATGGTATTTTGGCATGCTTGATGTAAGATACAAAGGCAATAAAGGAGGAGGAATTCTCTGTGTGGAATTCATTTGAGGGGTATGGTGAGGCAGCAGCACCAATCCTAAATCCTCTTAAATCCTTCGCAGCATCTAAATCCAGGACAAGAGATGTTAAGTTTTACTCCCAGAAGTTCTGAGTGTTCAGAGGGATAGGAGAACATTGAAAAGGAGTGACCTGTTGATTTTAATTCTACCAATTAATGTGTAACTGAATTCCCGGGGAAAAAAAAAAAAAGTAAAAAAAGTAAGTGCCAGGATCATGAAACAATTGCTTAATTTCCAAAGCACCTTTGAGTTACTTGCTGTTGATGGAACACTAATATTGAGTGCACACTTAAATTAAACCAAGAAGCATTTAGAGGGGCACAGAAATCTGATTTCCACTCACCTGTTGCCACTGAGTGTTTACAGACCTGCAGAATTTGGTGCCAAGAGAAAGAGGAGAAGTAAATTTCTGTGCAATTGGAAGAGCCCTGAAGAGCCATCAGCAAGCTGAGAGCTCATTCCTCTCCCCTGCTTTGGATTTCTCTGGGAATTGCCAGCATGAATCACAGCTCTCTTCAGATAATGAACTCTTAGAAATTTCATGATCTGATGTGGCAATATAAATCTGTGTGGCCACCCCATTAGAACACCGACCAGGGAACAAAATGTGCATTTTGGAAATCATTCAATGCAAATATTTCTGCTTTTTTTTTTTTTTTTTATTTTCTTGGCATTTAACCAAAGAAACTTTAAAATATAAATGTCATGCAATAGCAAAAACCAACAGACATAGTTCTATATAGGAAAAGTATTTTGAGTAAAAGATACTGCATGTGCAGAAAAGTTCTTGTGAGTAAACAGGACATTTCAGTATCAGAAAGAGAATTTAGAAATGGATCCATGGTTCAGTATTCAGATATTTGAATTATGCCAGAAAAGGGAAAATTAATATATTCACTGTGGAGAATAGAGTAAAAAGAAAAGTACAAAGTACAGAACCCAAATATTTAAAATTGTAACAGAACAGCAACAGGTAAACAAGGTGGGAACGGATCCCACATAGCCATGGTGATGCACCTGCACCTCCCTGCTTTTTCCAGGACCTAACAGAAGATCTAAAAATATAAATTGTGCTGAAAACTCTGGAGGAATTTATTTCTCAGCTCTGGCCGTATGTGAGTGCACACATTGAAAACCTTTTTGGACAAAGGGTGGGGATTTACAAACTGCTATTCCTGCCTCAGCTGAACATGAATCCAGGTTTCTGAGGAAGAGTTTGATACACCAAATCACAACATTAGTGCTGCTGCTCCTATCAGTTGAGATCCATGCTGCTTAATAAATTTAGGATTTAAAAGTGAGAGACAAATGAGATAATTTCATCTACAACTTCCCATTTACAGGTTAAAAATAGGAAACCTGTCAGGCTGGCAGCATCCCTGCTGTGGTGACCATCAGCCCGTGTGAGAATCCATTGACATCTTCTGCTCCAAGGTAATTAAAGAATAAAATCTTTATAAGAAAGAACTGAATCCCCTTGCTTGTATTTCTCCACTTGATAGAATGGATCTAAAAAAACAAACCCTACAGATCATAAAAATGCTCATCACTTTAAACTAGTGAGTTTAAACTGGGCTGCCGTCCAGGTTGAGTCACTTCCAACATCAAGTACTCTGTGATTCTTTGAACTCCAGCAGAGCCCTCTCTCTTACCCTGCTCGGTTATTAGCTCATCACAAAACTCATTTTCAGGGTTTCCTTTGAGCTCAGCAACATTAAAGGAGAGAAAGGGAAGACTGCACAAACTCTGCAGCACTTTGTGTTTGTGTTTTGTGCAGAAGGTGCACTGGGCATTCTTTCCATCCATGGGGTCACAGCAAACAGATCCTGATTGTCAGTGGCCTTTTCCTCACAATTCTATCAAACATTACCCCATCTCCACTCTCATGTGGAATATCCACATTGCCCATGAGATGCTGCATGAAGTCCTGGAGAATAAATTCCTTTCAAAACTGTTTCCAGCACAAATCCAACCCCCAGCCCCCTCCCAGCCATGGTGAGGAATAACTCTGCCCCAGCCCAAACCAGCACATCATTAAGTTATGAATATTTTCTGTATGCAGCTTCTTAGGAATTGATTATCTCTTCATAAATTTAATCTCTTTTTTTACACCAAGGAAAATAAGCCAGAATATTAGTTACCGAAAATCTCGTACAAATTATTCTAATGGTAATCTTAATTAATTTAACCTTTTTATAGGCACAAAAATTTCAAGCAATTAGTTTCATCTAATTGTGCCAACAGAATTAGTAAGGTATTAATTATTATAGCATAAAAGTTGGAATAATGTAACTGTTAATTAAACTCAAAATATTGCTAAATAATTATTCTCAAGAACATAATTTTTACTAATTAAAGCACTATTGCTAAATATAATTTCACAAGTTATTTTATGCAAGTATTCAACTCTTAATTAAATTACCAGTTGAACAGAAACAGTCAGATGCTAGAAGTTCTGCAGTTTGGAAACAGTTCTGGTTAGTTGACTATACATTCTAAAAAGAAATGCTTGTGCCCTGAGAATGATTTGGCACTGATGAAGGTTCAGCAGCAGTGCTTGCAGTGAATTCAATCCATCCACTCATCTCTCAGAACCAAGAGGAGCAAATAAAGCTGGTACAGAACCAATCAACCCCTTCAGGGCATTTACTCAAATTAATTGTACAGGTGTGCAGCAGGAGGTAGAGGGGCTGCTGTCTTGGGTTACAATACAGGATGTGATCAAAGGTATCTGTTCTGTCACCACCTGTTGAGGGTGGGGCAGTGATCCTGATCTCCAGGGGAGATATCTCCTGCTAATGGGCCATCCATTGAAACCAGGTGGGGCAGTGTTCTGTATTTCCAAAGGGGGTATCTCCTGTTAATGGGCCATCCATTGAAACCAGGTGAGGCAGTGTTCTGTATTTCCAAAGGGGACATCTCCTGTTAATGGCCATATTTTATAAACCAGCTGGGGCAGTGTTCTTTATCTTTTCACAACCCATCCTTCCTGCAGGGAGTTCTCTTCTGCTCATGGCCATTGAGTCCCACTGTGGCACTGATAAAATTACTGCATCCCATGGGGAGATGCTCCAGCCAGGGGGAGGAGCCCAACATTTCTTACCAAAATAAAAACTGAGATTTTGGGACACCAAGGTAGCCCTTTGTCCACTAAACTCCAGAGGGAAAACCGGACTTCTCCACATCATCACTGGATCTCCGGAGGGAAACTGCACCTTGTCCAGGAGCACTGCTCCAACTGAAGCACATCTGTCACTGCAGGAGGATGCAGCCACCATTGAATGGCACTGCTGCCACCACCCTGACTGACTGATGGCTGTCAGCTTGGATTCTGACTCTGGCAGGGTTTGGGGTTTGTTCTTTGTAGTTTTATATTTCTATTTTAATTTCCCTAGTAAAGAACTGTTATTTCTAATTCCCACATCTTTGCCTGAGAGCCCCATAATTTCAAAATTATAATAATTTTTAGGGAGGAGGTTTACAGTCTCCATTACAAAGAGGGTGTCCTGCCTTCCTTAGCTGACACCTGTCCTACAAACAGCTGGACAGGGCTCTTGGGGGAGGAATTCTTCAATTCTTCCTGCAGCTGATGGCAGGAGGGTCTAGAACAATTATGATGTAAGCATCCACTCCATGAAGTCACCACGCCACAACTAAAAGAAGGAAAGGAGTTTTTCCTCACAAAGGGAAGTTTTCACCACAGCTGTAGCTGTTGGTATCTCCATGTTTCTCTATCAGCTCCCTATGAAACTAAAACCCAGGGATTTTAAACAGATCCATCAGCATCATGGAGTTTGTCCCCAGTTCTGGATATTACAGAACCAGAATCAAATCTCCCCACTCATCTCACACTCCTTCAGTCAACAGGAGAATTAAATTCATCCAAGGGTTTGATGGCACAGTGGAGCATCTCCGTTTTCCAGGTTCCCTCCCATCAGCCAAAATCCCCAAATCTGCAGTGGTGACCATTGCTGGGAAAGGATCAGGACAATCTTTAATTTGGCCTCTGTGAATCCTGATGTGAGCTTCCCTAGGGGTTAAGCACTGTTCTTCTGCTCAAAATGAATAAACCCATCCCCAAAGCCATCCCAGCTTAGCATGCAGCAAAATTATGATCATTTCATCCTGTAGTTTTATTTTGTAATTTAAACACACCATGTCTAACATGACAGAAGAAATTTAAAAAAAAAAAATAAAAACTCTGCTTTGGATACCTTTTCAGAACAAATTTCAACAGTGAAGACAGACCCTCCAAAAACATGAAAGCTGTTTTAATGTTCAAAGCACAAGCTTCACTGCTCCTGCCAAACTGAAGAGCTTCCCAAAGTAATCAGTATCATATTCCAAAATTACATAGGAGGCTTACTGCAAAGCTTGCTGAAGGACAACAAATTCCCCATAGCTTCTGAATTAGAAATACACAGACAACATTTCCCAGGATCATGAGTGCTTTCCAGACTTGGCAACTCTAAAAATAATAGGTCCTGGATGATTTGCTCGGCCAAAACCTCTGAACTTGGTGGATAAGAGAAAAAAGGAGAAAAAAAAATGTGTCAAATTAATTACTGCAGTCTAAACTTTGAAGCATGGGGACTCTTGATGCATATTCATAACCCATTTTTCTGGGAAGAGCAGAAAATAAAACATCTGAAAGACTGGCATTCACTTTGTGTCATTACTATGTCCTTCCTAGAGGGCTGAAAAAATCTCCAAAGCTTCATGTGCCAGAGACTGCTTACTCAGAAATCAGTGATGGAATTTCCTTCCATGAACCCCCAAATCTTTGTTCAATTTCAGCTGAAATTCAACTGAAATTTTAAGCTTCAGCCTTAATTTAGGATATGCTTTTCAAATCCACATTTCAGATATGATCAGGCAGCATTTTTGGTGAGAGTTTTGCTGGACAGAGCCAATCTGTGCCTTGATAACTCAAAACACTTCAGAGAGAACGTGTTCCAAACACAACAGACTTGGTAATATTAGCAAAGTTATTTTTCATTTTTCACACAAAACTTGTTTTCATCACCTGTGAACACTGCAAAACGACTGCTGTGCAAGGAAACCAAGCACTGAAACTGCTTAGCAAAATATCTGGATGCAAAAGCTGAGCACAGGAGCACAAGAAAACAGAATTCCCTTAAGCATCACAAATTTCAGGTCCCATTAGGAGAACCTAGGATGGCCTCTGGCACCACAGTCCCTCTTCCTTATGGCAAAATATTACACGAAAATGGTCACTGATTTATGGGTTTTGTCTGGATGCCTACAAGGTCAGTACAGGAGAGGTTTTGGGATGTGGTGCAGCACTCCAGGTGTGAAGGAGGGAGTGAGGCAGTAACACAATGTGAGTATTCTCATTGGTGGTACCAGCTTGGGAAAGTCACCAAATGCCATTTCATCAGCTGTGGGAAGCTTCAGAGCACAGAATTCCCTCTGAGCTCCCTGCTCCAGCTCTGCCCTGGGCATTTCAGCTGCTCCCTGCAGCACCAGCATTGCCTGACTCCCCTGGAAGAGGAAAAGGGAAAATTTTCAAACTCCTTTCAGCCCCTGTGAGCACTGAGCAGCACCAAACTGACTCT
>VRYO01002184.1:21774319-21811850 GCA_009812075.1 Sialia sialis
TCCACAGGTCAAGGAAAGCAAACATTTGTTGGTCAGTGGGATGCAACACCAAACCTCAGACAGGGCCAGTCCTGCTCTGGAATGGATTTTCCATCCCCAGTTTCCATTCTAACCCTGCACATGTTGTTTACCTTCACTTGTGATCCTCTCCTGGTGCCAAGAGGGTCAGAGGCTCCTGCTATTAGAGGAAATGCAGTGTATCTTTTATTACCATAATGCATCAGAAATTCAGGCTGAGCATTAACTGTAAACATGGGGACAAAAGGCCAGTGATTTTTAAACACTGCTTACCACTTAACAACTGTTTTTCATTTCAATTTGGCAATACAAGCTAAACCTCTGGAGTCTAAGTAATAACAAAATCTGTTTTATTTCAAGACAATCATTTCAGTAAATGTAAAAAAAAAAAAAAATCATCACTCCATGCAAAGCTACTCAATGAAGAAATTTAGAGGATATTAATCATTGAATTCTTGTGCTCTAGGTGTGTTTTAAATTTTATTAAATGCAACATATTTGTTGAATGAAATTATTAACTTTTTTGGAGTAAAATAATTAGATGTTAGTAAACAAATTGTCACATTAGAATATCACTGGTTTGATCAAATAACAATTTCATCAGAGTTTGGCCATCAAAGCAGAAATTATCATGGAGCACAAAGTCTTCAGTGATTGCCACTTCACTGTGAAAGGGCAGCTTTGAGCTACTGATGTAAGCTTCTTACTGATGTAAAATGTGGTAAATTAGTGAAAATATTGTTTAACCTTTTGACTATTCCAGTGTGTAAATGCCAATAGTTAAAAAAATACAGAAACACTAAGTACCTTGGATGCTGGACATTAATTTGACATGCAACTTATAGGTACAATATTTACCTAAAAAATTACACCATTAACAATTACAAAAATATTTAGCTAACCAGTAAAACCAAATGCAGATACCACATGATGTGTATTCTGGGGTTTGCTTGAGAATTCCTTAAGATTCCTTTCAAAGTCACACCCGTGGCAATATGCAATATAAAATTTTGGCTGAAAGAACCGGAAAGTCACTAAGCTTTGGTTGTTGGTTTAAAAGGGGAACCTCCTCTCTACCCCTCCAGGCAGGTTTTCACTCTAAGCACAGAATATTTTCAGTCCCAGACTTCAGGCAGCAGGAATAAGGGATCTGTGGAAGCCCTGGTTTGTGTCACTTGGTTCTCACAAATTCCAAAATCCTGCCCAGAAACTTCTCCCAGGTGTTCATGGGCTGGAGTTACTGCAAGGACAGAAACTTCTGCAATTCTCACAAAACTGGCACTCATTCAAGATTCCAAAATCTGTTCTGACACAGGACTGGCTCTTCCTCAACTTTTCTGAGCAATGTTAACCCCAGGAATGCTAGAAAATATTGTAAGAGATGCCTCTCCTCTTTTATTCCCTACTGAAAATCTTTCAATATTTGGGGAAAAGAAAAAACCCAAACATTGTTACCACCTGCTTGCAGACACTTTCAAAACTTCAACTGCTTTTCAGATGCTTTGTTTGGAATAAATAGCATTTAAACTAGAAAGAATCTGATTTAGGCACAGCTCTCCTCTCCACTCATTGTATACTTACAATTTCAAGTGTGCTAGAATTGAATCTCAGTAAAAAAACAAAAGCAGCCCAATATTCTCCTTACATCAGCCAGAGGCTTTAATGGGGATAATGTGGAATGATTGATGGATTCTTCTTCTCTGTCATTACCTCTGAGAAGCACTGCTGGTAACCTGAAGAGGATAATCACCTCTGAAAGCAGGCTTTGTGGTCAGGTGGCGTAACTCCAGCCCAACAGTGCATTAAACAACTATTTTCTATTATTTGATATTGTTTTCCCTTATGTTGCTGCACTGATTCCTTCAACTAATTTCTCTGTGGGCCTTACAGGATGAGGCAGCCCTCAGTCCCCAGTGGTGGAGAGCAAAACTAAATACAAACCCTGTTTGTTTGGGGTTTTTTTTCCTGCACATTGAAATAGAAAACTGCAGAACTGCTCCATTTCACCCCCACTTCCTCCTGTGCCTGTGTATTAAAGCTGGCCTTGATGGGCTGGCATCATTTCCATTCCCCATCAGACACAAGATTTTAAAATATAAATATAAATATAAATATAAATATAAATATAAATATAAATATAAATATAAATCCATCCACCAGCTATGAGCAGGGAATGATACAGCAGAGGAAGAACTAAAAATATCAACACCAGGGCTCCCCTGTCCTCCTCCTGTGCCAGGACAGGATCCACCCAGGATCCAGCTCACCACGAGCGCTGCCATCTCCTCTCTCTGAATTTTAAATGCCATGAAACAAACTTCTGACCATTTGTGCAAACCTGAATTAGACTAGGAAATATTGCATGATAGTGGGAATAAAAAGCACAGATTCTAGTTCTGCTTATCTTTTTGGTTCTCCTACATTTAAAAGGGGCTATTTGATTTTTGGTTTTTGTTTTTTCTTAATTTTTCAATACAATTATCAAAATCATGGCCCAAAAATGAGATCAGCTCTTACATTCTGAATACTTGTAAGGAGCGATAAACATGTTATTGTTGTTTTCCAAATTTCAACTGTTTCAAAGATATCATTAGTTATGGCCTTAAAATAACTCAGATATACATTCTGGGGGGGAAAAAAGATTTTTTCTTAATTCTTTCTATGTCTACCTTCATAATTTGGAATCATTCAGCAGACCTCTGCTGCTCAACTCTTACACTCATTCAAATGGAAGAGCCACTAAAATAAATGTATTAGCAGTTTGAATTAAAAATTATAGGTTCTGAATTTCCAGCAGTTTTGTAAACTATTTTGAAAATATTCTTACTTAAGAATAATAATAAAATGTTAAAGCTCTCTGAAGGCTTCAAAACTTATTTTAATTGTGTGTGCATGACTGGTAATTGCTTTTCCTCCCAACAACACTCTGTGTGTAATTTGATTATCTTAAACCATGAAGGACAATAACCTTTACTTCAACACATTAAAAAAAAAAAAATAATAAAGTGGTAAAAGAAATCCATAAATAATTAGATCTCATCAACACACAACTCCTGACACACTACACTATTGATAATTGAACTTATGACTAATGCCAGAATAGAAATATTACGTGAATGATTTATGAAAGAACTATCCTCGTGCAACTCATTCATTTCCTAGTGGAAATAAAACTATTTCGTATTTTTAATAATACATCATTTCATTTCCTGCAAGATATTCCCAAATGATGCTAAATGCTGGCAATGTTTATAATATTTTTCCAGCACACTCTTTTCCAAGTGGGACGTGCAACTTGATATTTTCCTCCTCTCTTTCACCACGGTTTTTATTCCCCTGTGAATGTTGCCATATGAAAATTCTGTGGTTTGCTTCAGAGTGAGGGATTTGGGTGGGTTGAAGTGAGGAGAAGAATTTGAGGTTGTTTTTGGGGAGTTTCCAGGCTCATCCTCAGGATGGGGGGGTTGGCAGCTCCCAGGCTGGCAGTGCCACACCAGTGCTGCCAGCCACGGGGCTCTGCCAGCTGCAGCACAGAGCAGGGTTTGATTAATGAAGACCTAAACATTTGTCTTTGCTGCTTGGGTCTGTGTTTCACTCTCCAGCACACCCAAATCCCTGGCCTGGTGTCACTCCTGGGTCACAAGCAGTGCCAAGCCCTCCCTGAGAGCTGACACCACGCTGATCCTGTGGCAATGCATGAATACAGTTCCTTGGATCTCCCAAATATTGCACCAAACCTGGGGCTGTGCCTGGCCAGCTCCTCTGGGTGTCCCCCCTCGCTCCAGTGTCCCTGCAGAGGCTGCTCAGCCCCCTGCCCACCTCAGCAGGGGACCAGCAGTGCCAGCCCCAGCGCCAGCCCCTGAGCGTCACCCTGCTCTGCGCTGGCCACTGAGCTCTGAGTGTGACCATCCAGGCATTCCTCACACACCTGTGTCCCAGTGTCACACCCACCTGTGTCCTTGTGTCACATCCATGTGTGTCCCAGTGTCACATCCACGTATGCCCTGAGTGTCACATCCACCTGTGTCCCAGTGTCACACCCACCTGTGCCCTGAGTGTCTCATCCACCTGTGCCCTGAGTGTCACCTGTGCCCCAAGAGTCACACCCACCTGTGTCCCAAGTGTCACACCCAGCTGTGTCACAAATGTAACACCCACCTGTCCCAAGACTGACACCCATCTGTGCCACAAGTGTCACACTCACTTGTGTCCCAGTGTCACATCCACCTGTGCCCTGAGTGTCACCTGTGTCCCAACTGTCACATCCATGTGTGCCCCAAGAATCACACCAACCTGTGCCCTGAGTGTCACCTGTGTCCCAACTGTCACATCCATGTGTGCCCCAAGAATCACACCCACCTGTGCCCTGAGTGTCACCTGTGTCCCAACTGTCACATCCATGTGTGCCCCAAGAATCACACCCACCTGTGTCCCAAGTGTCACATCCACCTGTGTCCTGAGTGTCACACTCACCTGTGCCACAAGTGTCACATTCACCTTTGTCCTGAGTGTCACACCCAGCTATGTCACAAATGTAACACCCACCTGTGTCCCAAGAGTGACACCCACCTGTGCCACAAGTGTCACACTCACCTGTGTCCCAAGTATCACACCCACCTGTGCCACAAGTGTCATCTGTGTCCCAAGTGTCACACCCAACTGTGCCCCAAGAGACACACTCAGCTGTGCCCTGAGTGTCACATCCACTTGTGCCTCAAGTGTCACACTCCTCTGTGTCCCAAGAGTCACATCCACCTGTGCCACAAGGGTCATACCCACTTGTGTCCCAGGTGTCATATCCATGTGTGTCCCATGTGTCACCTGTGTCCCAAATGTCACACCCACCCGTGTCCCAAGTGTCACCTGTGTCCCAGTGTCACATCCATGTGTGCCCCAAGTGTCACCTATGCCTCAAGAGTCACACCTACCCATGTCCCAGGTGTCACCTGTGCCCGTTTCAGAGCCAAGGATGCCCCAGGACAGTGACCAAACTCTGCCCCAGTGCAGCTGGTGCTGTCTGCTCCTCGTCCCTCACCCAGGCTGTCACTCTGTCACAGCTTTCCCTCAGTGAAGTCACGCTGCTGTCACCAATCACCTCCTCATTTCCCTGGCGTGCTTTCCAGCCTGATGCAATCACACAGCATTTAGAGATCATGTATAAATCTGCACTCTGCCAAGGCTGCTGGAAACAGACTTGCAAACTCCTAAAAAGGACAGAAAAAATCCCTTGACTTGTACTTTTAATGTCTGGAGACAATGGAAATAAGGGTAAATTTAATTCATGAGGTTTTTTCAGTGTATACCAAGAAGCATGAAAAGAGCCTTAATTTATTTCTTCTTATAGCTTAGTGTAAAGGTAAATAGACTATCCATTAGGTTTAAAATTGTATTTCATCAATTCCATTGGATAGCCAAGACCTTATCATCACAATATTGGTTAAAGTATGGCAGCAGCAAATGTCATGTCTGTCAAGCTCTAGTGTTCTGAGCCAATCCGTGTTAGATTTACTCTGAGTAAATGTCACTGCTATCGAGAGCTCCCAGAAAAAGCAGATTTTTCTTTACAGACAAGCATTTAACAATAAATTGTCTGGCTAGTACAACAGCAGCAAGCTAATGACTCAGTCTTGCTCGCTGGGATGATTGGAAAGCTGTTCCACCACTGATTCCTCCTCTTCAGGCAGCACTCACAGTCACAGCCACCCCTGCACCACCCCAGCTGACATTTACCCAGGGGCTGCATGTCCTGCTCTGGTTGTGCTGGGCGTTTGGGGGATTTTCAGCCGCCCCAGGGTGCTCCAGAGATGTTCCCTTCATCAGTTCCCCCAGGCAGGGAAATTCCTGCAGTCAGGCCAAGGTTGGCACAGTCTGACACTGCCTGCCCTGAGCAAACAGCATCTGGCCAGCTGTGCCAGGCACACAGCATCCGCCAGAGCTGAAAACCCAGAGAGCTGAGCTGGAGCTGGGAGCTGCCCTCCCAGAGATGGTCCTGCCCTCCCAGAGATGGTCCTGATGATCCTGCCCTCCCAGCAATGATCCTGCCCTCCCAGAGATGATCCTGCCCTCCTAGAGATGATCCTGTCCTCCCAGAGATGAGATGGTCCTGTCCTCCCAGCGATGGTCCTGCCCTCCCAGAGATGGTCCTGCCTCTCCAGACTCCACTCGCACAAAGTTCCATTCAGTATTTGGGCCACTAGAGCTGAAACATTCTCCTGTCATTGCCCTGGCAGTTCTCACAGTTCAGACATGCAGAAATCTGAGAGAATCAGTGTCTGCTGGCTGCTCATCTCATCTGTGAGAAAACATCCCTGGCTTTAGGAGGTTGGGGGGTTTTTAAGGCTGCCTCTAATCCTTGTCAGAGTCACTCTGAGGTCCCAGAGCTCCACACGAGCTTGGCAGGATCATTCCCTGCTATCCCAGATGTTCTCCTTTGGACAGAAAATCCCTTCTGTTCCTGTCCCCATCCTTGGAGGTGTCCAAGGCCAGGCTGGGATAGTGGAAGGTGTCCCTGTCACAGCAGGGGGACTGGAGTGAGATGATCAGTCCCTTCCAACCCAAACCATTCTGTGACTGCTCCTGCTCTGGGAACAGTTTCCCATTTTACCTTCAGTTTCTTAACTCCTTGAAACAAAGAGGAGATGGCCAAAACCAGACCAAGCAGCACAGAAAAAAAAAAATAACAATAAAAAAGAACAGTGGCACCTAAATCCAGACTAGCACCCCCAAATATTGTCAGATATTTGCACAGCAAGTTTGAAAAAGCAATCTGCATTAAGGAAATGCCCAGCAATCATCATCATCCTCTCCATTTACTTCTTGCACTGCTGCCAGAGGAACCAAATGTCTCTTGGACACGGTGAGGATCTGGCTGTGCTGGGTTGAATGTGTCTGGGAACAATGCTGTCCCTCTGTCCCTCCCCACAGATTTTTGGAAGAGCTCAGGACCTCTCAGTGCTCCACAGTAGGAAGGGAACTGAGGGGAACTGAGAGTTTCAGAGCTGCCAGAGGTTGGGTTACAGTAAAAGTAGAGCAGAGCGTTGACTCCAGCCTTCCTTTTGAGAAAGAATTCACCTGCAGACAGCACTTGAGTGTTGGCACCTCAGTTTCCACGTCCAAGACTCCCAAAGGACTAAAAAAGGAATCTCACTCTGGAAAGGTCTTTGTGGCTGTGAGCTTTGTGGAAGAGAAAAACCAATATCTTGGGGCTTAGAGGAGTGTGTGCCTTGCAGAAAAGACAGCCCACACCTCTGGGGTGTTGAGGAGTCACAACAAAAGTGCTCTTTCAGGTTATCAGAGCTTATTCCACCTGGGGGTTTGCTGGGCTTGTTAGCACTGGCTGGCAGAGAACAGCCAAGCAGAGAAGGAATTTCAGAGCTTGTCTGGAAATTTGAACAAGGTGAAAAAAGTGAAAACAAAGGCAAGTTGAGCAGGTTTGTAAAAGACATGATTCCCTGCCATTGTGGGGAGAAGCAGTTGGCAAAGCAGCCTGTCAGCCCAGGAGATGTGACGGCAGAAATCGCTGCGGGCTCCAGAGCTGCTGCTCCACCTCCACTCTGGGAAAAAAGAAAGCAACAAATGCAACCTCAGAGAGGGGCTGGATCCTGGCAGGTAATGCAGGATTTAAACACCTTCTCTGCCAGGGAATGAGCTCTGCCTGCTGGGAACTCCCCACGTCCTCACTGCTGCACTCACACTGTGCCTCAGTTGGGCTCTACACAAAGCTGCACTTTGAGCAGATGAATTGGATTTCTGCTCTCAGCTGTTAAAGATGCCCTAAATCTGAGCTACACATTACTACAAAGTGGTTCTGCACCTAGACCTGTTCTTTCTGTGCCCCCTCTGAGCACCTGTGACTTGTGAATATAGATTGGAAATCATTTTTTACCCAGCCAGGCGTTTCCAGGGAGGTGTTCAATGATGTCTCAGCTCTCAGGAGAGCAGATTTCACTTCCCTTGCTACAACTGGTGCACAGATGACAACACTATTTAGAAAAGAGAGCTGATGTTTAACCAGCAGGTCGTGCACAAATCAGAGATCTCTCAGCTGCACAGAGGAGAAGATTATGGATGTGTGGAGGTTTAATGAACACCAGATTTAACACATTTCTTAACCCCAGGATATCTCTCCTTACTACACTGCAGGAAATGGATCAATCTGGAGCCAATGTTTCTGTAAAGGCATCTGTTTGTACATCCACCTCTTTTAGAAATGATCTTCAGCAGTTAAACTTATTCTTTAAATAAAAAAATAGAAATAAAAAAAATTCCATCTCACAGAATTTCCTCTTACATTGTATACATATCCTACATTACTTATTTACAATCACCTACAGATTCTTTTTAAGCCTCTAGAGCAAATCCTTCTGATCTTGCAAATTTTACATCTGCTTTCATTAAGTTCACTACCCAGGCTCTACAAATTCCCATGAAGATTTCTTTTCTTGTACATACAAAACTAACACAGAGAAATTTAAAAGGTTTCCTATTTCTATTGCAACTCAAAAAGACATTTTAGATAAAGTTCCTGCTGGTTGTCAGAAACAGCTGAAGGGGTGAGTAAGAACAGTGCAGTTTTTAGTTCTTTGCTCTCATGAGCTGTAAGGCAATATCTAGGGAGGAAAATGCACTATAAATATTTGTACTCACAGACAGAAATGTAAAACTGACAATAATGTCACAAATCTGTGAGAGGACTAAATGCAGGAGCTCAGAAATCACAGTGCAGGCTAGCAAGTGTTTGTTCTGTTCTTGTTTTTATAGAGGGAAATTTATCTTACAGAAGGCAAAGTTTTCATCCAAAAATCTAAAGGCCTTGAGTTGATGTCTAAGCTTCACAGGCCTGAAGAGAAAAGAGAGTTTAAAGTAATTTAACCAAAATATGATTATTAGATACCTAAATGTAATGATACCATATCTCAACTCCTGCATACTTTGAATTTATACATTCATGGAACACAAGTCACAAGTTATAAATCTAGATGGGAATCTTAAGAAGCTTGTTAGATAATATTAGCAACTAAAGAAATCGACATTTTACTATTTATACTAAATTATATTATTCCAAATTCAAGATAAATGTTAGATGATAAGAAAAAATTACTAGTGGGTTACATATGGGGATATACATTCAATCTCTTGGTATTTACCTTGCTGGAAAAAATCTTTTTGAATAAATTGCTTTCTACCATACATCTCATAGAAGTGAGGAGAGCCAGAGGTAGTTCCAGGTAATAGAAAGTTTGAGAAGAGAGGGGGATTTAAAGACAATTTTAATTCAGATATCTGTCAGCACCCAGTGGTTCAGGAATCCCCAAGTATTCCTGTTTCCCAGTGGATTATCTCTGTAGGGATGACTCACAATCAGTGGGAGATGAGGTTTTCTCTTGAGCAAGAAGAGGCTGAAACGAATAAATCCTTGATCTCTCATCTGTAAAAAGGACAAGTGCAGTGGCCTGGCTTAGCCAGCTCAGGCTCAGTAATTCACTTATCACTGCTCCCAGCTTGTTCAAGATCCAAATCTGTGACTGAACTGCCTCAGAGATTCCTTTTGGACTTGCTGATGCTCCACAAAGGCTCCACAGAAAAGATTTCAACACTGAAGGGTGCATCCAGCTCCTGTGCCCTCCTGCTGCAGGTGTGAGGTGATCAAACCTCAGTCCTCATATAAAAATGAGAAAAATCTGCTGCAAACACAATGCTCAGTTTTACTTTCAAGAGAGCAAATGGACAATGAGTGTTCCATCATTCCAAAACCCCACATAACAGGCTCAGAAGTGGTTGCTATTTTCACACGTTCTCTTGGATTTTTGCTGTTGAACAAGAGATAAAGGCTCTTGGGAGAGGATTATTTCAGCTTGCCAGGAATTAAGAGCAATTTCTACATTTTCCCACTTCTTCAAAGACAAAAACCTGAATTGTAGAATTTAGTCTCTGTTCATATTCAATTGAATATCTTCCTAAAAGCATTTAAGTCTTCTGATCCACTTGCAGAACTCAAGACAGGTCACTTCTCCTTCCCAGCACATTGATATAACCATTTCACTCCATTTTGTCCAGCTGAAAAAAGCTTTTCACTGAGATATTTATTCCCTTTTCTCTTCTTTTCATGTTTTACAGCTTGGTAATGCCCTTACAATAATTTTATCAATAACCACACAACATCAAGCTCCTTCACTGTGCTTGTGCCTGCTGCTCCATAAAAGATGCCTCCTGATCAGTGAAGCCAAGCCAAAGTAATCTTTTCTTTACCATAGCTGATCAAAATGGTAAACACTATTCCAGACTGTGTGGCATTAATATTTCCCCCTCAGAATATTTTTTTTTAGGATTATTTTTATTATCATTCCCAGCCTCGCAGTGATCAGAAGTCAGCACCTTCTCATCCATTATTTCTGACAGGCTTCGCTCCCCACTTGCATCCCCCTCATTTCCTCTGTGCAGCTTTCAGCACTGAATTCCCTTTTATTTCTGCTGCCTCAAGGTCACAAAGGCTTCTCCACCTGACACTCAGCAATCTTCTGTCCTGGCAGCACATCCCAAATTTGTAACTTTGGTTTGGATCACTGAGAACTCAACTTGGGAAGGAAGGAACTTTCCTTCTATTTTCTTTCAGAGAGTGACACAGCTTGTTCATACAATCTAGGTCCACATTTTGATACTTTTCAAGCCTTGAAGAATTTCTTTGCTCACATTATTTCCTACTAAAAAAGAAACTTTGCCAGCAATACTGGAACTTGTAAAATGTCTATATAATTATAGAGGTATATTTAAGAACAGGAGTCCAACTTGCTTTTTCATGCCCAGTACGTAAAAATAACCCAAAAACTGTTAAAAGGCTCCAAATCATTTGTGTACATTCACCTCCATGCACAGTGAGGTGGTTAAGAACAAATAAATCCACTTAAGACTAGAACTGGATGTGATAGAAAGTATTACAAACCTATTCCCAGACAATATTTGTCCAAATTTTTGGGATGATTCATCCTATTCTTCTTTTCAGGCTATTTCAGAGGTATTAGGGAGTCAAGCACTTACATTTAATAAACTCCCTTTCATTTTATTCTTGGTAATCTCAGCTATTTTTTACATCACACAGCCACAAGGTGATACTCCCTCCTCTAAAACTGACAGATATACAATTAAACAGAAAGAGCTCATTATCTGCTATGGCTCCAGTTGCCCTTCCTCAGCACAGGGTTTATTTCAGCCTTCAGTGACTTTTGGCCTGAAGACTCAGAACTGGAGTCAGCCTTGTGGGTTTTCCTCCCCTCAAGTTTCATCTTAGCTCAAGCTGCACTCAGTAAATCCAGTAAATCTCAGGAATTCCTTTTTTCCTGTGACCATTTCTAGAAGAAAACCTCTAGAGCCAGAACAGAGATTTTCCTGTATCCTGTGTCTGTAAACATTTCTTGCTCAGATTTGCCTTTTTCTCCAAACACCCTTTGCTGTGAGAGGTGGGAGAACTCTGCATGAGTTTTTCCCTCAGTGCAGAGCAGAAGTTCCAGTTCTCCATCACCAGACTTTGTCTTCCTGGAATCTTCCAAATTTACACCCTTGTCCCAGCTGGGCTTTGCTCAGGACACACAACCTTCATGGCCATATTTAAATCATCACTATGATTTATTACCTCAATAAAATTACCTGCTTAGCTCATCCAGAAGATTCTTTCTTTGGCCCTGCAGCCCAATATGTTACTGGAACTCACGCCTCAGACAGAGGGATGTCTTTAACTCCAGTATTTTTACTTACACATCCAGCCGTAAGACATCAAACACAAACTTCAATCTATTCCGACTGCAAATTAAAGAAAACATGGTAAGCCATTATTTTTAGAGTTGTTTGTGGATATCTTGTGACTTCAGGCACTGTGGGCTCCTTTCCTTGAAAAGGTCACATCATTCTTCAGAAAACTAAAAAGAACAAAAACCCTCAGATTCCTTTTATTTCTTTGTATCTCACTATTCTAAAGCAGGTCTGAAGTGAGAAACTAGCTGAGGTTTCAGAACTCCACTGGAGACATCTTCCAGTTAATCTGACCTCTTTTTTTAACAGCAATAACTCAAAATAAAATTCAGAGTTCAGACATGCCCTTGATTTGTTTTAAAGGGCATATTCTGCTTTTGAAAACAACATCAGTTCAGATAACTCCTAAAGCTTTCTGCAATAACAGATCCAAGGAAAAAATCAGGAATTTTACATTTATAGTATTAACTCTTGAGCTTCCCTGCCTGCTTTAAGATTATAGTAATTTCACAATTATAAGCCACACCTGATTATAAGCTGCATATCCAGGTAGCCGGGTAGACCACGGGATTTGTCCATATATAAGCCGCATCCGAATATAAGCCGCACTTTTTATTTATTTTTTTTTTAAGCAAGGATCCATGTGCAACAAAGTAATGAGTTAGTAACAGAATGGCGCCAGCGCGGGGTTTGGTGTCAGGTGCTCAAGTTGCAAACAGTTTTCATAGACCAGCCAAGCCTTTAAAGGCAGCCCCAGGCGCCCTCCCCGGCCGGCTCTCACTTCCGGGTTGGCATTTCACTGGGATTTATCCATAAATAAGCTGCACCTGATGATTAGCCGCACTGCTGGGGTAGGCTGGATTCTTTAGTGAAAAGGGTGTGGCTTATAATCGTGAAATTACTGTATTCTTTTAATGAGAGAGTTTTTAATGTAAAACCAAGGTTGGCTGATGGCACCTGAACTGTGCCACACTTTAGTTCTGGTGTGTGTCATAACTGTGATACCAGGCACACAGAGACTTTGAGTCACTAAATCTGTCTCAGGAAGGGGTTGAAACAAGGAAAAATGACCTCAGGTCTCCTTCCAATCCAGTCTAATCTCACCACCACTTTTTAGGGGAGTTTGCAATCTTATAACACATAGAGGCAAAATTTTGCTGTGCTTGAACTCACAGTTCTTAGTTTCTTAGTTCTCCAGATTTGTAAATATGGTTTAAACCCCATCTAACATATTTGAATGTAAATATTTTAAAAGAGAGGGAGATTTTTTCTCTTTGGCTAGGGATATCTTTTGGCAATAAGGTCTAGGTAAGGTCTTTTGGCAACAGGATCTTTCTTTAAGCAGAAAAAGCAATATACATTCATACATTAACTGTAAATTTAAGCTCAGAAGTCTACTTATGTTTTCCCACTCCAACATCAGAATTTCCAAACCCTAAAAACAATCTTCACCCTTTCATTTGTGCCATAATTGCAGCCATTTAACTGGGGTCTAAATGCCTGCCCATCTCAGGGTATCTGCTCTGATGTGATAAGGCCAAGAGCTCTGCAGGATAATAACACTCCAATTTATTCACCTGCAAAAGCAATCTGCTCCAAAGTGCCTCATTCTGGTAACAGGCCTGAAAATGATACCTCTAAAATGGCCTAATCTCAGTAAAATGTGTTTCCAGTGTAAAAGGATTCTCTATTCTAGCCCAGAAGTTCTGGTCAGATGAGAAAGGAATCCCATTTATCTGCCCCTTCATTCATCTGAGACACTTTTGTCCCTTTGCTTTTGGTCTGGCAAACCAGGAATTTCTGATTCTATGTTCCCTTAGGTGTCACAACCACCAGCTTGTGTTCACTTTCTTCCTCCTTCTTGACCTATATCTGCCATAAAATAAAAATAACTCACTGAAATAAAATCTAATTCGGACACACACAGTTGTTTCAGGAGAAATAAACCTTACAGACCGTGAGTGCAGCTGGACAGAAATCCCATTTAGCTCCTTTTGACCTGCAAGGAGCAAGGCACGGCAAGCAGGCTTTACAATTCCTGCAAGACATGGCAGGAAAATGTCCTTCCTGCTTCCCCTGGACTGTTCTATATATAGCTGTTATTAATATGTGCCCAGAAAATTGTCTACTCCCTCTCAGATTTAGAAATTTTTAATAAGTAATGTGTCTAATGTATTAGATTTTAAACTAGACATTAGCTGCCAGATCTCACTAAGCTGTGCAAAATTATTTTAGCTACTTATCAAGGTGATATCTGCCACAATCTCATTTTTAACAAAGCACTGTAAAAAGCAAAATTCCTCATGCAAAATTCACAGCAGGACCTTGTCATTGCCCCTAATCAAAAGGGAGCAAATGAGCTGTGCCACAGAAATCCATCTCTTCCCTCCTACGTGTATAAATAAGGAACTTCTGCTTCCAGATGAATCTTCAGAAATCAAGCTCATCATTCTCCCACTGACACAAGCCACTTAAATGACAAATATACATAATAAACCTTTGCCTGCCCTCTTTATTTAATGTGGCTTTTGCACACTGCTAAATTCCATTTCTTTGGAAACACAAACTAGAGGTGCTGCCAGACAGGTTCTCAGCTTTTATATCTTTAGTATTCTTAGTTTTATGCTCCTTATTTTCTGGGCTGCTCTTTTGAAATCATGGTGTGAATTTGTGCTCTAAACCAGTATGTTCATTTAAAAGTCTCATTGAAATGTTTTTAAAAAAGAAACCTGCTCTGGGCATTGATAGTTATCCACATAGCTGAAAAATAAACCCAAACCAACAAAACAGGATAAGGAAAAAATTCTTCATGGAGAAATCAAACACAAAATTTGGCCAAAGGATCTGTACCACATCAGAAAGCAAGAGAGGGGCTGAATTAATTGCCTGAACCTAAACATATATTCAGATTTTTTTAGCTTTGAAGAGCAGACAAGTTTAAAGTTCTTCAAAACAGATGTATTGAAAGGACAAAAAAAGTGTTCAAGTGTGCAAGCTCTGCCCAGCACAGGGGATGGCACTGCACTTTGCTTATCAATTGTTCAACAAAAAGCTTTGTCTGGCTAAAACTGAAATCTGTGGTGCTCTTATCCAGAAATGTGTTGGTGACTGCTAATAAGTATGGGCTGATTAATTATTCACTGCCAAATTTGTATCTTTGGACTGAATTCTTATCTGCTGCTGCTTTTATTCCAAATTCCATCAACATTGTCAAGTTCTGGAACTGGAGGAGCACAAAGCAAGGGGAAGCATTCCAATCCAAAACAAGAACGAAAGCTTGAGCTGACCTCCAGTCTTCTCCACACAGCTTCTTAGGGGGTTCTGACTCAATTTTCTCTCAGTTTGGAGCATTTCTCATTTTTCTGATGAAAATCATTGGTTAGTTCAATGAGCATGAGGCAGGCTGAGCAGAGGGGTGGGGAGGGATCATCTGAATACTTTGTTACTCAACCCTCCAAGTACCCATCCCTCAGCAAACCTGACAGGCTCCAAACATTAATTTAACTGAAAGGAGAACCTCATATTGAACTGTGCTTTCCCACACATATCAAACAGCCTGTGAAATGCCTTAGGTTTTATGCCTGAATCCCTTAAACACTGTTGAAGGAAAAAGAAAAAAATATAAATTCATGGTTGGATGTGTGCTTCCCTGCTGTAACTCCATGGCTGAATTGATCTGAGGGGTGAAAATTCTGAGGGTTGAGCACACTGAATAGCATAGACAAGGAAAAGTTGTCCTGGTTTGGAGGACAGGTGTCAGCTAAGAAAGGCAGGAGCCTTTCTTTGAAATGGAGAATATAAACCCCCTCCCTTCAAATTATCATCATTTTGAAATTAAGGGGCTCTCAGGCAAAGACATGGGAATTAGGAATAACAGTTCTTTACTAGGGAAATTAAAATAGAAATACAGAATTACAAAGAACAAACCCCAAACACTGGCAGAGTCAGAATCCAAGCTGACAGCCGTCAGTCAGTCAGGGTGGTGGCAGCAGTGCCATTCAATGGTGGCTGCATCCTCCTGCAGTGACAGATGTGCTTCAGTTGGAGCAGTGCTCCTGGACAAGGGACAGTTTTCCTCCAAAGGTCCAGTGGTGATGTGGAGAAGTCTGGTTTTCCTCTAGAGTCCAGGGGAAAACAAGGCTCCCTTAGTATCTCAAAATCTCAGTTTTTATCTTGGTAGGAAATGTTGGGCTCTTCCCCCTGGCTGGAGCATCTCCCCATGGGATGCAGTAATTTTATCATCCCACGGCAGGACTCAATGGCCATGAGCAGAAGAGAACTCCCTACAGGAAGAATGGGTTGTGAAAAGATAAAGAACACTGCCCCAGCTGGTTTATAAAATATGGCCATTAAGAGGAGATGTCCCCTTTGGAAATGAAGAACACTGCCCCACCTGGTTTATAAAATATGGCCATTAAGAGGAGATGTCCCCTTTGGAAATGAAGAACACTGTCCCACCTGGTTTCAATGGATGGCCCATTAACAGGAGATATCCCACCGAGATCAGGATCACTGTCCCACCTGGTCACAACAGATGGTGATAGAATAGATAATTTTGGTCACATCCTGTATTGTAACCCAAGACAAAAGTGAAATGTGAATACCTAAAAAACACAGCCACTTAAATTGGTGTCCTCCAAGGAACCTGAGCATGGCCATTGCTCTCCCTACATGGATTTAGGGCATTTAGCAAAGACTGCTCCTGGCAAACCACAAATATGGAAAGGAACGATGCTCCAGAGCCATGAGGAGATGCTGGGTTTCTTTAGTAGCTTGTGTGTCACAGCAGGAGCACACAGTGTGTCATTAAGGACAGGAATTCTGCAGCCCTGAGAGATCCAGACTGGCACAGGCTGAATTTGTGCTCTCCTGCTAAAGCCTCACGCACAACCATGTGAGAGGCAGCATGAGGAGGTTAATGGCACTGAACTAGAATAAAAACTAAATGTCACTACATGTTACTTTTCTGTAGAACCTTCTAAGTAGATAAGACATGTTCAGGAAGCTGTAAAATGTGCCCTTTCCTTACAAGAGAAAGGTCAGCTCTGTGCTAACAAATTGTAATCGGTTAGTCATAAATGATCATATCAGCAGCTGAAATATGGTACCTTACATGTAATTTAAATATTGTTACAACTGTCTGAGTCCCAGAGAAGCCCACTTTGCACCCTGCAAACTCCTGCATGCATTAAAATGATGCAATTCATGAAAATATGAGCACAGTATCATGCAGAAGGAAGAAATTACCAATTTCACAGCAATGAAACATGCTTAAATAACCAATTGTACAGTTGCCTTTGGCATTAAAGAGCCATGCAAGAAATGCTTCAGCCCAGTCTGTGATTCAGCAGTTCTCTGCTGCTTTAAGGCACCAGCTCCTCTGAACAAATAGGTCTGCTGATTTTCAAGGCACTGAAGGGGCAGAAGTTCTGCTGCTCCTTGCATCACTCAGAGCTGAAGTTCCCTTTCACCATTCCCAGCTCACAGTTTTATAAAGAACCATCCAGCACACAGAGCAGCAGCCCACTGCCTTCCTCTTCTCTCTCCAGAAATAAAAATCAGCAGCAAAGCCAATATTAATTTGCAAAAAATCCAACACCACAAATGCAATATTGGGATAGTTTTGTTAAGATAAAATAAACCAGCTCTTTTCTCAAGGCTAGATGAGAATTTTGTTATGCACATATTACTTTTGTGGCACAGTGTTGTTATTATTCAAGATATTTTTTAATCAATTGTGTGGTTATTTCAGTATTTCTTCCTGTTCTGGTGTCCAGAGTGCTTTAGGTCCTTCATAACAAGTGTCCCATTCAAAGCTATGGGGTACAAGCAGACTTTCCTAAGAAAAATATGTCCTGAGCCTCTACTTGCTGAGAAAGGACAAGTTAATCCTCAGCTCAGAATAACCATAGGGGTATTGCACTGATTTCTTACACTGGTGCAGCTCAATAGTAAAAAGCTAATTATCAATATTATTTGAATTCCCAACCATTAACAAGCCTGTACAATGGGGTTGTGGGTGTTTTTTTTCTCCTTTTAACACTGTATTGAGTTGTGCTCTTCAAAGCTGACAGGCCATTTAAATCTGAAATGCACACACTGCGTGCTAATGCTTCTGAGGCAAGAAGAAGTGTATTCAGCTCCAACACACATCAGAGGCACTTCAGTAAAATTTACTCAAGCTACTATTTTGCAAAATGCAGGGAAAAGATACACAGTAGTTTCACAGCTATAAGGCGCACCCTTTTGACTAAAATTTTGATCGAAACCCAGATGTGCACCTTATAATCCGGTGCGCCTTATATGTGGACAAAGTTTGGAAATTTGCCAACCCGGAAGTGCGAGCCACGAGACCTGGAAGCCACGGCAGCAGCCGCGAGTCGAGCTGTGCACCGCGTCAGCCAGTGCTGGGGGCGGGTGGGAGTGCCGAGGCCCAAGGCATGGGGAGAGCGCCTGGGGCTGCGTTTAAAGGCTGCGCCGATCCGTGAAAAATGTTTGCAAATTGAGCAGCTGCCAGTAAACCCCGCGATGGTGCCATTCTGTTACTAATTCTTTACGTTGTTGTTTGTGAATCCTCGCTGCAAAAATAAAGTGCGCCTCAGAGTCCAGTGCATCTTACAGCTGTGAAATTACTGTAATCAGTGAGCAGAAACGCTGCAGCTCTTCTGTTCACTCACACTGAACACTTTGCTCTGAAATCTCCTTTTGGCTCTGCCCTGCCAGGGCAGCTGCCCAGCTGTGCTCAACCCATCACTCCCAGCTTAACAATATTCCGCTATCCAGGACTTCAAAATGGAATAAAAAATTACTAAAATAGTTGTGGTTCTTGTGCTCTTTGCAAAAAACTTAACATCCATACCCTTCAAGACAAAACCCACTTGCATTAGGCAGAAAAAGGTTGGGTTTAACCTAATTATTTAAAGAAGAATTGTTGATAATATTAATTTGATCCATGCTGTATCTTACAGGAAATGTAGTTCTTTCCTCAAATGTGTAAACTCTGCTCAACTCAGAAAAGAGATTGCCATTTTCTGCTTCATTTCTAATGTTTTTAAAAGACAGAATAAAAGAAACAATACTAATGAAACTTCTGCTAATATTTCAGTTCATTTTTTAATTTTTATATCTAGGTTTACAAAAGGCAAACATCTGAATTGCAGTGAGACAAATGAAACGTTTAATTTCTGAGTGAGTCAGAATCCAAATTCTTGCTTGAAGTAGCTTAGCACTGAAATCTCCTTTTGTTTCTTAATGTTCTATTTCTTTAGTCTCTCTTTGTCCGAGTTAGATTTGTGTGATGTGACTGTGCAAAAGCCAGTACTAATGGTAGTAATTACTCTTTAGTTGACAATGTGTCACTTAACATTGTAATTTTTAATGTAGGTTTGCTATTAAACCTGTAATTTTGTAAAGCAAGGAGCTCCCTGATCCCCTCCTTTTGAAATCTTCCACTTCAAATTCCCTTTGGGGTGCACAAACCTGAGGAAGTGCAAGCTGCAATCACCCCTTGGGTACTTCACATTTGAGTTTGTACCACTTCTATCCCATGTTTGTTTATCCAGTGAGCAACCCAAGCTGCCTCCAATTTCAGTATTGTCCTTTTAATAAAAGCAATATTCTAGGATAAAGTTGTGCAC
The DNA here is from genome assembly GCA_009812075.1 of Sialia sialis. Lineage (NCBI taxonomy): Eukaryota > Metazoa > Chordata > Aves > Passeriformes > Turdidae > Sialia > Sialia sialis. Next base: position 21,793,717 of record VRYO01002184.1, read on the forward strand.
CTTGCCTGCATTTTGAAGGCTGTAGAGAATCTCTCATCCCTTCCTGAGCCATTTCCAGAGCAGCTGGGACTGGAAGTGAGACAGAGGCTCTCTCAAGGTGGCTTTGTAAGGAACGATGCCCATTTCTTTCTTACTTTAATCTTTTAATCCTACTAATCCATATTATTTACTCCTTTTTTTTTTCCTCCTGTGCCTGAACTGATGCTCTGTCCTTGCCAAGGCACTTTCTGCACTTTCATGTTTATTGTATACTCTGTACTTTTGAAAGGAGCATTAGAACAATGTTTGCAATAAGTTTCAGTGATTTTGACAGATCTAAGGTGAATATTTTAAAGGCATTTTCAACCAAGTAATGAAGTTTTAGAGGAGTTGCCTTATGACAGTGATGACTTAGTGATAGAATTTGAAAATTTACTGAAAGGACTGCATGACAGATTTTATCATAAAATTATCACTACGATAATAGCAATTAACTGAAGGAGGAGAGATTTCCATTAGCACCAATATTCCTACACAGTGCCAGAAAATCAGAGCATCGTAAAACGGTTTAGGTTGGAAGGAACCTTAAAAATCATCTCATCCCTCCCCCTGTGTGAGAAGACCTTCTTTGGTGCCCAAAGTCCCATCCAGCCTGGCCTGGGACATCCAGGGATTGGGGCTCCCATATTAGAGATGACTGCTTTATTTTAAATAAAATAAAAATATCTGTGAATTCATAACTTGCTTTGCAAAACATTTTTCAACTACTTGAAATTATAACGAAGATGCCTTATGGGTTTTCCAGTAAAGTTTGCTAAACAAGTTTCACCTCTGAGTGGACTAAAATCACAGAACTCAGCATTTCTTCCCAAGGAGATCAAATGATGTGCCTGGTGTTCATCCTCCTCCCCTCACCACACGCAGACACAAATAACTTCTCCAGAAATAATGTCAAATTCCCGTGGAGCTTCCAAAGAGAAGTTTATCAAGCCCCACTCAAGACTTCCTAATGGATTTTCTTGCCATGAGACACTTCATCATCTTCATAAATTCATTTTCAGTAGGCAAAATTTAATTTGCTGCAGACAAGATTAAAAGGTCATAAACAAAACACTGTCATTCAGTTTGCCCTTTCAAGTCAGTTCAAAACATGATCTACGATTTGCTTAATTGTGTTAGAATTTGGTGTGACTATCCAGCTTCCCCAGGATCCACCTCTTCAACATGGTGAGCATCACTGAGCAGCTTTAAATGTGCAGCACTGTCCCAGGGACAAGTCTGAGTACAAAATTCCCATTGGCTCCTCTGAGTTGTAAAATAAATACAAAGAATTAGCAAGTACCAATGTGGAATGTTATTGTTACATCAGGTAACAGGATGCAGAAGGTTAAAGGAGATTAAAAATAAGACCATTTTTTTTGATTCACACCACTGCTTGCTAGTATGTCGTGAATATTTTAAGCCTGCAAAGGTCCAAAAAATAAATAAATTTGCAGATGAGAAGTCTAAAGGAAAAAAAATAATAACAATTCCCTGGTCTGGGAAATGAAAGAACAGAGGATGGGAACCATGTAACTGCTCAGGACACAAACCAGATTTTTCCCTCCACTTTTTCTTACACTTACAGTAATTTCACAACTATAAGGCACACTAGATTATAAGGCGCACTTTTTTTTGCAGTGAGGATCTGCGCACAACAAAGTAACGAATTAGTAACGGAATGGCGCCATCGCGGGGTTTACTGGCAGCTGCTCAATTTGCAAACATTTTTCACAGATCGGCGCAGCCTTTAAACGCAGCCCCAGGCATCCTCCCCGTGCTATGGGCCCCTCACTCCCGCTCGCCGTTCTCCCGCTCCCTGCAGCCGCCCCCGGCGCCGGGCTGCTCACTGCTCTCAAGGCTCTTCCTGCTCACTGTCATTCGATTGTGAGCTTCATGTTCGCTGCTGCACAATGTGAAACAGAAATTGTTTTGAGATCCCTTCAACACTCAAACTTTCCCCATGTATAAGGCACACCGGATTATAAGGCGCACTTCCAGGTTTCTATTGAAATTTTAGGCTTTAAGGTGCGCCTTACAGTCATGAAATTACTGTATTTATGGAAAGCGCATCTCATCCAGTACTGTTGGTGTGGACAAGGTGCTGGCATATCAAGGGACTCCACAAAAGAGTGCAGGAATTCTTAGAAGAGCATGCAATGACAGGACAAGGGGAATGGCTCCCAAGTAAAAGAGGGGAGGTTCAGATTTGAGTTTAAGAAGAAATTCTTTCCTGTGAGGGTTTTGAGGCACAAGAAGCTGTGGTTGCCCCATCCTGGAAGTGTCCACAACCTGTTTGGATGGGATTTGGAAAAATCTGGATGAGTGGAAGGGGTTGAACAGTATGATCTTTAACCCAAACCATTCTGGGATTCTCAAAGCAATACTCAGAGGACAAAGGAAAGAGACTTGCTGTAAGGTGGGGGGAAAAAATCATTCTTATTGTAAGTTATTTGCAAATCACCTGGTGGTTTCACAGCTGTGTTTTGCTTGAAAGTCATAAAAATAACTTGAGTTATAGAATGAGTCAAGTGGCTCAGCCAGTGCCTGCTCAGGAGCATCTGGGCACCTCCAACAGGCTTAGAGGTCACATTGCTTTTGTGGGTAAAAAAAATGCTAGCAAAACACAGAAAATAATCAAAGTGCCAAAGTAGTACCACAGTTTGTAATGCAAATTAAACCAGGGATGATCCATATTTCTGACAGTCTAAAGTACAGAGCCTCTCCAGTCACACTGCATTTCAATTTGGCTCTGGGCTTTTTGCAAGCAACAAGCATTTACTGCAGGAGTGAAGAGCTCGAGCTCTTCAGCCTTTTCAAAACAGGTCTCTGATATTCCATCTCACATTTAACCTTTAATTCTAAAATGAGAGGGACAAGGTATTTTAGTCTCTTATTGCATTATGATAAGGACTGAAATGAGTTCAGGTATTTGTAGCACAGTGGTTAGGCAAATGGAGAGAGTAATTTGCAGAAATGGCCACTATTTCTCACTCAATGGATTTGAAATATCCTCAACTTTTATGCATAAAATCTTCATCTTTGCCCTGGTATTTAAGAAGCACAGGCACTTATTAACCTGAGATGATTTTCTGTTCCACTGACATTATATCCTAAATTTATATTGTTACAGAGGACTGAATATTCCCATCATGAACTTGCTCATAATGCAGTCATTAATAACTCTGTTCAAATCCAGAACTATAGAAGACTTAATTTTGTTGTTGTTCAGAGCTGGTGGAGTCTGGGGTGGAGGGAAAAGTTGGGGTGGCATTTTTGGCTGGGTTTCTGGGTTCCTTTGTTGATTTTTAAAGGGATATCATTAGAATATCTTAAGTCTTTCAGAATGCATAAACAGCATGGAAAAGCTAAATAACTGCTTTTAATGAGCAAAACTGTAGGAAAGCAACCAAAATAGCATAGTCCAGTTCAAAAAATACATAAACACCTCAGGTAGAAGAAACAACAAAACACCAACTGACTAAACACTGGATGTACCTTTTATTTTGTATAATTCCCTTAATCTCTTCAGTTTTCCCCAAGAACAGTTTTCTTGAGTCACAAAAATCATTATTTCAGAATATCCAAATTAATTTTAAAAACGAGTATGCCAGGCAGCACGTCAGTAGTGAAAGAGAGGTGAAAATGAGAGTGAAAATGGCATTTCCCAAGGGCACTGGCATTGGAACTTACATGCAGAACAATGAGAACTGAATTTCTTCCATCCCAAAGAATTGTTCAGGATAGAACACAAAACCAGTTCGCTTATTTTTTGGAAAACATTTTTCCTAAATCACTTCATAAGCAAAAAAAAAACCTGCAGCATCACTCAGATATAACTCACTGCCATCAGTAAGCAAGTTTATTCCCTGCCATGTTAAAACTGGTGAAAGAATCATTAAGTCTTATTTTTTTTGTGTGTTTTATTCTCCAGCTGAGCTGTGTTTTCATTTTTTGTATGGCAGATGCTGCTCCAGCCTGGGGTGTGCATCCCACAGCCTGCTGAGAGCCCAGGCAGGGCCAGCAGAAAGACAGGAGCTTCATGAATAAACATTTCCTTAAAAAAACCACATTATCTCATCACATTCTGCTTGTAGTGCAGCTCCTGCTCATCTGCAAATGGAAGGAGCAAGGAAAACCAACTGCAGCGCTTCAGGTTCTGCTGGCACAGATTTATGTGCAGAACAGCAGTGGCCCCAAACTCACAAACTTCCCACGGAGATCATGATTTCATCCTTTTGGGGGTTCCCATCTCCCTCCATTTTTTACCATGATCAAGCAAGGAAAACAATTTATCAGGAAGAAGGGGAAAGAACAGGGAAAATGGCTTTAATTGTCAACATTTGGATTTGTTTCCTTACAACGTGGGTTCTCTAGGAGCAGCAGGAGCAGGCTCACATTAAGGAGGACTGCAGGAATTCCCACAGCACAGCAGATTAATCAATTTTCTGCAATTATTACTGGCTGCAGATGTCCAATTTGAAGCACATTTTAAAGAGTCACGTTTTGCTGTGTGCAGAACTTGTCCTAAGGATTAGATGCTTTAATATTCAAACGGGCATTCCAAAGCAGCAGGCACTTCAAAAGCATGGCTTGGCTACTCAAATAAAGAAGCAGTCACAAAAATATATAAAAAATGTATAAAAATATTTTAAAAATATATAAATAAATATTTTTAAAAATATAAATTATATTAATAATCCTTCTCTAATTCAACTATTCCTACTTTTTTTTTTCTCTTATTATTTCTAAATATTATGCATGTAGGGGAAAAAAACTGTGTCAGGAGAAAAAAAAAAAATGAACAAGAATTAGCAAAGGAATCATCCTAAAACCTCCAGAAAAAAATAAAAAAATTAAAAAGCCAAAGAGTATTCTATCCTAATGATATATAGAAATAAATTTGCAGTTTTCTTTGGTTTTCTTCTCAAGTCACCTCCTCCCACAGCAACTGGCACCACATGAGGAGGAAGAAATCCCTAAAATAAGCAGTTCTATTTTCACCTCATGAAAGGGAAACATGATGGGAAACATTATGCTTACAGCTCACTTGTAAACACTTTCTAGAACAGCCATGGATTGAAATATTCATTCCAAATTAATTTATTGGGGTCAGTATTGAGTATGGATGCCCTGCACTACCCCAGTAGCTACAAATTAATAAATATTCTGTGTTTTTGTAACAGTTTCATTAAGGTTTGAGGGTGTTTTGTTGTTGGTGGTTTTGAGGGGTTTTTTTATTATTTTTCTGTGCAAATCCTTCTTTCTTACTTTCTGTAACCTCTCATAACTCTTCTTAGAAGACAAAAAATGACATTTCTGTGCAACACTGCTTAACTAAAATGTGTGAAAAATGAAAATATCTGTAGTGGTATAAACTACCCTTTTTTATATTCAGAAATATTCTATAAATTCAGCCCCATGTGCACATTTCCCAAATAGGTACCAGTTATCCCTTATGTGTGTAGAAGGGAAGGAAATCTCAGCAATATCAGCTGTCTCTATGCATGACAGAAAACAAGCAAAAACACAAATTCACAGTGAAAATGGACATAAACCTTTTTCCCTTCTTATTATTCCGTTAGGACAGCCAGGAATGGATGATAATTCCAGTTATCCAATGGTCTTCTGTCAGTGGTTGTCTTTCTCCACATTATGAAAGGATGTGGAGCTTTTAATGAACTTCTTGGACTCACAGCAATGGGTTTCATTCCCATAAAACCCATTTAAAAAACACCTGAAGCCACAAGTCCAACTCAACCTGTTCAGTTCCTAAAACAAAAGGAACTTTCTCTCCTGAGGGAGAAAGGAATAGTTGGAGATAATTTGGATTTAAAATCTCAAGGGATAATCATCCACTTGAGTTTTGTTTGAATTTTTTCTGTGTTGGTTTTTACATCATTTTCTGCAGCAGCACCATGGATCCACTTGGCGCGGGCAGGAGAGGAAAGTTTCCAACCCTCACTTTGCAAATGCCATGCTGCTCCCAATCCCTAACAAAAACCTTCTCTCATTGCTGTTCTTGCTCTGCGCATTATTTTAAAGACCTATAAATGTCAATTTACTGCCATTCCAAATCCCACTTCTTGACCACAGTGAAATTCTGTTTCACTAGCTCTAAATTCCTTCATCAGGTGCATAAATTTAGATTTCGTTTACCAACCACCCAGTGTGATTAGCCCAGCAAGCAGGGGTAAGGAATTCAGCCAGGTGTGAGCTCTCCCTGGGATGGGGCTGTTCCATGGAGTTTCTAAGTTTTGCTGCCTACCCTGAGGGCAGACAGCTCTTGAGAGAAGAAAAGGAAGTTACAGTAATTTCACGACTTTAAGGCGCACTCTTTTGACTAAAATTTTGATCTAAGCCCGGAGGTGTGCCTTATAATCTGGTGCGCCTTATATATGGACAAAGTTCGGAAATTTGCCAGCCTGGAAGTGCGAGTTGAGAGAGCCGTGGCAGCTGGTGCTGGGGGCCAACGGGAGTGCCGGGGCCCGCGGCACGGAGAGGGTGCCTGGGGCTGCGTTTAAAGGCTGCGCTGATCCGTGAAAAATGTTTGCAAATTGAGCAGCTGCCAGTAAACCCCGGGATGGCGCCATTCCGTTACTAATTTGATACTTTGTTGTGCGCATGGATCCTCACTTTAGAAAAAAAAATTAAAAATGCGTCTTATAGTCCGGTGCGCCTTATATATGGACAAAGTTCGGAAATTTGCTGACAACCCCGAAGTGCGACTTATAATACGTTGCTCCTTATAGTTGTGGAATTGCTGTATTTTTCCAAGGAAAGCTTTAGAAGTACACCTTCCAAGATCTAATCTTCTGTTGAAATAGATACAATGGTGGGAGCTCCCTGTGCTGGTGACTTTCTTTGCTCTTTTTACTACATCCTTTTCTAAATCTTCCCATAGATTTTGGTTTTTTGCTGGCAAATCGGAGTAAAAATCATGGTTTGGGAGTTCCAGCTTGGGAGGAAGGTCATCAAATTGTCATTGATCAGTTTACTTGCTGATCTACCTTTCCACTCCAAATTTTTTTGTGCTCAGCAGCAGGGAAAGAAGGCAGTCCAGGGAAAGAAGGCAGTCAGAGGACAGGCAGGGAGATGGGGGAACCAACCCCTTTGTGTGCAAAGCATTGACTTCAGCAGCAGTAGAAACAGAGGGCATGGAAGAAAAGCAAAACACAGGCACAGCAGCAAGACAGAACTCTTAGAACTCTTCAGGGAACAGCTGCAATGAGGGAGAGAGAAGCTCAAGGGCGATGAGGTGAAACTCAGAAGAAGTGGAACAAACAGAAATGAATATCACAGAGAGAAAGAATCGGGAGAGTTGAACACACACTTTATAACACATCAGCCCTTGATGCAAATATGTGACTTAAGCCTGTGGCAAAATGTCTGAGCTTCTGCAGAGCATCCAGCTCAGCAAAGACGACTCTGAACACGCCTGAAAATAATCCATGCCATGGCACAGGACACAGCAAATGAAGATTATGGGGCAGATTAAGGTATGGCCACCAAATGGCTGCAAGCAGTATCCTCACAGCATTTAAATTTGTTTGAAAATGGTGACATTTTCAGCTTTTATATCTCTGCCTGTCTGCTTTACTCCAGTTCTGTGCCCATTTTTCTGTCCTGCTACTCCCAACACAGAAGGGATAATCCATCAGGAATCCTGATCATTTTTCCATCTGCCTGAGCAGCAATCCCAGCTGGCATTCCTGGACAGCCTGGTCAAATCTGGGATCCAGGAGAGCACAGGTCAAACATTAAAGAGTTTGGTCCAAGCTCAGTGCTGCAAAAAGCTCTGCTAAAGGTGGTGGCTCTTTCAAAGAAAGCAAATTAACAAGTGCAAAACTATCCGACAGATATGCACACATTAAGTTATTTTTCCATAGGTCAGTGTGATTATCACATAAATAAGTTTTGTTTATTTTATAGATAATTTGTGTGGGTATCTCTGTGTGTTTATGGAAAATCTCTGTTACTAATCTTAGTAAACCTCTGAAGAGGAATTTCAGGTTTAGGAAGATGTGGTTCTACCTTCCAGATATAAACAAGAGGTTTCCTTCTTGTGAGAACCTAGACCATCAATTCTGCAGAAGGGTTAATGACAATAATAATTAAAATATCTACTGCTAGTTCATGTATAAATTTAATAAAATTGCACTTTCCAAACCAGACCATATGTTGTGTATGCAGTATTTAACCCTCAAATATCATGTCTATAGATCTATATAAAAATTATAAAAAATTATATAAAAGTAATAAAGAGCCAAACTGATTATTTCCAAGATGGTTTATAAATGCAGTATTTTTTTTTTTCAATTTTATTACTGATAAGAGCCTAAGACTTCCTTGTGGCATTCAGTAATATTTTTGTATAAACTGATGCATGGCCACACAGCAATATTTGCAATTCTTAATGTGTAATTAGGAAATAAAATCCATGTCAGAGAGACATTTCCTTAAAGTTACCAAAGCAAAGAGAAAATTCTGGGGAAGATTTTTCAGTTCACACAGCACACAGGGCTATGGAGAAACAGACCCACAAAGTGACTGTGCAGAAATTCAAGTCTCACCTCTACCTACAAATATTTCAACAAGCTATATTCTTAAAGATGGAATTAGTGATAAAAGGAGTAAAAAAAAAACCACTGTGTCACTGCCAACCTTCACAAAAACCTGGGGGAAATGCAATGGGTTCCACTTGCCTAGGCCAACATGAAAATTGGGGTGGAACCTTCCAAGTTCCTAAAATATTTGTAAAGTCTTGGCTCACCAAACTCATTCAGGGAGGGGACTCCAGCTGCTGCCCCTGCTGCACAAATGAAGGGATTTTATTTATCAGTTTCAAAAACTGAGTTCAACCCACATTTGTGTATCTTGTGCATCTAGTCCCTCATGTCTCCAGCACTGAGCTGAGATAGACACAGTGCAAACTTCGAGCTAATTTTAGTAATGAAACATTAGCCCTTTCTGTCTGATAATTAATAACGCAGTGTTTGGTTCAACAAGGATATAATTAAAGTTTCAAATGCAAGCATTATAAATTACAGATACTTTGGGATTATAAATCTCTGCAGTGTTTTTTTAATGAAAATAAATTGAACTGACATTGTTTCCAGAGGAGTTGACTCATTTCACCTTCACTCTCAGTATCTGATTAAGCTCTCTGCCTTTTGGAAACATTTGAAATCTCTTCCCAGCAAACATGAGCTGAGTTCCACCAGTGTCATAAAGCAAGGCACCACAAAATCCATCACTGGCTGCATGCATAACCTGAGCACTGTACAGATTTAGTAACTGTACATTAAAGGCTGAAATAATTACTTTAGGCTTCATGGATACATGAATATTTCTATTATGCTACTTGATCATCCCTAAAATTGCAACTTTATTAAGAGGTCCTCAGCACAATAACCTGGTCCACTTTGATTAAAAGAGCTGCTTTCCATTTCTGTCATAAAACACAGATGACAGAGGCAGGGTGAAAGAGGCTCAAGACTCAACTGATGTTAAGCAGAAGAGAAGGTAAATGGAAATTAAAACAACAATAAAGTATTGTCCAGAACACTAGGCAGAAATTGAGGTGATGTATCTAAAGATGAAAAATATTGCTTTTTATTGTGGGAAAACGTTTTCCTCATTCAAATCTCAATTTAAAGAAGAATTTCAAAATCATTCAAATTTTAATAAAGCATTAGTTTTAGAAGACTGAGGCAGTGCCCAATTAGCACTAAAGAAAATTGATCTTTTTTTTCTCTCAAAACATTTCGGTGGAATTCAAAATAAGTACTGCTGGGTAAAGCAACACAGACTCTAAAATAAACAAAAGTGCAAGAAGAAACTCTGCACTTCCATTATGATCTTATTTCTTCTGAAAAATCAGATTTCTTGCACTCTGCATATATCCCTTCATAAGAGCAAGGAAATTTCAGAAACTTTAAGAATGTCAGATAGTTAGAAAAAAAGATTATACACATTCACTGAAATAGGTACATCAACCTCCACTGAAATAATCCTCTTCAGAGAAAAGCAATGTATCATTACCTACCCCAAAATCTCCATCTCCTGTGCTGTACTTAGGTTTTCACAAAACTCATTGAAGATTTATTCTTATGACAAAGTGGAGCAAATTATTGCCCCTGACAGCCTGCAAGGATTGTTTAGCTGTGTGCCAGGGTATGGTTTTCCAGTCAGATGGATCACTGCAGCTCCATGTGGTGAAATGGAGAGGAATAGCTGCTCTGCGTGCAGCAAAGTGACTGCGAGAACATCATTTTCCAGCAAAGAATAAACTCTCCCAAAGGTTAACTGATGTGAGCACTTCATATAAAAGGTGTATTCATGTCTTCAGCGAAACCCTGGGCTGAGGCTGTTGCCTCTCAAGGGAACTTTAGCATCGCTTTAAAGGAACTTAAAACACAACAAACGTAATAATTACAGTAATTTCACAACTATAAGGCACACTGGACTATAAGGCGCACTTTTATTTTGCAGCGAGGATCCATGCACAACAAAGTAACGAATTAGTAACGGAATGGTGCAATCACGGGGTTTACTGGCAGCTGCTCAATTTGCAAACATTTTTCACAGGTCGGCGCAGCCTTTAAACGCAGCCCCAGGCGTTCTCCCCGGGCCGCGGGCCCTGGCACTCCCATTGGCCCCCGGCGCCAGCTGCTGTGGCTCTCGCAGCTCGCACTTCCGGGTTGGCAAATCTCCGAACTTTGTCCACATATAAGGCGCACCGGATTATAAGGCACACTTCCAGGTTTCGATCAAAAGTTTAGGCTTTAAGGTGCGCCTTAATCGAAATGACTGTAAAGTCTTTGGGGTTTAGAGCTTTCTTTTCTCTTTCTGGCAGCTAAGGGACATGAGCATTGTCACACAATGACAAAGGAAATAACTCACCAAATGAGGAGAGGGACAGATCCCTCTCCACTTCTAAATCCAGATTTTCCTCTCTTAAAAGCCTCAGTGATTGTACTAAAAAGAGAATCATTACTGAAATGTAAAGAGCAAAATTCCCAAGCACTTGGCAAAACAACCGGAGTCCTTTCCATGGATCTCCTGTGAAGGAGCCATGTAAAATTACCCAGAAAACTTCATCAAATATGAAAATATTGCTTTTTAATAAGAAAAATATTTCCTTTTATTGTAGGACATGGGGATCTGGCTGGGATAAGTTCAATCTCAGGTGAGGGGTGCACAGCCAAAATCAACCTCAAACTGAGAACACCTACGTGTGAAGGGAGGGGATTAAGAGATTATCTGTGAATATGTGGATGGAAATTTGGATCTGTGCATGTCAGTAGAAGCTGAGGTACCTGCTGTAAATCACTGTTCTAGCAGGCTTTAAGACCAATTTCTACATGGTTGTTTTTTCCAAAAAGTTGCCCCAATTCCTTATTTTTGTGGAAGATCAATGCTCATCCAAAATCTGTTTTCTGTTCATAGACCAACTACTTGCTCCCTGGAAATTAAAATAATTTCAGTTTCCCAGCCACCATATATATTCCCTAGATCAAGTGGCTGTTTGGGATAACTGGGCAGTGACTAGTTTCAACTTTCAGTCACTTCGTTTCTTTTTTAAAATTCTTTTTATCCAGGTTTTCAGAATGAGCAATAAGGATTGCTGGAATCACTGACAAATTGCACATTTTAGGAAGTTCTCTTACTCTCCAAGAAATCAAACTGAGAACTCTCTTCAGGCTGAAATCTCCCTATTTTATCTTCATTTCTTTTCGCAAAAGGATTTTACCTTCTCTTGCTGTACCCTGCAGAAAATTAAGCCATAAATCCTGGACTGACTGGGTGTAAGTAGAAGGGGAAATGCAAATGTGCTTCTGTGAGCAGCACTGGTTTTAGACTGAAACCATCACAGCCAAAAGGCAGGAGCAGCCTGGAGAGAGGGGGATGGGATTTTGGGGTGGGAGAAAACCAGGAGGGGGAATTTGCCTGCTGGAATTACAGCCCTGGGAGCTCTCTGATGGCCCCACCACTGGAGGAAGATTTTCCTGACTAAAAACCCTCAAACATAGTCCTGCCCCAAGGTGCAAATTAAAGAGTTCCCCTTTATCCCCTCACCTCTTTTGTTCAGGAAAGCATAAATCAATATAATCAATAATTATATAAATATAATTTGATTATATTAGCAATATATGAGCTTATTTTATATATATATAATTATATAATGATTATATATAATTCTACATGTGCAATAGATTTCAGTGGATTCCTAAACACTTCTGCAAATAAAAAAAGAGAGTGGGAAAGGACAAACAATAGATCAATATAAATAAAAGCAAACATTAAAACTAGAAATAAAGACAACTATTAATTTTATATAACTTAAAAAGAAACAACCTGACATAATTCTCTATTTTTTTTTCTATTTGTGGAACAGAATGCGATGGAAGGAAGGCCATGCCAGGCACTCAGAGCAACAAGTGCATATTAAATTATTTCTGCACCACAATGAGTGAGGTGGAATGCAGAAAACAGCTATAACTGTGGTGGCAGTGCAGAAATTTAAATTAATAAGCACTAAAAATCCCCCAGCAACTCCCACACCCCTTGACTTTGCCAGGAGAGGTTGGGCTGGGTGACCCTTGAGCTCCTGATATTCTAAATTCTGTGATATCTTGTTCAGGTCAACGGTTCAGCTCTAGGCAATCAGAATCTGAGCACAAGCACAGGGTTAAACCCATGCTCACATCTAACAATCAATTCAAAGTAATAAATTAGCAGAGAAGCATCTCAGGAATCATAAGTATTTTTTAAAAGCCTGCTATAAATGATTCAACATCAGAAGAAATCTGCAGGAATGCTGATTAGAGGACAAGGTTGTACAAGCACAGTACAAAATGTGATTAATTTCACAGTAATTAACACCATATGCAGCTTATGCATCACACAGATCAGTATATAAAAAATGTTGTTGAAAACACTTTTGTACTTATAAAATAAAAGTTTAAAAATCACAAAAGGAGTTACTGAGTGCTTTCAATAGGAGCCCAGCTTGCCTTTGTGACACAAGTCTCATCCCAATTCCCGGCTTTTTCTCCAGATGATCACAGTTCTAAAGTGGTTTTAAATTGCTATTGTATGAAAAGGCAAATTATTTTAGGAGGTTAGAAGTCATCCTGTCACCCTGTAATTTCTTTAATTACAACACTGTGTAGGTGGAGAATGTGAAAAATCTATGGAAGGTGTTAGAGAAGAAGCTGGATATTCTCTTCACAGAGCACACGAAGACAAATGCAAGAGAGGATTAAAGCTGTGCCTGTTTCTCACAGGTTTGAAGGACACCAGTGCTCCCAGTGCTCCCAGTACATCCTGATCCAGCTCCTGCTCCAAGATTCTGACAACACCACTGAGGCAGCTGCTCCAAAATTCCACACTCCATTATTTAATTCATGCAAGACAAGCATGAGCAAAGGCTTGGGGAAGAGTTTCAGCATTCCTGGGAATGAGCAGAAGCCTGGCAGGCCTCTGCCCAGCCACGATTTATTTGCCTCTGCACTTGCAGAACATTCAGATGTTTGCTAATAAGAAACAAGGAGCTGTGGTGCAAGATTTATACAGCAATAATGAGGGGATTTGTTAGCAGGATCCTGATTATTCCGTAATGAAAGTCTAATGAAACTAATAAAGCTTTATCACGGCCTGCAGGGATGTGCCACCAGCCAGGCAGGGTGTGGGAATCAGGCTGTGGAGAGTCTTCAGAAAGTGGAGAGGAGCAGGTCCCACCTCCACTGAGGACCACAGGCTGCTGGGCAGGGATAGCCTGGACCAGAAATGCCCATCCCAAAAGTACAGAAGGTCATTTCCTCTCCAGACAGTGCTAGAGTGTGACAGGAGCACTGGGGCAAAGACCAAACCCAGCAAAGTCCCAAGAGCCTGCACTGGAAGGTGAATTCATCCCTGCAAATCATGGAAAAGTGAATTTACCAGGGTGTGCCCATGAGAGCAGGGCATGGATGGGGCTGCTGCATCAGGGGGACACAGAGGGGGGACACCTGGGCAAGCAGAGGGGACTGAGAGGGTCACAGTCACCTCTCCAGGGGATGGAGGAAAGGCCAGACCTCCATCTGAGGGAAGGCTGAAGGGGATACACAGTTAATAATTTCAAAATCATGGAGACAACATGTGAATAGAGAACTCAACTGCATAATCCTGCAGTAGCGAAACACAGGGAAGTGCAGAGGCAGAGATGAAACATCCCTAATCCATCTCATGGGGATGCAGGAGAAGAGCAAGAGCCTTGGCTCACACAACCACCCCAAACAGGGATTTTAGTCCAAAATGCCCCTGCTGGAGACCAATCTTGGCCTCCACGCACCAGTGTACCCAGCAGGGCAGTTCTGCTCTTAACTCAGGAAAAAAGGGAGGGTTCTTGGGCTAAATTTCACAACAGGTTGACCCCAGACCCCTCTTCCCCGCAGGAGGATTTTGCTCTCATCAAATCACGAGTGCAGCCCTGGCTCCCAGGGTACAGAGAAAGGCAGGAGCAGGCTGCCAGCGCTGCCACAAGCCAAACCCACAGCCAAACCCACAGCTCCTGAGAGTACAAAAAACCTGCAGGATAAATAAACTGCACGCTCTGGAGTGGCTGAGGAGCTGCTGGGCACCACTGGAAGTGTTCATCCTGCAGGAGGGCACAGAGCTGGAACCACGCGTGTCAGGGAACACATCCTGCTCAAGTGGCACTTCATCCAAAGAGGGAATTTAATTAGGAGTTAATTAGACAACTTCCCGAGGAACGGCTAGAGGAATTGCTCTGGGTGTGCTGGAGTTACAGCTGATGAAGCAGGGCTGCCTTGTTAATAAAAGGAGTCTGTGTTAATCATGATAGGAAACAAATAAATAGCTTTTACCACCAATACACTGCTGCTCACAGGGGAAAGACAAATTTTCCTCACGTCCAAGGGGAATATTTGAAAGCTCAGGAGCTCAGCTCACTGACTGTGGAACATTATCTCACATGCAGCATTCACATCTTTTTCACATCACAAAACTATCCCCAATTTCAGCTGAACAGATATACTTGTGTGTTTCCCAAAGCATTATTATACATCATCTTTTCCTTATCAATATTTATTTCCTGTAACAGATTCGTGAATAGGTATGAACAGGACACACTTTGCTTTCTTTGGCGGTGATAAACACACATTTATAAAAGAATAAAACCTTTCACTGAACCGCAGCACAAATCAGCTCGTTCTTACTTAACTTCTCGGAGACTCTATTTGCAACCTTCTCATCATCTGAGGAGAAACAGCTCCATCTAAAGGGAAATGGACTGCACAGAGCCCTGCCTGGTGTTTGCCACAGCAGCTGTGCAATCAGCAGGAGCACTGGGATGTTTGGGCTGGGCAGGGAAGGGTGAATTGGAAAGCCAGGTCCTAGATCTGGGCAGAAGCTGATTTCTCTGACTGAGCAGGAAACATTCATTTGTTCTCCCTCTGAATCACCTATTTATCAGTTCTCATTTACCTGGCCCCCCTGGTAAGTGATTTTTGGTTTGCAGCCTACTATCCAACATCAAACAAACAACAGTCATGGATTTTGAGCCAACTTTATCATACAAAAAAGAACCCAAAATCTCTTTTAAGTATCCTGTCTTTCAAAGCCATCCAGAAGCTTCTAATCCCTATTAAATTCGATTGACTTGAAAAGAAGTACACCTCCAAAAGTGACTTTTTACTTGGAAATATCTGATAACTAATACTGGAAAACATTAGTGAGAATTTTGAACAAACAGCTTTGAGAAACACATTCCTAGCTGTAATGATATTGATTTTTGAAAAAACATAGTTTAGGAGTATATTTCCTTCATCAACCAACAATTCTGACAATGGTTCCATGAAAGTTATTCTCAATATGCATTTTCCAGTATTAAACCTGGAAATTTCCTTTTTAGTCCTCATTTCACAGCGCAGCGAGTTTGGTCACAGCGAAGAACAAAAATAAAACATTATTTCATACAACTTTAAGAATACTCTGATTAAAGGTTTCTAAATTATTTTTAGGCTCTCTGCAATGCTGAGCACAATTGGTGCACACTGCCAAAGCAAAAGCAATGTTTTAATAAAGCCCTGCAGTGAGAACGGAGAACTTGGGGACTGTGGCCATAATTACAACCTTAATGGGCATTAAGTTAATAATGACGACAAAACCCAAGCTTTCCAGAAATCAAGTAGTGCTCATTGTAACCATGCAGTCTTCATTGAAGTGAAATACTTAATCTAGATACAACATTAGGAACCAGAGAGGAAAATGCTGATTCTGTTCCAGGTAACAAAATATTCTCAGTGGGGACAGTTACACCCAAAGCAATTTCAGCAGTGCAAGTTTGGATTCCTGGTTTTTATTTAGCCCTACTTCAGCTATATTCAAGATAAACTGGTTTGGATTTACCTCTGCCTTATTCTAGAAACATTCAATTTCATAATGCCTCTCATTGATAAAATAAATGAATTGTCTGTAATGTATTCAACACAATTTAGAAAAGAGTGAGTTGAGAAATGGAATAGCAATAGTGAAAGTGGTTCTGGACATTTCTTGATTCCATGGGATGAGAAAAGCCACCATCCAAATCATTTAGGGAGCCCCTGAGTTATCAAGTTTGCAGGCTGGATTTGGGGGTGAATTTAAGGGATATTTTTTGGTTGTTTTTTTTTCCTTCTTGTTGTTGTTTTGTTTGGGGGTTTTTTTGTTTTGTTTTGTTTTTGGGTTTTTTTCAATGTGTCCCAGGTCCCCACTGTGCCACTTTCCTGAATCTGTAGCATCCCCACAATTTACTATAACTGTGTCATAGTTCTGAATCTGCACCAATCTCCCCAGCATCAAATTCTCACAACCTGCTCCTCTGCACCAAACTTTCCACAGCAGCTCCTCTTCATCTCCTCCAGGAAAGGGAACTGGCTTCCTTTAAGCACAAAGTCTGAAATTTGAAATGAATGGAGCCTGCACCTCTAATTAACCATCATTAGGGCAATTGCAGCACCCAGAGGCATCTCCCAGAGTCCAGCAGGACAAAAACCAACCCAGATCCAAAAATCTTTGTGAGATCATCCTCCCCAGAACTGCCTTGTTTATCCTTTTGCAAGTTCAGTGATGTAGCATTCAGAGAACACTGCCTGGACATCATTTTGGGCTATTTCAGAGAGGAAAAGAGGCACATAATTGAGTATAACCACCCCCTGCTTTTTGCAGCATTGAGATGCTTTCAAAGAAAATTTTACGAATTATTCCCCTTAGCACAAAGTTCTGCTGACGACCAAAAGTGGGCACAGGAGGAGAGGGGTCAGAATCGCCCAGAGGTTTCATGAAGTTTTGACATCATCCCCAATTCTAATTTAAGCTACGTTAACTATTTTTACATCTCCTGTGCCTGTTGGATTTCTGTCTTCAAAACAATCCTTTATAAAATAAATATTTCTGAGACAGTTTAGCTTAGAGAGTTTTTGCAGAGACTACTCTGCTCAAATCTCATTGTTCATCAAGTCTGTAAAAATATTAGTCCCAGTCTAAAATAAAAACATTGTGTGGTGTTTCTTAAACTCAATTTTTAAGGAATCTTTTTCATTTTGAACAGCCACCTAAACATTTTTTGTGCAACACTTGTGACGGCACTGCCTGTTCTCAATAAAACCACCACAAAACTATTAAAATAGATCAGTTTTAGATCAGTAACACATTAGATCAGTAACAAACTGCAAAGACCTAATATGCTAACAAAAAATGCAATTCCACTCCTTCAAGGAAGCAATTTTCCACTTGTGTGAGCCTCAGGTTGATGGAGAGCTGAAGTGAGGTGCTAAAGAAAGATCGATGGCCTGGAATTCCTCCCCTCCTGCAAACAAACTTGAAACAGGCATATGTGATTAGGGCAATGTAGAAAAATAATAAATTGGGAAATTAAGGGGCTGACCATCAATCAGGAAAGATTTATGGTCTGGACATAAGTGCTGCAAGTGGCCAGTGCAATGTAAGCAGCAACAGGAACTGCCAGAGGAGCTGTAAATACTGTGTGGTCTTTTTTAGTTCAGAGGTAGGCAGTAACTGCAAACAGTTTTTCCTGATGTTAGATCTGTATAAGATTTTTATTACAGTAA
>VRYO01002184.1:21812850-21852707 GCA_009812075.1 Sialia sialis
ACCTGGATGTGCGGCTTATAATCAGGTGTGGCTTATAATTGTGAAATTACCGTAAATACATTCTTCTCCTGTGAATTTACTATTCACACTTTCTTCTCTTTTAGAGACAGGAACAGATTTGCTTTAAGAAAATGTGATTAATTCAGGCTTTGCCAGTGGTTTCATGTTTCACTTTCTTATTCCTGCTTTGTGTCTCCTGCTGGTCCCACACTGAGGGAAGGAACCTTGATTTTTATGGACTGCTCAACCCAGTGAGCAGCAAACATGCTGTGCACACAGCCTGCATAAAACATTCATACAGCAGAATTAAAGTCTTCTGCTAAATCCTTTATTTGAGTTCAGGATGTATCTCCCCCTCAGAGATTCCGCAAACATAGAATTTTTACATTAAATATTTTCTTTGGATTACCTCAAAAAAAAAAGCCTACATGAAATCAGTTAATCTGCACATGGATTCGTAATCAGGACAATACATGGGCACAATTTCCTGGGACTCTTAAAGGGCAATGAAACCATCAGGATTTGCAGAGGTTTTTGCAGATTCAAGTAAAGTCAGTAACTTCTGCATTCACAAAAATGCAGAGCAACCCTTCACTGCCTTGAATATCTTCATTAGAGCAGCAGAACAAAAGTGGTGCTTTAGGAAAGTGGAATCTTAACAAAAGAAATCTAAACACGGGGAAAAATCCATCACTCTGGAGGAATTTAACACCTCTAAGGTGCTACAGCTCACTCCTCAGGGGCTGCCCAGGCACTTGATCAGTCCCTGGATAATGTCAGAGATGTCACTTACAGCTGAATCCATATAGAGAGGCGTTAATCATTAATTATTAATCATTAATCAATACTGTTATTGCATCACAGGAGGAGCCAACCTTCATTACAGCATCAAAACATTCCAGAGGTGCCCAGGGTGTGGCACAGATTCTATTCCCTCCTGATCTCCCTCACTGTGTGTGCCCAGAGCATTTCCAGCTCTCTGCAGCCCACTCAAAAGTTTCCAAAGTGAACCCAGCCCTGCCAAGTTATCCCCAAACAATCCTGTGGGGGTGACTTTCAATATTGATGAATATATATTCCAATTTTCAGAGTGATCTCCTTCACAAAACCATCCCCACATTATTTACATGATTATTATTTATGTTATAATGTCCCCTGATAGGACTGCAGAAGTGGAATCTGCCTCTTAAAATACACAAGAAAAGTCTTTTCTTTTTTTTCCAGTACTGTGTCCTGAATGGCTCCAGAATAGAAAAGGAACAACTGGATGAGTTACTGCAGCAAAACCATTCAGCAAGGGAAACTCCAACTTCTTTCACACAAAATTTCAATCTGTTTAAAGCTGGTACAACACCTTTTCATCTCCTCTGCAATATTGTGACTTGGGAATGATGGCATCTTGCTCCCTTCCTCATTGTACAGTATCTGAAATTGCCTGCTAAGAAAAAAAATCTGTGTAATCCAGAGTCACTGAATGCCTCTTAGAAAATATATCTTCTTCAAATAATGTGATGGACTTGCTGACAGACTGCAAAATATGAATCCTATTTCAATTTAATCAGTTCTGAGGGCTGGGAATCAGTAACATGAATACTTCTCTCAATATTGTTAATTTAAAATCATTCTGAAGCTGCTCCCAGCTGTCCTGTGCAAGGACTCTTGGTTGTCTGTCCCTGCTGCTGAGTCCCACATTCTCCTCCCCTTCTCCTAAATCAATAAAATCCTACAAAATTGTCTTTTCCAACCCTGAAACAGACAAGAATTTGACATTGTTCCACAGTAACAATATTCTGCTACTCTCAAAATGGAATATTTCACTGGGCATTGCTTTGCTCAGTGTTTTCACTCTGAATTATTTGGCACTAACTTTTATTTTGTGATTGGCTGCATTTATCCAGGAATGGCTGAAAGTCCCATTTTTGTGTCTTTATTTAATTGATTTAATTATTTAATTGCTGTTATGTCCCACAGCAAAGCACAAAATCCTGTTCCACTGGGCTGCTGGTGCAAAGACAACGTGCTCTGTGCTCACGCCTCATGATTCCACAGCAGATAAGTTTCAAAATGACAAAAAAACCAAAAATCTCAAGTTTTCCAGGATCTCATCCCCTAGAATTTCTAGAAAATTCTGTAAGAAGCTGCATTTTGGTGTATCCAGTCCTAGCCAGGCAATCATGGACAAAAACATCAACTCTCATCACTGATTTTATGTGAGTATATAATGCAAACAGCAAGAATGTGCTGGCAACATGGAAGTTAACACCATTTCCTCCCAAAAATTAACATTTATTATAGAATCAAACAAAAATTGGCAACTGGAGACCCTCTGAAACTGCTTCAACCTTTCTTGTTCTTCAAGAGGAAAGAGACTCATAACCAGCACCATAACTCTGTCACTGGACAGCTTTATTTCTACCTGAGTTGAGAAGCAGGAGAGGAACAGACTTGCAGCACTGAGGCAAATCAAATCAGTCTCTGAAGAATTAATTGGGAAAAAAAAATTAAAGGCATCATCAAGTTAAGCAGCATTGAAACAAGTGAGGTCTGTGTAAATTTTCTTTAAAGTGGTGCTTAATGTGCAAAGAAAGGGCTCAGCAGTGCAGTTTGTGTGTCTTTGGCTCCTTAGACACAGAGCATTAGCTCCATATTTTCAGTCTTTGGGGGAAAATACATGTACACTAGTTAAAATTTCAATTTGATACTCAGGGTAGGGAAAAATGAGCCTTTTAGAGGTGAATTCAAAACAGGAACTGAGTTTTATACCATTTTTATGTTGTCAGTGCTGAAAGAAATTAATTTCAGAACTATAAGGCACACAGGATTATAAGGCGCACTTCCAGGTTGCCAGCAAATTTCCGAGTTTTGTCCATATATAAGGCGCACCAGACTATAAGGCGCACTTTTTTTTTTGCAGTGAGGATCCGTGCACAACAAAGTAACGAATTAGTAACGGAATGGCGCCATCGCAGGGTTTACTGGCAGGTGCTCAATTTGCAAACATTTTTCACGGATCGGCGCAGCCTTTAAACGCAGCCCCAGGCGCCCTCCCCGTGCTGTGGGCCCCCACACTCCCGCCCAGCGCTGGCTGGCACAGTTCTCACGCTCGCACTTCCAGGTTGGCAAATTTCTGAACTTTGTCCATATATAAGGCACACCGGATTATAAGGCGCACCTCCGGGTTTCGATCGAAATTTTAGTCAAAAGGGTTCACCTTATAGTTGTGAAATGACTGTAAGTTTGCTGTAGCTACAGCTTTATTCAGGCAAATTATTTACAATTGTATCATTTTGCAGTAGCCTGCTAAAGCCTTGTGAATAAGGCTGAAAGAACAAAATCCAGTTGTGAAAATCCGATAACTGCCCAGGACTTTTGGCAGTTCATTTGGAAGCAATATAAGACATTAGGATGGGATTTAATCCTAAAACCTAATTACCACTTTCTGTGTCAGAAATATTATTGCAGGAATGAGGGCACCACCTTGACTTTTTTGAAACTTGCAGATGTTTGACAACTTTATCTTAACAACTATCCACATTCATGTTATAACAGGAACCTCTGGGAAACTTTTCACAAGTGCTTCAGAGAGGTTGGAATTCTCTTCTGAACAACCCCTGGCAGAGATCCCAACTCATAAAAACTCTGATAAAACTGGGATATCTTTAATTATTCAAGGCTGTAAGTGTTTGAAATCCCTGCTTCCTCCTGAAACCACTGAGTGGTGGATATTTCCTAGCCCTGTTCAAAGTTCTGAAGGAAATAAAAATGTTACCCAAGAGATTCCTGTACTTTAGGTCAATGTTGAAAACTTCTTTCCATGAAACCACCAGGTGATGAACAGACTTATTTTGGGGAGGAGTTTTTGTCAGTTATTTTTATTTTTTTATATTTTCCTGCTGTAAAACAAGTTCTTTTGTGTTTATGCCTGAGGAGCAAGGAATGAATTCTGCCATAGGGTTCTGACTACACAAGATATTAATTATGTTAACCAAGCTGGACAAAAATGGCAAAAACTCATTTAATCTCAGTCAAGTGTCACAAGGACATAATTCCTTAAAATTACCTTGTTGCTCCTCAGTCCCCATCCCACAAAGTCATAGAGCCTTGACCTCGTTGTGCACACAGAGCTACAGACAATTTTCCAGCTGCTGCTTTGACATCACACTGGGTTTAATTTGAATATTCTACAAACATTGTTTTTATTGTTTGCTGTCCTGTGGTGTCCAGACAGAAAATTCACTGTGCAGGCTCAGAGCACAGTGCAGCTGAGGTTACTGCCAGTTTTGACTTGGAAGGATATCAGGGAAACTCACTCCATTTCTGTACAACTCGTGGATAGAAAATATCTTCCTTTCCTGGTTGTAGTCTATACATAGACCATTCCTTCCAGTGATTGCTAAAATTCCCTGGAAATTTGCATTCCCTAAAAACTTCCCCATATGACAGTGACAACAACCTTATAAATTTATATCTCTACTGAAAACAAACTATTCCCTGAAAAAACACAACTTCTAAAACACAAAGCACTTTAAAAATAGTTATGCTAATTGATTCGTTAGACCTCCAAGGAAAACATTCTATTTGTGATTCAGACTTCTGAGCGACATCTCCTGCACTTGAAGCACTAATTTATGAGTGGAGTAACAGGAAGGAAAAAAAAGCACTGGAACGCTGACACTGGGATTTGGTTTTTCAGGGAGAAGTCCACCACACTGGAGATGATTTTCCTTCACATTTTTAAGTTTCACAGAAGTTGTTCTGAATTGCTCCCAGTGCATATGATGGGAAAAAAAAAAAAAAAAAGGCAATTTAAACTGGATACACTCCAACCTCAATGTCAGGTTTTGGTGAGATCTCATCGGTTTCGTTTCTAGAGACAGTTTCTCTACAATTCTGGATGCATTTTTATTTTTAGTGAAAATAAAAACACAGAGAAGTTCAACACTAAAATAATTCTATTGTAACTTATAACTAAATATAAAACCACTCTCAGAGACAGGTAAATTTTACCCTAGGGAGAAAAACTCCAGTTTTACAAGGCCTGGAGAGGGTGTGCACATGGAGATGTCTCCGGACAGCAGATTTATTTTATTTGGATCTATTTCTTTACCACCCCTCCGCGGTTAAACCGTGCTGAGGGACACGGGGAGCAGGGATAATTTAACATTTCAATGGGAACAGCTGGGAAGCGCTGGAGGATGGAACGGGAGGGTTTGTGCCAGGAGATGGTGCTGCAGCTCCAGGGCTGCGGGCACGCACCGGGAAATGCGGCGGGATGGAAACCGGGACGGGGACCGGGATGGGGATCGGGATAGGGAGCGGGATGGAAACTGGGATGGGGACCAGGATGGAGACCGGGATGGGGACAGGGATAGAGACCGGGATGGGGACCGGGATGGAGAGAGAGAGTGGGATAGAGACCGGGATGGGGACTGGGATGGAGAGAGAACGAGATACAGCCCAGGACAGAAACCGGGATAGGGACTGGGATACAGCCCGGGACACACAGCCTCACAATGGAATGTACATCCGGATAGGGACCGGGATAGAGCCCGGGATAGGGACCGGGATACACAGTCTCACAATGGAATGTACATCGGAATAGGGACTGGGATAAACATCAAGATTGAGCCTCACACTGGGATACACAGCCCGGGATAGAGCCTCACACTGGGATAAACACCGGGATCGATCCTGGGATACACAGGCCAGGATACATCCCGGGATAAACACCAGGATAGAGCCTCACACCAGGATACACAATGGGATACACAGGCTGGGATAGAGCCCAGGATACACAGCCTGACACTGGGATATACCCAGGATATATACCTGGAATATAGCCCGGGATACACAGCCCAGAATAGAGCCCCACACTGGGATTTACATCAGGATAGATCCTGGGATACACTGCCCAGGATAAACATCAGGATAGAGCCTCACACCGGGATAAACACCGGGATACAGCCCAGGATAAACACTGGGATACCCAGCCTCACACTGGGATATACACTGAGCGCAGGTTATACAGGCTCACACCTGATTTTTATCTTCTTCTTTTTGTAAAATCATGGTTTTTAGGAACCATCACCTTCTCCCTCCACATGACTCCCTGACCTGCCACAGCCAGCCATGGTGACAATCCCACTGCCACAGCCCTTTCCCATCCTGTAGATTTGGTTCAGCCAACCTCAAGCACCCAACAAGTCTCCAACAAAAGGAGAGCCAGGCAGAGCTTTCTGAACATCCTGTGCAGCTCCAAGCAGAGCCACGCCCTCACCTATCAGGAATATTTTAATGACACATCAACCTGTCAGATGTATTTTTTCCATCTTTCTTTTCAACAGGATGATTTACAGGTGGGATGACAAACCAAACCATCAATTTCCTCCCTCCAAACGAAATCTTCAGTTGCCACTAGACTTTGCCCAGCAGAAGTAATTTCGTGTGAAAATAGCTGACTCAATTAACTACGTCTTCCCAGAACATTTACTAGACACAAATAGCAAGAATCCTCCATGCAAATCTCCTGTGGAGAGCCATTTTCCTTCCTCAAAGCTCACCTTTTGGGTAAAAAAATAAATACTCTGTCTTTTGAGTGGAAAATGTATCTGCCAGCCTAGCTCCATGTGAGTGTCAGCCTGCAGAAATGTCCATATTGTACAGTTCATTGAAAAATTAAATTACTGCTAACTTTGATTGCAGTAACTACAGAAATCACTGTAGTAACAAATGCATTACATATCCCACTATGTAAAAAATAAAAGATTTTTAGGAGATAATTTTCAACGGGGTAATTTTTGAGCCGGTTTTTCTCATCTCAGGAACATCAAAGTCACATGCTCTCGCAGCCAAATCTTAATTGTTGTGTTTTGCAGACCTGTTGATAAAGCCTCCAGGAATTCTAATTAGCTGTGCTGCTGCATTTCAGCTTCTGCTGGAGCTGCTGCTGCTCCCAGCGTGGGCTCTCCTCTTGCAGCTTGCTCAGCCAAGGATGAATAGAACCACTGGAATATTGGCTTTGATCCAAGCTACAAAACCTGTGGAATTTATTTATTGTTTTAATTGTCTATTTACTCATTCTCTCTCATTTTCCGTCTCCAGCTTGCTCTGTTCAGGGAGTAAAAGAACAATCTGGGTTCCTAAAAATCAGAGAACTCCTTTGTAAGTGTAATTTTGAATAATAAAGTATAGTGAAAATGAATAATAGTAATAAAGTGACAGCAATAAAGTAACAATAAAATAAAGGGGAATAAAAAGAAAGAGGCATTTAAAGTAATTACTCTGGATATTCAGACTTAGCATGAATAGGGAGAATTCTAATGAGATGTTAAAGAACTACTTTCATCTGCTTTTTGTAATGAACTATCTCCCAAGGAAATAAGTTTTATTATACTGAAATTTGTAATTTTAATATCTCTATTTTTACACTGAAGTGCTCAATAGTTTAAGTTTGCTGGGAGTAATTCTTGAAATGAACTTTCTTATCCATTTTGTGATCTGCAGTAGGAGTTAGCTATGGATGCTGGTCCAGCAGAGTCCAAAGTTCCCCTCCCATTTTTCTCCCAGAAGTTCCATAATTCACTCCCACAATCTTTTACAGCAAAGTCAGGGCACCAACTTTTTCTTTAAACAATAATAACCACACAGCACGAGCAGAATGGAAGGAAAATGCTCCTTAACCACAGAGCTCTCCTGAGAATCACACCCAGCACAGAGGGGCTGGCTCTCACTTCTGACATGAGGAACAGTGGGATGCTCCAAGTAATTAATAGGCTCAGATCACTAATTAACAAAAAGCAAAAAAATTAAAAATAATAATAATAATAATAAAAATATATATATATTAGAAAAATTACAGCCTCCAAGTACATCAAAAAGTGTCTTTCTACCAAAAAAAAAAAGAAATAAAATATAATTAGAAAAATTACAGCCTCCAAGTACATGAAAAAGTGTCTTTCCAAAAATTAAAAAAAAAATTATAAAAAATTACTAAATAGTCACAGTGGTGAGCTGTTCTGTCCCCTGCCGTGCCAGTTGTGCACACAGTGACAGATTTCCAGCCCAGCTGGGTGACAGGCAGCTCAGGCTCTGTGCACACTCTCCAGGACCCCTTTTTCATAAAACTGAAGAGAGATTTATCTGCAGGGGTTCCATTAGCATTAATGGGTGTCACATGGCCAAATCCCCATGCCCCACTCTAAAATTCTCTCTCTATGTAATTAGAAATCGTCTTTTCTGCACTGACTTCCATTCTGCCTGGATGCAGAGAGGACAGCTCTGACAGGACACCCCAAAGGGACTTCCCAAGATTCCAAATATTGTTCTAAGTGCATAAAATATTGTTGGCTTTTCGCAACTATTGAAATAAATGCTGTATGTATAATGTTAAAATAGCTTTTCTGTATAAATATAAGGTTTTTTCTTTTCTTCTAATAGCAAAAGTTAAACATAAGTTTTTTTAAAATAGTATACTCAAACTACACAATTAGTTAAAATAACAACCCCTAAACGTGTAATAAAAACCCTACAACTAACACAATTATCAACTCTCATCTACTACAAAAAAACAAAACCACCACCCAAATTAAAAAGTAATAAAAAAAATTAAAACCACAAGCCAAAAAACACACATACTCTAAAAAAAGACCCAAAAAATAACCACACTGAATAGTTCCCCAAAAAAATTTAACTATACATAAAAAAACTATAAATATATAACAAGTTGATGTATTGTAAAGTGTATTTTAAAAAGTGTTCCCAAAACAACCGTGTGCTCTTAGCAGCTTGCCAAACACCCAGACATTTTAACCCTTTACTTTATGTATGTCTCCTATTATCTTTTTGTTAAATCTTTTCAATTTTACCAAAACAATAAAACGTGTTTTTCACACCACCTTTCTCTCTTGCTTTCATGAGTCATAGTTTCCCCCTCCAAGGTATTTTGATTGCTGAAAATAAATTGCATGTTCCTTTTCTTTCACAAAAGACACAGAATTTTTATAATAATGAGGATATTACTAAAAATAATACTAATACAATTAATATTAATTAAAATATTAACATTTTCTGTCACAACAACTCAGTCACAATCAGGTATTTACACTCCTCCATTTCTTTGGGGCTGTTGCATCCCTTTGACCATTTCCTGTGCAATGAGCTAAAAACTCCCAAACGCACCTTTTTCCTAGGCCAGAGTAGCTGGGTTTAATCTTTCCCAGCAATTACTGCAGTCAGATTTTCTTAGCCAGTCCAGGAAAATCCTTCTGTGTGTGTTCCCTGAGTCGTTCAATAATTCAGTTCCCCGCTAGTTCTGCCATGACACAGCCTAATGAAAGGCTGATCTGTCCTTACTCTCACACCAGTGTGTAAAATGAAGAATGACCAAAAAAATAATAATTATCCACTCCACACAGAGAGTTTGTATAGGCCAAAAACACCTTTATAGAAAAAGCTTAAAATAATCTGCTAGAAAGAGATGGAGAACCTGGATACCAAGTTCTCTGTGCACTCCTGTCTGCAGAAAACAGAGCCTCAGAAGAGTCAGGGTGCTGAATAAAATGTTCTCTAGTTAGACATGGAGAAGAATTTCACGATTATAAGCCGCACCTTTCTCATTGAAGAATCCAGCCTACCCCAGCAGTGTAGCTAATCATCAGGTACAGCTTATTTATGGACAAATCCCAGTGAAATGTCAACCCAGAAGTGAGAGCCGGCCGGGGAGAGCGCCTGGGGCTGCCTTTAAAGGCTTGGCTGCTCTATGAAAACTGTTTGCAACTTGAGCACCTGACACCAAACCCCGCGCTGGCGCCATTCTGTTACTAACTCGTTACTTTGTTGCACATGGAGCCTCGCTTTAAAAAAAAAACAAAAAAAAGTGCGGCTTATATTCGGGTGTGGCTTATATATGGACAAATCCCATGGTCTGCCCGGATGTGCGGCTTATAGTCAGGTGCAGTTTGTAATTGTGACATTACTGTAAGTATAAATAATGATTAGGAAGGACAGAGTAAAAATATAAAATTTTCAAAGTGGCATGGGTGGGTTTTGAGTGCCTTTCCACTTTTCGTGTCCACCCCTCTCCCAAGATTTAAGTTTTCGTGACTTCAATTCAGAGATGAGAAAGTGAGTTAAGGCAAAAAGTAAAATCCACAGAAGCAGAAATGAAAAGCAAACAGGGAACAACGTGCACATTCACACAATATAGGAAAAAACATGCAGCAGCCAAGTAAAGCCATGGCAACAAGATGAAAAAGCATTTTTTAATACCTGCATGCTTGTTTTGAGAAAATACTCTTATCTTTGGGTTCACTCTCCCTGGTTATGAAAGGTGAATGCCTCTCCTGCTTGGGAGGTCTATGGATGGATTCAAGTTTTGTATTAGGTACAAAATGAACAGGAAACTTCAAACAGAAAATTTTCTTTGTGTTCCAAGGTCTCCCAAAGCCTTCGGGGCACCAGAACCCCCCTGCCCTGCTGGGAGAGGCCAAAGGCTTGCGCATGCTCCAGTCAGAAGCCATTCACCTTTACAAACCAAACCAAACCCCGTATTTCAAGTTAGTAGTTTGTACTAGTATACAGTTTATCTCTGGCTGATAGTAAAAACAAAAAAAAAACCAACCAAAAAAACCCACAAAACAAAAAAAAACCCATAAAAACCCCACCAAAACAAACAAAAGAACCATGAAGAAATCCTCCCAAAAAACCCCAAACAAACTAACAAAAAACCAAAAAACAAAAAACAAAATCAGAAACAAAACAAAAACAAAAAACAACCAGAAACAGAGGTAAATTGTAAATTTCGCATCCATGACTATTAACACACTTGATGCCCAAATAGCAAAACTTTCTCTCCCTCCATCCTTAGTACAAACATCAATTGTGACACTTCCATCACATTTATTTTTAAACTGTGAAAATTCATGGAGATGTGTCTCAGGATATGCTAAATAAGCATATTTTTCTTGCTGATCAGAAAAAAAAAAAAGTGCTAAAGTGTTGCAGTTTGATTTAATAATTAAAGAAGCAGTGGATTACCTCTGCTCTGGCTCACTTACACATTTTCTGCACCTGACACAAGAGAACATTTGGGAAACCAACCCACAAATGCATTTTCAGTTCAAAGTAAGCTCATAGAAGGAGTCCTGAACATGTTATAAAGTCACCAACCTCTCAAGCTGAACCAGAAATTCCCAGCACTGCTCATTCACAGCCAGATACCTGTTGAGAGAGTGCTCAGCTCACTAATGAGGGAGGACTCGTTTCTGTCCTGTTTGCAGCCAGGGTGTCTTGGGTTACAGTACAGGATGTGATCAAAGGTATCTGTTCTATCACCATCTGTTGAGGGTGGGGCAGTGATCCTGATCTCTGTGGGAATATCTCCTGCTAATGGGCCATCCATTGAAACCAGGTGGGGCAGTGTTCTTCATTTCCAAAGAGGACATCTCCTGTTCATGGCCATATTTTATAAACCAGCTGGGGCAGTGTTCTTTATCTTTTCACAACCCATCGTTCCTGCAGGGAGTTCTCTTCTGCTCATGGCCATTGAGTCCCACTGTGGCACTGATAAAATTACTGCATCCCATGGGGAGATGCTCCAGCCAGGCGGAAGAGCCCAGCATTTCTTACTGAAATAAAAACAGAAGTTTTGGGACACTAAAGTAGCCCTTTGTCCACTAAACTCCAGAGGGAAACCAGACTTCTCCACATCACCACTGGACCTTCAGAGCAAACTGTCCCTTGTCCAGGAGTACTGCTCCAACTGAAGCACATCTGTCACTGCAGGAGGATGCAGCCACCATTGAATGGCACTGCTGCCAACACCCTGACTGACTGACGGCTGTCAGCTTGGATTCTGACTCTGGCAGGGTTTGGGGTTTGTTCTTTGTAGTACTGTATTTCTATTTTAATTTTCCTGGTAAAGAACTGTTATTCCTAATTCCCATATCTTTGCCTGAGAGCCCCTTGATTTCAAAATTATAATAATTTGAAGGGAGGGGTTTATATTCTCCATTTAAAAGAGAGGCTTCTGCCTTTCCTAGCAGACACCTGTCCTCCAAACCAGGACACAGGGTCAATCCCCACCTCAAACACTTCCCAAATCCTGCTGACCTCAACATCCTTGGAAGTTACTTGGGGACTCATTGTGCAAGGAGCTCTTGCAGAGCACAAAACAATTTTTTCTATTAAATAAAAGTTGCCCCTTACCATATTTGTCCTGGAGTTGCACAGTAAATTAGAAGTTCTACAAGTCTGTATTGCCAGCTCTAAAAATATTACCCATGTTATCATCCTCTCTGTTCATCGGGTTAAATAACTGCTGAGACTCCCAATTCTGAAGAAGTTTTTAACATTCGAAATTTCAGACATCAGCATCACAATTCTTTCTTCCTGTCCCTGCTCTTTGCCACTCCAGTGGTCTCTGACCTGCCAGCACACAAACTACCCCTGTCCCAGGGAACAGGGATGGAATGGAAACATTGATGAATTCTACTGCAGCAAGGGCTGACACAGCCTGCAGACACAATTATTCTCAGATCAGGATTTTTCATAACAGTATCCCGAGTGCTCCATTTTTCAACAAAGAAAAAAGTACATTTCCTCAGAAAATTTGCTGGCCAATATCAGCAAATCTATCAGCCTGGATAAAGGCAGAAAAATCACAATATTTGGGCATCAAAATATGCAGAAACAGAATATTTTAGGAAAATAATCGACTCATATATTTTCATTTAAATGGAAACTCTTCCTTCTAGTCATCATTGTGGTGATCCCAATATAAATGTCTGTGTCATAACGTGAACTCCCTGCTCATCATAAACCTGGTCTATCCTGTAGGCCTGGCTTTACTGAGCCAGCCTACTGTCCTCAGGAATTTATTTCCATTAGTACAACTACACAGGGCAGGAAGGGAGAATCTCAGGAGGGAAAAAGTCACTTTTAGAAACACCCAACAAGAAAAATTCACCAACACATGAAAAGAAGAAAGCTGATCAGTGAGTGACCTGCAGCAAGGAGCAAAAAGATATGAAGGGTAACTCTGAAATCTGATTTTTGTGCTGTTTTTAACAACTCAAGAAAGTTCTTGCTTTATCCAGCTCTTTCTCCTTGACTTGAACAGAACAGTGGCTGCCCAATGCTCACATACTTGACTTCCAAAAAAAAAAATTATAAGTATTTTTGAGACTGAAAATGGAAGGATGCTCCTTTCTCTCCTGTTTCTTGAAAGCACAAAATATTACAGAAGAATTCAAGAGCCTGAGCTGAGTCTAATTGAAATTACTGAACTGGCGTTACCTTACTTTCTTTCTGAGTAGTTAATGAATTCCTTGAATGGTGTGAATTTAAGAAATGTTAGTTAGATAAAGCGATGATCCCAGAAAATGTAACTGCTGTCACACCTTTCCAGAGCGAGGTGATGCACTTGGAGCCAGTTGTTATTCTTAGCAGCAAATTAGAAAGCGTGTAAGAGTCATAAGCAGAGTTAAAAGTTAAAAGGATCCTTCTTTGCTAGAGAATACCTCGGTGAAAAAATGCTGACAGAAATGTCACAGAAAGTGCACTAATGACAGCAGCAGGCAGGGGAAAAATGACAGCAGTGAACAGCAGGTTCTAACACAACACAAAAAACCCCCAAAAACCTCCAACCTGATGTAAATCAACTGTATTTTTAACAGAGATGCTCACCAAAATTGCACTTCAATCCAGCACTTAGAAACTTCTCCTTTTCCAGTCATGATTTTCGAGGCATTTACCTTAAAATCTCCCCATGCAGGAAGGGGAAATCAACTCACAAACCACACTTAGGAGCAAAATATTCTGCCACTCTTTAATCTGCATCTTATCAATGTGGAAACAAACGGAACTAGAAGGGAGCAATGATTAGGAGGAGTGATTTCAGCAAAAATGCAGCGTCTCCTGCTTCACACTTCTATATAAAGCATCCTGTGAGGTGTAAATGAACCACTCAAACTCGCCGGGAGACTTTTCTCACCTCATCTCAAGAGTCTGAACCCAAACTATTTCTGAATTGTTTCTTTTCCTTTGTTTTTCCCCTTTGGTTGGGGTGTTTGGGTTTTTTTTCAGGGGGAGAGGGAGTTGTTAGTTGTTTGAGTGGTGGTTGTTTGGTTTGGTTTTTTTCCTTAATAAAAAGATTTTCACTGGATTATATTTAAATTTAATATATTGGTTCCGTTTAATACACTTTGTTGTCTCAGAAAAGACAAAAGACCAAAAGCACTGGACATGGAATTATCCTCCAGGAGTGGTTCTGCCTCCCTGGGACTCTGACACCACCTCTGCTCTTTGTCAGTTCTGGCAGAAGAGAATCTGTGCTGTGCTTTTACAGTCAATTCAATTATTAATTACATCGGCGAGTGTTCAGCTTACAATTAGTGAATTAAAGTTTCATTAATTATGTCCTGGATTACCAGCATTTAGTCATGAAAATTAAGGGTGTAATTATTCAGCAGAAAGAAATGATCAAGCCAAATCCAGTAAGAGACCAATTTCATTGCACCTCACTTCAAAGAAAACGTTTGTAAAAGAGAACGTGATAAACCACGAGCATTTTTAACAATATCCCATTTCTACTCCAGCTGCTCCAATTATTTTTTGTCTTTAGCATCTGCTAATACTGCCAATTTTAGCATTTCAAAACCAACATTACACCCTGAGTAGGTACCTCTATTAATTTCTAATTGAACAAATTGATTCCAGTGTATTCAGAGATGTGCTAATTAAAATGACTGATGGTCAATACCGAAGTCATTTATAGTCCTTGTCAACATATTTGTCTTGTTCCTGAATGCATTAGGCACATTATGAGGTGTTAAAATGCATCAATGACAAACTTTGAGGAGATCATTGATTAAGTCTCAGTATTATTCACTGGTTTTGGAAAGAAAGCAAAGATCCTGCTCATCCTTCAAGGGAAAGGGGTCATCCAGCATCTCCCGTGGAATTAACATCATAAACTACCATGGAATCAGAAAAATCCAGAGGACAAAAGTCAGGAACTGAGCCACGTGTCCAGAGCAGCAAAGCTGGTTGGACAGCTGTGCCAAGAAAATTTGGGGATTTATGTTTTCCCATGAGAACACAGAAAACTGAGCTGTGACAAAAAACCTGTTTCATGTAAAGCAAATAAAAGGAAAGGGTGCTGCTCTGGACCTCAAAATCATTCTGAGCAAAGCAGGCTTTAATAATTCACAGTTTGAGAAACTGCAATTTCATTTTCACCAATAAAAATTACTTGATGGAGCCTAGATTGGATTAATTTTGCACTTGTGGGGAAATCAGCAAGGCATCTTTTCTGCAGCAGGATGAAACAGGAGCAGCACTGCAAACATTGCCACACCATGCCAATTACCATGGTGGGGTCTCTGGTGGAATGTACAGTAATTCCACAACTAGAAAGCGCACTGGAGTACAAAGCGCACTTTCAGATGTCAGCAAATTTCCAAACTTTTTCCACATATAAGGCGAACCAGACTATAAGGTGCACTTCATTTTTACAGCCAGGATTCATGTGCAACAAAGTAATGAATTAGTAACAGAATGGCGCCATTGCGGGGTTTACTGGCAGATGCTCAATTTGCAAACATCTTTCACGGATCGTCGCAGCCTTTAAAAGCAGCCCCAGGCACCCTCCCCGTGCCGCGGGCCCAGGCACTCCCGCCTGCCGTTCTCCTGCACCCTGCAGCCGTCCCCAGCACTGGGCTGCTCGCTGCTCACGGCTCTCACTGCTTGCGGTCATTTGATTGTGAGCGTCGTGTTTGTTGCTGTGCAATGTGAAACAGAAATTATTTTGAGATCCCTTCAACACTCAGACTTTGTCCATATATAAGGCACACTGGATTGTAAGGCACACTTCGAAGTTTCAATCAAAATTTTAGGCTTTAAGGTACGCCTTATAGTCGTGAAATTGCTGTATTTCCAATTCTCAACATTGAAAGACCTTCAATAATAGTAATTAAATGTGCTCTACTGCTTCAAACCCTAAATGCACCAGGGATGGGAAGACAGATTAAACAATTTCCAGTGGTTTAGCATGGAGCTGGTGCTGCAAAACCCCGGTGGGACCCTGGCAAAGCTCACGTGGACTCATTTCCATGCATTTTCTGGAACCTCTGAGTGCCAGGAAGGGCTGGGACCTCTTTCCACAGCTCATTACCCTGAACATGCCAAAATCACATCAGGGGCTCTCCTAACAGCAGCCAGGACACAGAGCTGGGTTCCAGCACCCAGGGTGTCTCCTAGGAATGCTTGAATTGATGTTTCCAGCCTTTATTTGCATTTTTTACCTGTTTCACCCTCTGTGTTATTGAAAATGTGCATTCTAGGAGCTTTTCTTTGTCTAAATTGGATAAATGGGCTGATAGATATTAAATGATATCCTCAATGGCACAACGAAACTTGATTTAAATCAGGAAAAAAAAAGTCAGGAGGGCAGATCACCAATCACCATTAGTTCAAGTCTTCTCTTTTAATAGAATAAGCAGCCTCTAAATTGAGAAAAATTGCAGTGGAAGTAAAATGTGGTAATTGAGTTCATGTTGTAATCTCCTTCAATGCACTAATATTTCAATGCATTCAAAGGCAGAACACACTAAAGCATGTTTAACTTCTCTTCATATTAATTTTCCTTCATAGCAGGCAGTTGAAAAGTCCAACAAAAGAGCAAAATTCCCATGTTTGATTTGCTGGACAGTCACTTAGCAGAAATAAGGAAAGAATTAAATCTATTCACTTGCAATTTGTATGTGTAATGTATTAATGTCCAAAGCTCAGCCCTGGTTTTGCATTTATCTTTGCACAAAGCAGAGTACAGCCTGATTTTATCACACTTTCTACATAAAACTACAGAAGTATCCCACACTCAGAATGGAGACAGACCAAATATCAAACACCTTCAGAGAAACTTTACATTGTATGATTGCAAAATACTCAAAATCATGGTGCAGATAAAGATTCCGTTCCTACAGAGTATTCTCCTTGAGACACATGCTGTAAATTCCCTTGAGTAAGACCTGGATGGTGTTAAGCCCAGTCTCCACTCCTGCCACCTTTCAGAACAAAGGCTCCTCATTCAGAGAGACTCTGATGAGAAACTGAAAATCATTTATCAGTGAGAAATTGCTATTTATAAAATACAGGGTGTACAAGATGAACACATCTGTGGACATGGCTGTGACGTTTAATTTGGGACAGGGCCGCAGTTAAAACCTTGCTCTGGGGTGTAAAAGGTGAACACACCTATGGATGTGACCAGGATATTTAAATCGGGACAGGGCTGCAGGTCCATCCTTGTTCTGGGGTGTGCAGCATGAGCACACCTGTGGGTGTGGCTGAGATATTTAGTTTGGGGCAGGGCTGCAGGTCCAGCCTTGCTCTGGGCACTCTGGAGAGCAGCAAATCCAGGTGTGGCAGGGCTGGAGAGGGGTGGGGGAGTTTTTTTGGGAATCTCTGCTGGAGTCACTGGCTCCAGCAGCACACAGGGAGGGCACAGTGCACCTGTGAGCTCCTGGAACCACGAATCCATCCCCCATGGACACAGACTAATGCTGATGAGGGTGTCACTGCACTCAGGTGATTTTAAATGGCTTGAAATGCATTCCTTCAATCCGTCAGCATTGGACAACATTTCATCTCTCTGATCAGAAAAAATTATATTTTAAAACCTGAGCTCTAATAAAAGCTCTGCATGTGCTTCACACATTTAAAGAGATGTGACCCACGTTGATAGGCACATAAAATATTTGATTCTTAAAGATGCTCTTCCTTTTAGAACAGTTTGTATTTGTCAGTTGTTCAGGGCAGTGAGATTTATTTTGACTAGGGTATGGTTGGGAAAAAAACAAAAAGCAACCGACAACTCAAAAGAAATATGGTTTCTGATCTAATGAGTTTTCACATTGTGTGGCAGTAATAGAATTGGTGGAGAAAATTTAGAGCATAAACTCAAAATTTCCATTTAGTGATTTATCTTTGAAACTGCACTTACTTTTATTCACAACATGACAATGTTAAATCACAGTTTCTGAAATAATAAATTACAGTAAATTATTCAAATCCCCAGATGAACATTTCAGATAGTGTTTCTATCATATTTAAAACAATAACTGGAAAAGAAAGCTGTGGAATGGAGTCACACTTGTGGAAGACTATTCCCAAGAACAAAAATAACTGTACAAGAAAAACACACTTTACTCCCAGCCCCCAAGTCAGTAGGCTGGAAAATAATTAAATACACAGGAAATCTTATTTCCTAGACAAATTTTCCCTGTGTTCCCTGATTAGACTTCTTCCTGCATCCCTGTTGATTCCCAATAACTTCCTGAGCAATGAACTGATATTTTGCCAGGAGAAATTTCACACAGTTTGCCATCAGATGCTTCTCACACACATTAGACCAACTCTACTGCACTTGCACATCTCGGGAAAAAATTCCTTCTGGGTTTTCTGGGCTAAAAACCTTCCCCAGCTGCAGCTATCTGAGTTCAAAAGTGCAAGATTGAAAACCAGTAGTCATGAAATCTGCTGCTCCAATCCGTGCTCCAAATCTGGAAAAAGCCTTGGTAGAAAACCACAGGCACATCTCTCCCTGTTTAGTAGCTGCCAAAATTGTCCCATGTTTATTTTCCATTCCAGTTAAAGGGTTCAGAAAGAGCTGACAAACCACAGCTGGATCCTGGGAAACATTCAACATTTCGCTTTCCCTTTCCTTCTCAAGTTTGGCAAATGGCTCTGAGAGGTTCAGCAATACAGGAAGAGACACATCAGAACTTGCTGCATTCTGCATTTTTGCATTTGATCCCTCACAATTAAAACATCCAGGTGACGTTAATTTTTTGTGGAGGTTCATTCCCATAGATCTTCAAAAACCTTTTTCCCTTTTACAAAGATGTAATTACACAAAAAAACCTTTATTTTCTAAGAAAGCCAAGCTTTCTACATAGAAAGTCTTGCTGCTTGCCTGGATAAAAATGACTATGTTCTAAAATTTTAAGTGTTTCTCCTCAAAATCTCATTTTTATTAACCCATAAAGCATATAGTTATGTCATTTTAATGATAATCATGGAAAGACTTCTAAAAGATTTACCTACAGAATCCCAAACTTGTAGATTTGGGCAAGATAAATGGACCATGAGCTCCTATAAATGGACAGAAAATTGGACAAATGAAAGGGTTTTAATTAATATCCTAAATCCAGCTGCCAATCAGTACCAGTGGCATGGGTGGGAGTGTTTTATATGGACAAAGCATACACATAATTTACTTCCTATTTATCATTAACAAGTGCCAGGCTGCAGGAGAAACTGTACTCAGCTAAAATCATGGCTTAAACATTAGCTATTAAAAGAAAAATAATTAAAATAAATACTTTAACTGCCTATGTAAAGCCCAATTACAGCTGTAGAACCAGGAAAAGTGAGTGCTAAAGCTATTAAGTACTAATACACCATTGTACTTACTACAAACAACAGAACAGCTCGATTAATTCCGTTTAATTACTGCAAACCAGTAGAAAATTTATCCATTTACTACAAATTAAATCAACAGTTTAGAGCACAGCCAAACACCGATGCACAAAAACCCATGAGAGATGAAGGGGTGATGAAATTCCACCCTGAACAAACAGCAAATGCAGCAACATCTCAAAATTCACAACACTCAGGCAGGTGAAGGCAATGGGATAAAACAGATACACTGAATTTTTGTTAAAGGAAGGGTGGTTTTGATTTGCTTTTTATAAATCTTCCTAGAAAATACAGTACACAAGACTAATCCAGGTATGATTTTGCAGCCAAAATCACCAATTCTTCAAACTTTAATTGTCACTTGATTCATTAAGATTGATGAAGAGTTGTTATTGATTTTGGGCAGTAAAATCCTTCAAGCAGCTGTACAGAAACAATCAATATATTCTGGTCTGGTTTTCCCACAGCACCTCTGTCCACCAAGACCTCCAGTTCCTCCTCCTTCCCCAAGACTCAGGACAGCTCCATTTTCAGTCTGGCACATGGAAAATTTGAATTTTACTTCCTCCGCTTTTGTAATAGACAGCAAAGTGTTGAAATTTGAGTGCTTTATTTGAGCACATTTATTTTATTTATTTACTCTCCTGAAACACTGCAGCAATCACAAGGATTGGAGAGCTCAGCATCAGTTCTGGGTGGGCACAGCTGAAGATTATAACTGTTAGATCAGGATGTTTAAAGATAAGCAGTGATGTTTCTCACTGAACATGTTAATAATGACTCAAAAGATGCTGTATCTCTGAAGGTGGAAATGAAAATAAAGGGTTTGCCCACAATATAAAAGGAGAGGAGAAAGGATTTGCTCTGCTTTGCAGATACAGACTTGTCCAGGCTACAGAGAAAATATTTCACTTTTGCTTCACCAACAGGATGAATTTTATGTATTCATTAATAAGATTTGATTCTGGCTGATCTGCTCTCCTCATCTGTTATCCCCCTCTAGAACACTTAAAATTCTACAGAAAATTCTGCTGGCTTGGCTGGAATATTGATGGAAACCTGTGTTTCCTTTTATTTTTTTTTGCACTGTCACTAACCTATTTTTCACTGCTTGCTAAAGCAGGCAACCTAGAAGTTTTGTTATGCAAATTCCAAAAACAATGTGACAGCACTGGTGTGTCAAAATGGAATTCTCAGTAATAAATACGTTCAAGTCAGCAATGATCTCAAAGTCATTCTTCAAGATTATTCCACTAATCATTTACAACACATTAGAGGTAAGCCTAATGTGCCATTAAACATTTGCAAGGAAAAAAAATTACTTCAGCTGAATGCATTACCCTCTGTGAAGTATTTATTCAGAATGATCCAGTAAATTCCACCACTGTTTTTCCTAGCACATTCCAAAAGCTGATTATGGCCAGTGGGAACTCAGGTAAATAATGTTTCCAGATTCTCTACAGGACATTCCCTCACTCTGTTTTGCTTGCCAGTAATCACTGCTACTGTCAGGATTTGGTTTATTGGCTCAGAAGCCTCTTTCCATCTCCTAACTGCCACACTAAGATTTATTTTGATTCCTCCAAACCTTCTACAGAGGTCAAAAGAAGACCCAAAAGTCTGACACACAGCATTTCGTTGGCAAATTACAGTAATTACACAATTATAAGCCGCACCTGATTATAAGCCGCACCTCCCAGTAGCCGGGTAGACCACGGGATTTGTCCATATATAAGTCGCACCTGAATATAAGCCGCATCTTCTTCTTCTTTTTTTTTTTTTTTTTTTTTTTTTTTAAAAGCGAGGATCCATGTGCGACAAAGTAACGCCTTAGTAACAGAATCGTGCCAGCGGGGGGTTTGGTGTCAGGTGCTCAAGTTGCAAACAGTTTTCATAGAGCAGCCAAGCCTTTAAAGGCAGCCCCAGGCGCCCTCCCTGGCCGGCTCTCACTTCCAGGTTGGCATTTCACTGGGATTTGTCCATAAATAAGCCGCACCTGATGATTAGCCGCACTGCTGGGGTAGGCTGGATTCTTCAATGAAAAAGATGCAGCTTATAATCGTGAAATTACTGTACCTTGCTGAAGGCAAACTATGCAGTCTTGTCAACCTTGCTACTCCCTTCAAGCACATTCACCAAATCCTTTTTTTTTTTTTTAATACTTGCCCAGTGGCAGAACCATGGAGAGCTCCAATAATTGTACAACTTCACAGCTTTTTTCTGTGCAGTGTCAATGCTTGAATTCACACTAGTTCACATTTGTTATTAAAAGTTCCACAGATATATTGCCTTGGAATTATTACAACCTCAGGGATTTAGAAAATGTCACCAAAGCATTCAGGTGCTTCTGTATGAGTTTAATTTCTCCAATAACCACAATAAGAATATATTAAAAGAAAATTAGCAAGGAGAATCAATCAAGAATATACATATCATAAACCATCACCATCCTGCCTGTGTCAGGCACCCTTAAAAATCAACAACATCCTATTCATGTTTTTTAAATATCATTCATTTTCTCAGCACAAAGATTTATTCCATGCTGCACTAGCAATGAATTTGCACTCTGTGATTCTCATTTTTAACTTCTCCTTGCTACTACACAGACAGAACTTCCAAAAATGTCTAGTAGAATGTCATTTTGGGTCTCTTTGATATTGTTGAGCACTCACAGCTTCAGAAAACCCTTGGGGATATCAGCAAGTGTTTCATAAGTTTAGCAGCTGAGCCTTCACACCAGGCTGCATTTTTTTTGTCTTGTAATCTAGAAAGTCTACACCTGCACAAGATCATCAGCTTCTGCTTTCCACTGAGCTAGCAGATGAAAATCCTTGTTCCACAGCAAGCAGTAATGACACCCTGGCCTGCCTGCAGCCTCCTCTGGAGAAGCAGAATGACAACTGGGACAACTCAAACTCGTGCAAATCCTTCGCAGAAATTGTTGCCAGTGCAGGAAGGACAAAAGAACAAAATCTCTGCCACAAGCAATCTTCAAGTCTGGAGGTTAAAGATGAAATAAGATTTGTTTTTTCATCTCTTTGAAAATGGATGTGTGTCAGTTGGAAAAGTTGGTAGCAGCTGCTTTTCATGGTGAAGCAAATAAAAATCTGATTGGCAAAGGCAAATCCAGAATTGCCTCAGGACACGTTCAGGAATGGAATTTCCATTCCTGTGAATGGAATTTGCTCTCCATGTCCCCACTCTTCACTGCACAGCTGATGAATTCCATCCTTTTACCATTATGCATTCACAAAATCAGCTCTGATCCCGATGATGGAATTTGGAGAAAATCTTATTTTTAACCCACAGCTTTTAGTCAGCAAAGAAGTTGGACATTGTGATAGTTCATTAATATTTCACTACTTGCCAATATCTGGGTTCAAGGCCAGCTACAGAAGTTGTGTATTTTTTATATCCAGTGATTGGAAATTACTATGGAACATCCATCCAGAAAAAGAATATAAGAATTTGCTTCTAAAGCTGAGCTCTCCTCCTTCTCCAACTCAAGGTACTGCCACAGGTTCTGCTAGAGAGAACTTTTCACTGGGATCTTAGAAATTCCAAAGAGCAAATATTTTGTGTTTAATCTGTACTTTAGGACAGAACTATTGAGTTGGTATTTTGAGCAATAATTTCTGTTTTGCTGTTGTACTGATTAAAAGTGGCTTCATCGTTGTCTTCCAGTTGCAAGGATATTACAAAGCTTTCTCTTTGGTTAAAATCCTCTTTCTCATTTCTCCCCTACATTTGTTTATGGCCACACTTGGTCTGGCTGATTTAAGATCTTGAATGTCCTTCACTAATACCCGAAGCTAAAGTACAGACTAAACACAAAATATGTGCTCTTTGGAATTTCTAAGATCCCAGTGAAAAGTTCTGTCTAGCAGAACCCGTGGCAGTACCTTGAGTTGGAGAAGGAG
The DNA here is from genome assembly GCA_009812075.1 of Sialia sialis. Classification (NCBI taxonomy): domain Eukaryota; kingdom Metazoa; phylum Chordata; class Aves; order Passeriformes; family Turdidae; genus Sialia; species Sialia sialis. The sequence continues at coordinate 21,836,250 of VRYO01002184.1, forward strand.
GAGAGCTCAGTTTTGGAAGCAAATTCTTGAATTCTCTTCCTTGGTGGATGTTCCACAGTAACTTCCAATCACTGGATATTAAAAAATCCAAACAGCAAATACTTTGTGTTTAATCTGTACTTTAACTTTGGGTATTAGTGAAGGACATTCAAGATCTTAAGTCAGCCAGACCAAGTGTGGCCATAAATAAATGCAGGAGAGAAATCAGAAAGAGGATTTTAACCCAAGAGAAAGCTTTGTAATATCCTTGCAACTGGAAGACAGCAATGAAGCCACTTTTAATCAGCACAACTGATTTATTTTCATCCAGACAGAGCTCTCATGTACACAGCTGACTAATAGCTAGGGAGAGGCAAGCTAGAAATGGAAAGAATTTTTTCAGCCAATGTTTCCAAATTTTTCTACCCATTCATTTTGGAACAAAAGGAAATGTGTGTGTGCGCTCCATAAACAATTCATCAATTCAAAACAAATAAATGCAGTGTGTATATTTCAAGCATGGGGTAATTTTGAAGTAATTTATATCATTTTAATTTAAAAATATCTTCTTAGAGATATTTATGATTAAGTATCAGCTGCAGTTACTTTGTGCAGAAGTGGAAAAAACATCTGTTTCTGAAAAACAGACCTTGAGCATGCTGACACAGTTGGAATCACAGTGAATGGGGCACAGGAGAGAAACCACAAATCCTGCCCAGGAAAATGCAGTGAAGTTCCTTGAGCAGTCTCCAAAACAGAAATCATTGCTCAAAATACCAACTCATTATTCCTATCCTTTACTGCATCTAAAACTGCCTCAAGTAAACTGCAAAAGCTTTGCTGGAGAGGCACATTGTATTTCTATTTGCTCTTAAAGCTGGCCAGGTGTTAATTTGGGAGAACCTGGTGGCATGAGCCATGTGACTCCTTCAGCCATCAATATTTACAATTTCTGGGTGGCCTTGCAGACTGTGCCTCCGCTGGCTGCAAAGTTTCTGTGAGAGGATGCAGAAATCCATCCAGGAGTGAGAGAATGCAGAAATTCATCCAGGATATAGAACAGATTTTGTCCCAGGTGAAGAAGTTCCTCCCAAGTCCAACTTAAATCAGATATCATTACAGCATCCTTAAATTCAACTACCAGATTGCATGCTCTATGTTTTTAATTATTTTTCTCCTGTAATCATAGGAGAGGGGTAAAAAAAAATCGTGGCACCTTGAGATATGTGCATGTGACTGATTAAAATGCACTCTTGAACAAGTGAGAAATAAATTGTTCCCAAATTGAAAATGTTTCAGAGGTTGGGATTCCTCACCATCACCCTAAAGAATTTCACCAGGAAGAAGTCAACATGTTCAACTCCCAAATGTAAAAGAATTCATTTTAAAAAAGCAAAACAAACAAAAAACAAACAGAACACACAAAACACTGTTTCAAAACATTAAAGCAAACAGCAAGCAAAGTTTCTCAGGGAAACTAAATTTATCAGATATTCTATTCTAAAAATTTCAGATTTGTAGGTTTTTTCAAGCAAATTAACAAAACCCCTCAATGTAAATCAAGTGGACCACCAAAGGTTGTTTGAAAATGAAATTATTTAAGGTAAGAGTTGAGGAATATCTCAACAAAAGCACAAAAACTTCAGCGTGTGAATAAATTCCATATCTTAGAAGTTGTAAAATAAATCAGCAGGACTAGAGCCTCATTTTTTTTTCATGAAAGATGCTTATTTAATGAAATGCACACTGAACACAAAATACTCCTTTCCCTTCACTCACAATTTCTATTCAAATGTGTCTCACAGGGTTTGAGCATAAAAATCTTGGTGATTCCCTCTGAGGGCAAGGGAGAGCTGATGGCACCAGGTCTGGTTTTGCAATAAATCCGAGTGAATTGAACAATGGCAAACTCATTCTGCAGACACTGTTTCCATTGCTATAAAATGGGAGGTGTAATTGAATATGTAAAATATGTTTTAAAGCACAGGGTGATCGGTTCTGCCGTTCCCAAACCAGAGGAGATTGCAGTCCTGAGTTTAAACATTGGCTGGAATCAGAGCCAGGAGAAGCTGTGCATCATTCCTGACTCTGAGGAATATTCCTGACTTCACTCAACAGTTATTTTATTCTGGATATACATTCACTTCACGTAACTTTTTGTTTTATTAAATTTCCTAATGTTCACTGACTGTTTTCAGTGTAATCAACTGGACACACCATAGATCTAGTTAAAAGAACAAACCAGGTTTTATTTTTAATTAGCCTCCTCTTTCTTGGCTTGGGACTGCTCTGGAGGTCACCCATGCCAGGGAGAGCTCTGAAATGACTGCAAAAATGAGAATTTCAGAGCACAGCCTGCTCTGCTGCCCTCCTGGCAGCTTCAGGAACACACCAAAGTTCCAAACTCACTGCCCTTCCTCTCACCTGGCAAGAAGTATAAATCAGCTTCCATATCAACTATATCTGATTAATTCTCCGAGCTAGCTGAGAGAGAAAAGGGTAAAACCACCACCTCTGTCACGGCACAGGTTTGTGATTTCAATCCTGCCTAGCTGACGCACTAGAGGGCACGATTTATCCAAAAATGTGCTTTAGTGGGAGAGAGGGGTGGGGGGATGGAGGAGCACAAACAGCTCCTCTCTTATAATGCAAGGAAAATGGCTAGTGAAATGTTAAAGCTCGTTTTATCAGAATTATCCTTTTCATCATGCCTAAAACAAGATTACAGGCAGGCTTTTTAGAGATGCCCCTCTCTGCCTTCAGCACCTGCATTCAAGAGGATGAGGAAAGACTTGCTGAAGTGATGTTTAATGAAGGTGTGGCTCAGAAAAACCTCCCCGAGATTCCAAGGGAAAAGAACAGACTCGACAGAAAGAATCCCCTGGAAAAGCCAGGATGAATTATTTGGGGTTTGCGTTTGCAAGCTGCAGTGTGGAGTTTCCATTGAGACACTTTACAGCCAGCAGCCTAAAGGGTACCGCTCACTTTTCAGAGAAAAAGAACCTCAAAGGTGTCTAAAATCAGAAGGATATTTTAATAGAGCCTTCCTCCTGCACAGAGCTGGAAACTACCACTGCAACTGGAGGAACAAAGCATTCCCTGCAATTCTCACCTTGTTTAGCCCCCGTGCTGTGATTTGCAGAACACAATCAAGCACACAACGCAGAAATTTGATGTTCCATCCCTTCAAAGCACCACAACTGCCCCAGTGTCCTGCAGCAATATCAGCAAAGTTCAACCTCTGGGATGGGCAGAGCAAGAGCAGAGACCGAGCTGCTCCACAGGGCTGAGCTTATCTCAGAGGGATGTTGGCAGTTTGAAAGCACTCCTGGTTTCCAGCAGGCAGATATTAACAGCAGCCAGGAGAAATGATGCAGCTGGTGCAAATGGCATTCAGCAGCGCTTCCAGGAGAGCAGATCATATTTTCTCCATAAAGCAGTTTAACCTCTGACTCCCCAGCTTTAAGGCAATTGTGTTGCCTAATCAGGCACTGCATCTCTGGGTCATCTTCCTGCAGCTCCTGGAATCATTAGGCAGGGAATTGGTGAGGAAGCCGTAGAAACTCACACTAACAGCGGGGAATAAAAGTCTTTAATGGTGATAGCCCGCATTGAAAATGACAATTTATGGCTTTTTACAGCATGTACCATAATTTATGGCATGTTGCACGCTGATGTAGATGTCTAATGAGTGTTGTAGGAAGCCATAAATCATCAGTGTTTCCAACTTCCATTAAAACCTCATTTATTACTCTGCTCTAGAAGTAAATTCTGACAATAACCCCGCCCTTGTCTTGCTTTATTAAAAGATGGATAAAAGATAGAAAAGGAAGTCCAACTGTGGCCTCACGCAGGATAAAAACCAAATCCACTCTCCAACGATGCAACAGAATAAAAAACCAGATGAGCTTTGCTGAGAAATGTACTGGCTTGCCTGATCTTATTTATTTTATTAACAACTGGGGGAATGCACAAAGAAACATTTCAGCACATTTATCCTCTGAAATGTAACATCTCATTTAAAGAGGCAACAGAAAAGGGAAAAACAAGACAGGAAGCCTGTCTCCAGAGCAGCACAATTCTCCCCACTCTCCAAACTTAATCCCATTATGGGGAAGTGGAGTTTAGGATTCATAAAGGTACAACTCAGAGCTGAAAACTCAATCCCAAATAAGTGCAAATTACCCTAAAAAAAGTCTTTACATTGAGAAAAAAAAATAGAGTGAATTCTGATGAAATAAAAGATGGAGCATTGAAAATAAAAATTAAAGAAAATAAAACTAGGACAAGTGTGGTATGTCTGAATATTGTGTTGGGGTTTTTTGTTTTGAGCATTATTTTCTAAGTGTCTGGTAACCATTTCTCTATTGCAGACCAAAATCAAGCGACATTTCCTGTTTCAGATGAGATGTTTTAAGTTTCCCCTGGTATTTTATTAAGGATTGTTCTTTCAGTAGAAATTCTCAAGGACAGGACAACTTCTGATCAAACCCTCAGAACTCTTGACAACCTGTAGATCAGTCTAACTGGATAACAAACCAGAGATATTTATAATTTCCTTTTAAACACAGTTCTGATGGCTCATACATACAAAAAAGCATTTACCCATAAACTCAAGTGCAATTAAAACCGTTGAGATTATGCCAACCATAAAACAAATACATCTGGTTTATGTTTTAGCCTTAAATATGTGATTAAGCAGCACAAGGGCTCCATAAAAGCAGGGCTGTCTTTCAAAAGTATTCATTTTATTTGTGGCAGTCGTGAGAAACAACTTTGCCAGGACTCCCTGCAGAAGTCACCCATCTGCCCATGTGCACGAGGGATAAATACAACCCCAAAAGGCAAAATCTTTTTGGAAACACAGAGGAATTGTGGAATTGGAAACACAGCCCAAGTATTTTCTGCTAACAGGGGAAACTAAACACCCAGCTTCCTGCTGCTGTAATTACATCACAACCAGATAGGCAAATATAACAAAAATCGTGAAGCAATTTGGGTTGGAAAGACCCTGTTGAGTTCATCTGGTCCCTTCCCAACCTCAGAGCAGAGACAGTCTCCAAAAGGGTCACTCATACACTCTTTAAACTTCCCAAACCTTCCTCTGAAGAAGAGACAGAACAACAACAAAAAAACCATTATCCATAAAATAAACTCTGTGCTGGAACACTTTATATAACAAAAGACCACATTACTGCTCAGTCTTCTCTAGAGCTCAAACAGAAATATGAAATTCTTGGAGAGAGAATAAAAAGCACCCTGCTAGAGCCAGGCAGTTTTTAATTTGTCCAAACCAGAGTCCCTAGACTTGCATCATGCTAAGAACCTTCAGATTATCCCCTGACTGCAAGAACAAGCAACTTAGCAGTTTCCAGATGCTTCTTTTGTTGGGAGATTTTTAGTGCACCTCCTGAGGCAAATTAAAGACGTTTGCTGGAACATGAAGAGAAGGAGAAGCGAATAAATGAAAGAGCAAGGCCTTGGGTGGTGTCCTGTGACCACAAGTTCTACAAGGAGGCATCACAAGAAGGTTCCTTCACAGCCTCACCCCAAAATTCATCCTGTGAGCCCCACATGGATCCATTCTGCTGCCCCAAGGAACCCTGGAACTCAATAATAACCACAAGGCAACAACGGGACTGTTCCACACTCACCAGCCAGGCAGCTCCATCACTCCCAAGCTGTTCCCCCTCTGGCATTCCTGCTCCCAGACTGGGAATCCCCTCTGCACCCAAACCCTCCCATCCCTTGCTCACAAATCAGTGCTGAGCAGCTGCAAACCAAATTCAATTCTCCTCAGGACCAATGAAACCCCAGCACACTGAAAACTGACAGTAGCTACAGCCCAGGTGGAAGGACTTTCTGGAAATTCAGCTCACAGTGGTTTCTTCTACAAATACAGCAATTATCTCACATGATCTTGTGCTAGCAAGGTGTGGGAACACGAATTGCCAGCTTGCAGGGGAAAAGGTCAGAGATGATTGGAGCTACAAGCAGAGCACAGTTCTCCAGCAGAGCGGCCTCAGCAATCTTGCACATCTCCATCTCACTGCTCCAGCCTCCAGCACTCCAGCCTGCTCAGCAATGATAAAAATTTGAGCTTCGGTGACTCCTTAAAAACAATGACTCCTTAAAAACAATGACTCCTTAAAAACACCTTTCTCATTGAAGAATCCAGCCTACCCCAGTAGTGCGGCTAATCATCAGGTACAGCTTATTTATGGACAAATCCCAGTGAAATGCCAACCCGGAAGTGAGAGCCGGCCGGGGAGGGTGCCTGGGGTTGCCTTTAAAGGCTTGGCTGGTCTATGAAAACTGTTTGCAACTTGAGCACCTGACACCAAACCCTGCGCTGGCGCCATTCTGTTACTAACTCGTTACTTTGTTGCAAATGGATCCTTGCTTTAAAAAAAAAAAAAAAAATGCAGCTTATATTCGGGTGTGGCTTATATATGGACAAATCCCGTGATCTACCCGACTACCCGGATATGCGGCTTACAGTCAGGTGCAGCTTATAGTTGTGAAATTTCGGTATCTCTGACAAAAATCCCATCCCATGTAAAGGCACAGATCTGGCTGATCCCACTCTGCAAAGCCTCTTAACTTCTCCTCAACACTGGCACTGCAACGCTGCACCTGCCAAGGTGAAATCCTTCCCTCCATCTCTGATGCTTTAATGGTTTTATGTGGGGTTTTCATCTATCAAAGGTTCAGCCTTCCAAGTACAAAAGAGCTGCTCTCAGTAAGAGCTCTTTAACTACCAGCAACTTTTGGATGGGAGGAGAAAGTAGAAGCAGGAACAGCCCTCCAGCAAGGAAATTTAAAATTAATATATTTTTATTGTATAAGACAACCCCTGCCTGAAGCAACACTTGAAAATTATGGAGAAAATTGAGGGAATTACCAATAAACCATCTATTTAAGATCAGCTCTCAGGGTCAGAAACAGAACAAGAACTCCCAGTAAGAAGTTCAGAATCCAATTTATTAGACTGAAGTAATCTAATAATAAAATCTTGGGAGAGAAAAGAAACCTGGAAGTGTCACTTATTTGCTCTTTATTCTTCCTCTGCTAATAGAGGTGAATTTTCCACATGCACATTCTTCCATATCCGAGATTTTGGCCATTAAAAGTAGAGATTGCATTGATAAATGTTCACTTTTAAAGGTGTTATCCACATTATCCACATTAGGGATAGCTGCAATTTACTGCAAATTGAAATAAATTTAATTTGTGGCCAAAGCTCCTTTTTGTTTCTAATAAGGCTGGGAGATTTACACCAAGTAAGAGTAAACTAATGCACAATTCAGATAATGCTTTAACTCATCAGCTTTAACTCATTAAGTGACTCCATTTGCAAATCCTCAAAACTGTCACATGCAAAAAACAAAGAGGAAAATTTGCATTTGGACTTCTCAGTTCCTCCAGGTATTTAGAGTGGTGTATCTGAAAGAAAAAAGCTGGAGGAATAGTTGACTTGTACTTAAAATCAGAATTTTAGACACTGAGAATGAGTCAGAAGGGTGCCAGACCAATCTCAAGATCTCTCTGTATTTATTTTCACATTCATAATCTAAGGCTTGAGAGAAAGGATCCTCTTGGTGATGTTTGAGCTGTGTGAGATTGAATGAATGGAAATCCAAGAAGCACCAAGTACGCACTGCTTGCAACACCCAAATCTATCTAAAGAAAATAGAAAGTGGTGATGAAAACAAGCAGGATTCTTAAAATTACAATTTCATTTTCCCAAAGGCAATAAAAAAAAAACAAAAAGAAGAAAAAACTTAACTCACTTTCAATTTATTTAAAACCTCACTCACTTAAACATTACTAGTTCTGAAGGAAAATAAAAAGTCATTGCTGAAACTTTGGCTTATGTAAAAGTCATTAAAATTAATGAGAATATTTTATATTTATTTCCAAGAAAAAGAAAAAGTATATTTTTTCTGCATGAGAAAAATCTCCAGCCTCCCAGGAACAGGGTTAAGAAATAAACTATCAAGTATTGGAAGTCTCTGAATCAAATTCCACCTTCAAATCCTCACTGAATTTTCCCAGCTCTTTTTATGAGTTACCTATTTACATTGTATAATAAAAGTTGTTTTTCAGCACAGTAAACTTTATTTACCCTGTTCTTTCTGTCTGAGAAAATATACTTCAGCCCCTTGCTGCAGCACAGTTTCCATTATAAAGGATGCAGGTCTGGTAAAGAAATTGATTTTTATTTCTCTGTGACCAGTGGACATTTCAAGTGGCATCCTGCAATATTCAGAATTCTGTCTGAAGGAGCTGTTGAGGTTAAGCTGAACTTTTGAACTGAAATTTTTACCTTTTTAGACTGGATCTAGGTTGGGCTGGAGATGTGAATGTTGGTCTAAGTGATGTTTAATTAAACTGGAGCTGGTTCTTCTCATCCACTGCTGGAGGGGAGCGCAGGCAGTGATGCTGTGTCACCAGCTGGTCACTCAGCATTTGATCTGTTCAAACAAAACAAAGAAAACCCAACACCTCACACTGCTCTTTATTCTGCCAACCTCCCTGAGAAATTCAGTCTGATGTGAAAGGAGATTTTGGATTTACTGAGCCTTAAAAAGGTGAAGCCACACAGAGGAAGAGCTGGCAATAATCAACATTTCCCTGGTGCTGGCAATTCCCGACTGGAACCTGCACATCAACTCACCCCAAACACCAAAGGAAAACCCCTCTGGGGAGATCCCTCTTTGTACAAACCAGCCTCAACACAAAGCACTGCTGCTGCTCCAATTTGCTTTCTCCAGAGCCAGGTTTGGAGCCACTGCATCTGCACCTAATTTAGGTGTAAAGCTTCCCAAAACTGCACAGCTTTGATTTGTGCTGATTAATCCCTGCAGGCAAGCGAGCTCAGGGCCCTGAGACCCAGGAGCAGGGCTTGGGATGGCAGGAACGTGATCAGGAGCATTCCCTGGGTCAGACAGAGGATCCAAGTTCTCTTTGCAGACAGCAGGACAGCAGCTGGCTTTATTAATTGATTAGAGAAACCACATACCCTGCTTATCAACTGATATTAGCTCTGATAAAATAAAAGGGAATGAGATGATAAAAGGGAATGGACTGCAGTGTTGGAGTGGAGAGCTGCCAGTCACATCCCTGGGGTTCTGATCCTGACCTTAACAAGCTGCAGGTGACTCCAGCTCCCCTCCCTGTGCCCTCACAGAGTGACAATTCCACTGGATCAGCCTGCAAATGTAGAACAAGGAGGACAGAGACAGCAGCAGCTCTTTGGGGAAAGCCTCAACAAGCCCATGGTCTGCGCTTCACAACAGGCTAGTGCTGTGCAGGAGAAGAATTGACAGAAATGAAATTTTAAAATACCATTAGAGTGGTGGGCTGGCGTGTTGGTTGAAGTTTTTGGTGGATATTTTTTTCTTTTTTTTGCTTGTTTGTTTGTTTGGTTTTTTGGGTGGTTTTTGTTTGCTTTTTGGTTTTTTTTTCTGCCTTAACAAGCTCTCAAAGCCAGAATCAGGTGTGTTGTTCACACAGTAATTTTCGAGCACCTTTCATGATCTTGGCTAATGATTGTCAAATGTGAAAACTGCAATGGACAGAAAATCCTGCTCTGAAACGTTGCCATTTCTTTCCCAGCTAGCCAGCAGAGATCAAACACCCTCACAACATCGAATGCAGAGGCACTTTCAACTCTTCTTGAAAGTTGAAGACAGTTGCCTATCCCATGTTCAATTCCTACTACCCAAAATGTGGGCCATGATTAAAGCTGTTCTGCATAAAGCTGAAACTCAGCCTTCAACTAAAACCCTGTTAAAGTTACCTGATCGGGTACGTGAACCAAGAGAAAAAACATTCTAAAATTATTTGGCTGAAACCCAACAAGAGGCCAGATATTCTCTTGGCTCTCAACAGACTTCATGGAAAGCAGCTCTGGCTCAGCTTTCACCTCTCAGCCTGTCAAAAAATATGTTGGCCCTGCCAAAAAAATGTGTGTTGGTCTTGCTAAGCACAGAAGCTATTTGGATTTGGGCTTTGTTACAAACAAAAGCAACAAATTGATCTGAAGAATTAATTTTGTTACAAAAAGAGAGGAATTTTTCATTACCTTTCCCCTGTAGCCTGCAGGGTGACACAAGACACGTGTGATACACCTCCAAATATCAGAGTGAAATCAGCATCCAAAAACATCAGCCTGGTTCTTAGAGCTCAGTAGAAATAAAGGGAACAGCAAAGGTCAGTGAGGTTTGTAAACAGGACAGGATCCAAACTGATTGCATGTTTAGGTGTTCTTTTTGTGACCAAATATTCCTGGCTTCTCACAGGAAAGAAATGTTACTTATGATCACAATCAGAAAAGAAGCTGCCAGCCAAACCTCGCAATTAAAATTCATTTTCTTTTTTTTCCATGGTGGATATTTACACCCCAGCACTTTACCTCATCCTCTTTTTTACTGTACTGCTTATCTCAAAGTCAGGGGTTTATTTCTTGCTCAGAACGCTACATTCCAAAGGGGTGTGAGGATTAAAGCCAGTCCCTCTCCAGAGTGAGAGCAGATCTGTAGTTAAGAGCACCCTGTGGCAGATGGAGTCTGGCTGAGGCAGCCCACAGGAATCATCACTTGTGAGCATCCTCTTTGAGAGAGAGGATCCTGCTGAGAAACACAGAGCAGAAATAATTACCAACACTCCTCAACAGCAACAGGGACTTGGCTTAATGGTGCCTGGAGAGGCAGATGAGTGTGCAGTGGATGCTTTGGGCACCAGGAAAAGAATAATCAGCATTTAACTGAGCTCATAAAACTCAGTCTTGAGCTAGACTTTTCTGTTCCAGGGAAAAGAGGATGGAACACAGACAGATTTAATAATATTAAAGAATGTTTGTCTTCCCACCCTTCATACACTGTGTAATATATATATTTATCTTTGTACACTGTGACACGGATTTTAATAACTGGGAAATCTGCCTTCAGATCTCGCAGTAAGAAGGATAGGACAGAACTAAGTCTAAAAAGGTTTTCAGAGTTAATGAGTGCGTTTGAGAGGGCCACAAGTATAATTCACCTTGATATAACCAAGACTTCTCTGCTGTAAAAATACAGCTCTAAAACCAAAGAATATGCATTGATAATGAGAAAAAACTTCATATTTTTGGGATTCTTGCTGCAAAGTCACTTTGAAGAAAGAAGAAGCATCCCTTAAAACCAAAGGCAAGAATATTATCATCAAAATTAATGGGTCCTACAAAAGGAATCTTCGTCCCACAGTCACGTTTACTTGGCATAAAGCCCCACAACCCCAACGAACCTCAAGAATTGTGCAATTAAAGTCCCATTCTTTTAACTGTGTTAATTAAATGTAATCCTGAGCAACTGGTGGCAGAAAAAAGTGCAGGGGAGGTGAGGAGTGTTTGCTGTTTTCCTATTAAAAGTCAGAGTAAATAAAGAACTGTTTTTGTGTGTTGTGTACTCCCAGGCACTATCTAGTTTATTTACAAGAAAATAAAGTTGTGCAGGACAGGAGAGGTTTTAATACACATGTAGTGGTAAGGAGCGTAAAGTAATTTCACAATTACAACGTGCACCGGACTATAAGGCGCACTTTTCTTTTTGCAGTGAGGATTCACGCACAACAAAGTAACGAATTAGTAACAGAATGGCGCCATCACGGGGTTTACTGGCAGCTGCTCAATTTGCAAACATTTTTCACAGATGGGCGCAGTCTTTAAACGCAGCCCCAGGCACCCTCCCCGTGCCACGGGCCCTGGCACTCCCGCCTGACCCCGGCACCGGCTGGCGTGGCTTTCACGGCTCGACTCATGGCTTGCACTTCTGGATCAGCAAATTTCAGAACTTTGTCCATATATAAGGCACACTGGATTATAAGGCGCACGTCCGGGTTTCGATCAAAATTTTAGTCAAAAGGGTGCCCCTTATAATCGTGAAATTAGTACTCCTGGCAGTATCACCCTTAGCCAGGATACTCCTGAGTCATTCCATCCTTCAGAAATGAAACACAATTGGAAAGGAGGGATTTTCTTTAAAACACAGCAAATAATTTACATGGAGACACTGAATTTCAAAATCTCAGCGTGAACAAAAAAAATTGCACATAAAATGGAACTTTATCATAACATTTACCTGCTGAATGCCTTCAACACACACAGTTTGAGAAAAGCTCCTTGGGAAACTCAATTTTTGTTCTCTTTAAGCTGAAGTAGCTCAGTTTTGTTTAAAATTGTTTAAAACAGAACATGCCAATGAGCACAGAGTGCAGTACAAAATTCATGTTAGGGATAGAGCATGTGTGATCTGGGCTCTTGGAAGCGAGGAAATCCAATCCAGATTTACATTTCGGCCAAGATGTAGCACACCAATAACTTTTACAAATTGCAGGGAGATTCTCCAACCAGAAGTATTTACTGAAGATTTTCTTGCAAATTTGCCTGTCAATAAAATGTTGGTTAGAAGATTCTTATTGAGCAGTACATCAACAGAAGATAAATACTGAGTCAGAGGAGAGCTTGTTTATGATTTTATGATGAGTTTTGAGGAGGCAAGTAGTAGATAGAAAACTTAAGCATTTAAAACAATTTAACATAGGAAATGTGTCAGTTCAATTACTCTGGAAAAGAGAATTTTAATTTAAAAGCATTGCTCAGTGGAGAGTCAAACTCTTCTCCCATTTATTACGAGATGCACAGAAGTGGTTTTTATAGCATTGACTGGTGTATTGATTAATTCCTAAAATTCATGTTTCAGACCTGACAAATTGCCTCAGTCTGTGGCATCGCAAAAACACAGCAAGATTTCTCCAGCAGTTCATCACACACGTTCTATCAGGAGAATTCCAGGTTCCTTTTGTTTGTGCTCAGGTTTTTCACGAGGTGCCCAGAATAACAATGATGTTGATTAGGCATCAACCCCTCCAAGGCAAACTTGGAAGCTGAGATTTAACTGAATGTTAATTGAGCATCTGGAATGTAAAACAAGACATACATAAAAACCAAGCAAAATATTTTTATCTTACAGAGGAATAGTTGGAAACTCACTGGAGGCAGAGAGCTCCCATCCACTCTGGATCTGGGGAGGGAAGGTGACACCATTTCCATTTTCACAGTATTTCCATCACAGACTGTGACAACACACAGAGGAATCTCTGTGGCAAAATGCTAACATCCATTTTCTCTGCTGGGAGAAGGAATGAAGTGCAGAGGTGTCAGGTCATGTAAAAACAACCTTTGAGTGCTGTTTAACAATGCTCAGATGAAGAACATTGCATTAAAATGAGTCATCTGTCAGCTGTGTTCTCATAAAGCTGCATTTTCGAACTTGAACTCACCGCAGAAAAAATAGCAAATCACATAAAGTTACTCAAACAAAATCCACCCTGGTGCTGGTCACAGGTGGAAAATCTGCTTTGAGCAGATTTTGGCATGTCTGCTTTGGAGAAACACATCAGGAATACCAATAGGCCAACAGAAATTTTATCTCAGTTATTGATAACAGTTTAAAATCCCGTGACAAACCCAATGCTCCAGCATAAGCTTGATGAAGTTTTGATTTCAAATTAAAGTCAAAACATGGTAATTTTCGAGCAAGTCTGGTCTGTAATGATGCTTTTCCCTCAGGGAAATGACCCAGACAATTACTGACAAGAGCAAAGGGAATTGAAGATGTGCAGGCGACTGGAATGTAAAAACTGAAGGGATTTTCTTGTCCTACAAAACCTCACCAGTCATGCACAGAGTTCACTGGAGTGAATTGCTTGTCAGAAGCCAGGCAAGGATCAAAGTGTCAGAAATCAGATGACAAGCACAGGTGATTGAATGCAGTGAAAGAGATGGAAAAAAATCACGGGGAGCAAGTGTGTAAAAGTCAGGTGATGCTGTATTTTGTTAAGAAGCCTATTGAAATATGCACTTTCTTCCTGCTCCCTGTACTCTTTCTACATCAGAGCAGCTGAAAAATCCAACAGTCATTAAAAACTCACCATTCCATTCTATAGAAAAAAGGAAACTCATGTCAAATGCTATGCAGGATGGAGGCTGCAGCATCAGATGTGCCTTGTAAAATTTAAAGCTTAAAAAAGCCAAGGGTGAACAGAGTAGACTGCCTTTAGAAAGTACAGTAATTTCACAATTATAAGCTGCACCTGATTATAAGCTGCACATCCGGGTAGCCAGGCAAACCATGGGATTTGTCCATATATAAGCCACATCCGAATATAAGCCACATTTTTTTTTTTTTTTTTTTAAAGCGAGGATCCATGTCCGACAAAGTAACGAGTTAGTAACAGAATGGCGCCAGCGTGGGGTTTGGTGTCAGGTGCTCAAGTTGCAAACAGTTTTCATAGACCAGCCAAGCCTTTAAAGGCAGCCCCAGGTGCCCTCCCCGGCTGGCTCTCACTTCCGGGTTGGCATTTCACTGGGATTTGTCCATAGATAAGCCGCACCTGATGATTAGCCGCACTACTGGAGTAGGCTGGATTCTTCAATGAAAAGGTGCGACTTATAATCATGAAATTACTGTAACAGGAAAGCAGTTTCTGATAGCTCAAACTCTGTTTTAGGCATTTAATGAGGCAGGGAGGCTGAGCACTCACTCTGAGGATGCTTTAGGAGTGATACTGCAAGGACACTAAAATGTTTATGCTCCACGTGTATAAAATTGTTACATAACTCCCCTGATCATAACTAATAATATCACTAACACCATTAAGGCAGGTGGAGACTTTGTGCTGCTGTGCTCTGGCAATAAATCCTATTTTAGTTCCCTTGAATAAAGACAGACAAACCCAACTGCAGTTTCACAAATTTGGGGCGATTCTTTATTTTTTCTGTCCAATTCATTGTCACTCAGGACTTGCAGGGTCCTTTCTCTTGCCAGCTGCAGTCCTTGGCAGAAACGATGCTTTAGTCTTAATTTAAAATGCCACAGGAATTGTGGGAAGGGGAAACTCAGGCAGTTCTTGAATACCAGCAGTGAAAGTTAATATAAATATACATAAACAGAACTCATTTCACTTGGACTGAAATGAACTGGGGGAAAGGAAAGTGATTTCTCAGCTGCTCTTCAGTCTGCTGCTGACTTCCTTTTCTCTGAGTTGGTTTAAAATTCACAATTCAAGGCTGGTTTTCCCCAATATTCAATAATTACTGGGAGCGTGGATTTGGAAGTTTTGGGTGTTAAAAGAACAAGGATTTGGATTAGTCCCACCTATGATTGATGGAAGACTTACAGAAATAGGAATTTAATCGAGATTTGTCATCTCAGTGCACATGACTGAATGCAATTTTACTGCTGTCATCTGAAAAGTTATGTAATGTTTCAACCTCAGTAGAAAATGACAGAATTTATAAAATACAATGATATTTAATACTAGCCACAACTTTCTGAGAATATAATGGTAAAAATGAAGTTTCACCAAGCATTTTCTCACAAAAATCTGTTATGAGAAGATTTATAATAAAGTTATTTTATTGGACGTAAGAATCAAAACAATGCTATACACATTTATTTCTATTTTTAAAAACTTTTTTAGGAAGAAACTTTTCCCTAAAGAAGGGGAGGTAACTGATAAGAAAATGAACAGTATTTGTTTTCTTTTATTATTATGCACAAGCTCTTTAACATAAATAATTTCAGATATTGTAAAAAACAAGGGGTTCTTCTCAAGCACTTTGTTCTATGCAGATTATGGCTCCAGTACAATAGAGGTAAAATTCCAATTTTTTTTTAAGCTGAACACGTTCAGGAAAGCTGACAAATATTCAGGATGAATCTCACACAAAGTATTCCACCTTTTGAAATAATGATTCTGTTGAACAGTCACAAGGCAGAGGAATGGGAACATGGGTGCAGATTTAAGCTCAGTAGCTGCAGTAAAAAATGATCCCCTAAGTAACTTTGTCTGATAAAGCTGACAAGAAAAGCAATAGTTCTGCTGATGTCACTGAAGGATAATGAAAATAAAAATTGGAAATAAATATTTCCCTCCTCATTCTACTAAAATAATGCAGAAGTAAAAAGGCTTTAAAAAAGAATCTTTAATGAAAACACTCTGAGGTTATGACTCCCTGTGCTTGTTATACAGGTATAGAAACTTCAATAGATTGGAACTATTTAAAAATAAAGTTCATACTATTCATGGGATCTCCTTTCCATGCTGTGCTTCATCTCTGGCTCCTTTTGTTACTTGTGACTAAAGGAAAAGCTGCTGCTTCTGAACCATAATTACATTTCCCATACAGGCACTGTAGGCACACCTTGAGAGATAAAATGTACAAGTAAAGAATTGGTGTTTGGGATTTCTTGTTTGCTTTTCTCCCCCTTTAGATCGCATCTGACTCCACCTGAATGTGCTCACCGTGAAGAAATTCAAAGCCACACTAAAAGGCCAGAAATAATTTTTTTCTCTTTCAAGCGGAACAAAATGTGGGCTCTGCCATTCAAGTATAGTAAATTTCACAACTATAAGGCGCACCGGACTATAAGG
>VRYO01002184.1:21853707-21934513 GCA_009812075.1 Sialia sialis
ACCATAACTGCAATGTTCAATGAAAACTCAGCTCCTGCACTTGTTGCAGTCTGGGTTGCCACATGGCCCATTTAGTTCATTCCATGCCTGCCTTGCTTTGTCAAAAGAGCTGGAGATAAGCGAAGTGAAAATGCCCAAACTCAGCAGTTCAAACATCTCCCTGATCCCTGCAGACATCTGAAGCTTTGAAGAATGACTCCCAACTTTTTCCAATCTGTTTCTCTGATCCTCTCCAAGATGCACTTGATCCTTTTGGGGATGTCTGACGTGTTTCACCAGAGTATTTCTATGACTATTTTTGGTCCCAATTGTATTTTTGGACTGTTTGCTTGTCTTGAAATAAACTTTGAATTAAAGTGGCTTTTTAAAAAAACAACAACTTTCAACCTTGATACCTGCAAGTGGCCTGAACAGGCAACATTTAGTTTTTCAATTCATATTTGGGCTTTTTTTACTAACAAAACCAAACTGGCCAAAACAGATATGTAGTGAAATATCAGAAAGAAATCTGATCTGCTGTTGAACCATCACGTTCCATTTCTGTTTGGATTATTTTTTCCATAATATTGTCAAAAAAACCCTAAGTTAATTGAAATGAGATTTCCTTGCCTTATTCACATTTCAAATGCTCAGAAATTATTCCAATGTGTTAGGAGGTCAAGCATGGAGCGCTCCAGGGTGGAAATCTCTGAAAGTGTCCCAGTGAAGGCTCAGCTCGGGCAGGGTGAGCAGCAGAGCAAACCAGGGCTCCAAGCACCACCAAATCCATAAACACTTCAACTCAGATCCTGCTCCCATCTCAATTTCTCTTTCATGGCCAGGAAATATTTCCATTGTTGCATTTCTGTCTTCTTGACTCTTTACCTGTTATTTTCTCGTTTCTCCTCAGAGAAAAGTTTGTCTCTGGCATTTCTGTAGCTGCCATTCCCATTTTCTGTGACTCCAGAGATGAAAAGGCTGAAATCAGCTGCAGCTTTTCCAGTTCTGCTCTCCACATCGAACTCCTTCCTCCTCTCTTCACACCTCATGTGCTCAGAAGAAAATAACAGTATTTGTAAAACACAACGGCATAGCCACAACATCCTGAAAATAAAATGCTAAAAATAAAGTTTCATCAAGCATTTTCTTGCAAAAATGGGTTATTAGCCGATGCAGAATAAAATTATTTTATTGGAAGTAAGAATCAAAACAATGTTGTAGATATTTATTTATTACAAAGACTTTTAAAAGTCTCTTTAAAATAAATTTTTCCTTAAGGAAGAGGTGGTAACTGATAATAAAATGGATGGCATGGTGTTCTTTGTGACTTCTGCTGAACTCTCTCTTGTCATGAGGGGATCTAAACCTGGCCTGCCCAAAAAGTGCTGAATAAGGAGGAAAGAAACTCAGTTCTTGTGCATTGCATCAAACAGTTTGAAATCTTTTAACATTTTTTTTTTAAATTTTCTTTCATTTCTGCATCAGCAGTGCTTTTTGTTCATACCAAAGGATCTGGAACTTTCATTTGTCATTTCAAGGTGGTAAGGGAGAGAAATTTTGTTATTTAGCTGTGCAGTTTTCTGAGATGCTGTTCAAGTTTTGGTGAACACTGAATAAAAGCAAATAGCAAGTGATTAAGTTTTCTGGCAGAGAACTTTCTGAAAGAGGGAAAAGAAGATCCCAGCTGAAGTGTGAATATAAAAAATTTATGTCCTTTGTTCTATACATTAAGAATTCAAAGAGAAAGTTCAGAAATCCAGAATAAAGATTTTTGCCATCTCGCTTTTGTCAAGTGTCACTGTAAACAGAGTGATTTGGTTTTTATGATACAATTATTAATTGCATGAAACAAGAGCAGCTTTGGCCATCCCTGAAAAGCTCGGCAAGGCTGAGAGCCATAAATCTTTCAGAGTCTGTGTCAAAGCTGCCCTGATCACAGTGGCTGCAGAAGATGAAGCACAGGAATGTCTTTGGAATTAGGCTGCGCTCGGTGCCACGGGACTTGGGCCTGGCAGGAGGATGCTCTGGGACACATAAATCAGGAACTAACCTGGATGTGTCCTGATTTGGGATGCTGCAATCCAGCTGTCTCTGTGGTAATGTGTTCTTTAATGCTTCATTGAGCCTGCTCTCCCAGAAATGAAAATGCATGTGTTTGACACGCCGCTGAGCTCGGCTGGTTGATCAAAATAGATTTTTCTCAGCCTTTTTTTTTCCTCACTCATCTTTTCATGGGCATCGTTATCCATTACTTAAAATTATTCTGAAGCTTCCTTCCCAAACTTATTTGAATATGCCTGTATAATCCACACAAAGCAGTGTCCTTTTGGACATGTGATAAAAAATTAATAGGGCTTCAAATTTTTTAGCAGTTGGCTCCAGCTGCTGGATTTCTTCCTGTATTAAAATCACTTAAAATCTCTTTTCAGTTCTGTTCAGAAGGCAAATTTTCTAGGAAGGGTAGATAAAGAAGAACTGGCAGATGGAGTATTTCCTGGTGAGATGTGTGCATTTTAAAACGTGCAGTTCTGGGAGGCAACATATAAAACATGCATAATCTGTTCTAATGAGATTCCAGAAAGTTCCATGCCCAGGTCTGAGATGTTTGAAATGTGCAGCTTCAGGTGGGAGCCTGGCTCCTGGGAAATGAGGGGGGAGTTATCTGTGAACAAAATAGACCTGTTACTGTCCACACTTGTACTGCAGCACAGGGAAAACGTCATTTTTTATATTCAAATTAAAGAAGCACAAGAAGTTGAGCCGTGTTTTACTAAATGTCTCATTCTGCACTGTAAAATCACCTTGGTAGAGAGTTCCTCTTCCTCTGCTTTCCTTTCCAACTCAATGTGATTGAAGGTAGGAGAGGGAAGAGCAATTCTCTCAAAAAAACAGTGTTTTGGAGGGTGAAAGATGTTAATGGATTTTTTCTGGCATTAGGCAAATAGTCTGACAGGACAATGAATCATTTTTAAAATCTCTGCCCCCACAGTATGAGAACAGAACACTTCTGTGTTCTGCACATTTTAAAATTTTCAGTAAGATAAATGATGTTCTAAGAGGAATGATTATTTGGCTCAGAATTGCACCGTCGTTTTCAGCAATAATTTATTTGCAAAATATTTGAATATTTCACATGATGATAGGCATCCTGGTTTTGCATCATATTTACTAATATATTATTGGTGTTCTGCTAATTAATCCATCTCTTCTAGTTCTCTGAATCTGAGAAAAACTTTTGGATATTACTTAGAATGACTTTGGATATTACTTAGAATGACTTTGGATATTACTTGGAATGAATATTACTCATTACATGCTGTGAACACAGAATTCCACAGGCAAATTAAAAAGCCACCAGATCTATTTATGTCACAGAGTGCAGCAGAAAGAACCATGGCCCTGAACAAACCCAGAATTGGAGAATGCAAATGACAGATTTCCCAAATGGCAGCGATGATGGGTATTGAAATGTGAGCTGTGCCTTGAGTCTTTGGGTCATTTTTTTGTTTGTTTTGTTTAGGTTTGGGTGGTTTTTGTTGGGTTTTTTTGGGGTTGCATGAGGGCATTTCTAGCGTTGTTAAAGGAAATGTGAGAAAACGATAAAGATTCTGCCAAAAAAGAGCAAACTTATTACATCTTGTCAGCCTTTTATCTGTCCTTTGGCACAAAGTGGAGTTCAGTGGGATGTCAGACACAAAATTGAATTTGATTTTCTGAATTCCTCTGCTGGTGAAGCAGGAGCAGCCATCCCTGTTCCTGTGTGTTTCAGTGATGAGCTTTCAGTGGAGACCCTGTGAGAGTTTCCAAACTTCTCCCATCAATTCTTGTCCCACTTGAGGCACAACACTGCTGGCAATTTCCAGCAACACCCTTGAAGTCCCCTTGTGATTTGAAATGCTACATAACTTTTACATCACAGCATACAATTAATATTAAACAAAAATATCTGAAGCTGTATCAACCAGGAAAATCCTCCTTTCCTAGTCTGCCCATCATCCTCTCTTTTTTGTACCTGCTTTTGAGGAGCTGCAAAAATTAGCCCTCGTTTGTTTGTTATCTTAAAAGACAACTGCAAACTGTAAAGAAATGAGAACACCAATTACCGTGGAAGCTGAGTAAGAGGCAGCACTTAAAGGAGGAGGAGAAGCAAATACATCAAAACAAAAAATATCTTTTTTTTGTTGCAGGAACCTCGAGGTGTCTGTGGCCCCAGTCTGCAGGGACTGAAGTGCTTTTTTGTGATGCTCCAGCACTGTGAGCAATCAATAGCTGGGCTGGGGGAAGGTTGTCCCTGTGACCAAACCTCTCAGACTGATCACCTGCCTCTCTGCTATTTTTGGGAATAATTCATCAAGGCTGCACAGACACCTTGGTGCCTGCAATAACACGAGCACCTTTGAAGCCTCCCCTCTGCACCCCATCACAGTCAATCTTGCTTCAGTCTTCACAGCTTGGAAAGAATTCATCTGTGGAGGCAAACAAGACAAGGACAGGCTGTGTCGACAGGTCTCAAACCCACAGAAGCCATTTAGCAAATCCTAACAAGGAGCAGAAAGTCCCTGGGTGAGGCAGGCCAGGTTTCTGCAGGGCAGATGGAAGGATTTTTTATTTTTTATTTTTTATTTTTTTCCTGAGGTTCCATGAGGCAGCACTTGGCTGTCTGGAACAAGCAGCAGCAGAGTGATTATTGCCCATAATCCCTCCTGACCCTTAGGGCAGAACTTGCACTGTCCTATTCTTTCTTGTCCCTCATTTCCAAGAAGCTGGAGAGAGGAAAGCTGGGGTTTCTGAGCTGGGGGCAGCAGGAAGGGGGATGTGGATCCCAGAAAATTATGGAGACAAAACTCAGGGATTATGGGAGAGATCCTGCAAGGTCCAGGAGGGGTAAAAATTTCTTTCACTGCAATGTGGGAAGGGAGACGGATCTTGGAAAACAAATGAACGGGATAGGCTGGGGAAGAGAGAAATGCAGAGCTGTAAAGCATTTATAATCCTGTGACGTTTCTGAGTCCCTTGAGCCTGACTGACCCTTATTTAACAAAATCTCCTTGTAATTCCTCTGTGCTTCTGTGTCCTGTCTTTCATCCATGAGACTGCCTGAAATTCCATGAGTTCCTGATGTTCCTCACAAAAGGAATATCACTGTTCACTCCCTCCCTGAAATTCCGTGAGTGCTGAGTTCCTGATATTCCTCATGCAGGGAATATCACTGTTCATTCCCTCCCTGAAATTCCATGAGTTCCTGATGTTCCTCACGAAAGGAATATCACTGTTCACTCTCTCCCTGAAATTCCATGAGTTCCTGATGTTCCTCACAACAGGAATATCACTGTTCATTCCCTCCTGGAGTAACTGCTCCTGCTCTCCGGCTGCCTTTGAATTTTACATGATTGCAGAGTTTCCCCAGCCCTTATTACACACCTGAGAGCTCTCTCGTTGTGCAAGGAGCATCCTGCCATTCATTTCCACCCTCTGCTTCCCCTGCATCCCAGAAGAAATAAATAGATCAAATACTAGTCAAAACCAAGTCATGTGGGCTTTCCTGTTTACCTGAAAGCGTTTTGCACAAAACTTATTGAGAAACAAAAGCAAAGTTTTTATCAGGGCAGAAGCCCCCTGCTCTATTTCAGTGCAGTTGACTGTGCTGCACCTTTTCCAGAAGAAAAAAAAAATTATAATCCATATTCTTGTTTACCAGATTTCTTTCCGAGCCATGGAAATTACTGTGAATGAGTATGAAAATGTCAGCAGAGAAATTGGATGTTCTGAGATGGGAGTTCAGAGGTAATTCCAGCTGCTCTTTTAACAAGGAAAGAATGCCAGATTTCTCACTGTGTGATTATACAGGCATTCTAGATAACTCTTGTTTGGTCTGGGTTTAGAATTGTGTTTCTAAAGTTGATTTATGTCTGAAACTGGTTGCTGATGTTAACAAGACCAATTCAAAGGGATAAATTCTTGTGGCTTGGGAAGCTTCAGTGCAGAATGTTTTAATGGTTGATTATTGTGGATCATTAAACCCCGTCCTGGAACAGTGTTAAACTGGTTTCTGGGGGGTGATATTGGTCTGAATTAATTCAGTGTGTACTGGAACCAGATGGGATGATTTCATAGGCGATGTATTGATTACATCTATCTTTCTGTGATACTTTAAAAATTTTGGTTTTAAAAGTGTTCACAAGCAAAGCTTTTTGTACTTATCCTGTTCTACAGAAAGGAAAGGAATTAAAATTACTCCTTTAACCACAGCAGAGTGTTTCTTTGTCTTTCTGGACATTCTGTGTCATTGGCAGCTCTCTATTGACCTCCCTTTCAACTCTGAGACTTTGGTTTTACTGTGGAAATTAAAGAGATTATGATTTAATCATAACCTGTGAGACAACACAGATTATTTTTAAACTGCATGATAATTAGACAGCAATTTTTGTTAAAAACCTGCTATGCCCACATGTAACAGATCTTGCCGTGTGTATCTTGAGATGAACATCGCCTCTGCCCAATTTAACCCTGGCTGGTGAGTGTGACAAAATGGGAAAGCATGGAAATAACACAGGGGAATACATTGAAAATAACACATTGAATAACACCTGGGAAAACATGGGAATAACACAGGAGAATACATTAAAAATAACACATTAAATAACATACAGGGGAATACATTGAAAATATACCATGAAATAACACTTGGGAATACATGGAAATAACACAGGGGAATACAATAAAAAGACCCATGAAATAACACGTGGGAATACATGGAAATAACATGGGCAATACACTGAAAATAAAACATAAAATAACATACATGGGAATACATTGAAAATAATGAATGAAATAACACATGGGAATGCATGGAAATAACCCAGGGGAATACATTGAAATTACACATTAAATAACATACATGAGAATAGATTGAAAATAAACCATGAAATAACACATGGGAGTACATGGAAATAACATGGGGAATACACTGAAAATAAAACATGAAATAACACATGGAAATACATTGAAAATAAAACAGGGGAATACATTGAAATAACACATTAAATAACATACATGGGAATACATTGAAACTAAACCACGAAATAACACATGGGAGCACATGGAAATAAAACAGGGGAGAACTGTGTTCATGTAAGAGCCAGACAATTCATGCCTTGAGGCTTTGTAGTTACTCAGAGAAATTAATTATCAGTAATTAATTGCAATTTAGAGAGGGTTGTGAAGGAAGAGGGAATCTCTTCAGGCAGGGCTGCAGAGCCAGGGCTTGGGTTGGCGTTGAGCTGCTGCCACAGCAGGTTTGACACTGGAGGAAAGAAGCTAAATTCTGCTTGGATGAGGGATTAGTAATTGAGAATATTCCCCTACCCATTTTCCTCTTTCTTACACTCCAATGTGAAAATCTTAGGGGGGCAAACCATTGCAAGCGCCGTGTTTTTATTTTTGATTTCTGCAGCAAGCAGCAAAGAAAATCCTGTCAGCTTAATCAGTCAGTATTATGTAAATGTGGGAGAAATTACAGTGGTTGATGTTTGAAGAGGGTTGTCAGCAGTGAAAGTGTTTATAATGTTTGATAAAGTTACTGCCTTTTTTTTTTTTTTTTTTTTTGGCAAACAAGTAGAAATAAAGCACGCATCACCACAATTTTCCATCCTTTTCAGTTTAAGATTCCCAGTGAAACTCAAATTCAACTGTGTCAAGTTTTGTCTAATCAGTGCAAGTAGCTGACCAGCGTTCGATGCTGTAAGAAATTTTTATATTGATTTTATTTGCTCATTGCAATGAAAAAATAATGAGCAAAATGAAGGAGGAACAAAAAGCTGGAACTGCATTAGCTGTGATGGGGGAATTTTGTGCCCAAGGAATGGTGTGTTCACATAGAACACAGAAAATTTGGGAATCACCATCTGCCTCTAGAGAGAGATGCTCGGTGGTGATGGCTTCGCTGTGGATTTTTGTGACATGTCCCTGATGTGCCAGAGCATGTGGGATTTATCAGAGATTTAGAAATAAATAACCATGGTGGCTTTACTACAAATGAAATGCATTAGAGTAAGCTGGAGTTACCTGAGGCCTGCAGAATTCAACGCAAAACCTGGAAATTACGAACAAGGGAGTGGGAATTCTAGCTAGAATTTTATCTAGCATTCTATCTACTATTTCTAGTATTCTATCTAGTGTTCTATCTAGTGTTCTATCTAGTATTTCTATCTAGTGTTCTCTCTACTATTTCTAGTATTCTATCTAGTATTCTTTCTACTATTTCTAGTATTCTCTCTAGTGTTCTATCTGGTATTTCTAGTATTCTCTCTAGTGTTCTCTCTGTATTTCTATCACTGGATATTGAAAATGAGGAATCACAGAAGGGTTTTGGTTGAAATGGAATTAAAGCCCATCCAGTGCCATGGCAGGGACACCTTCCCCTGCCCCAGGGGCTCCCAGCCCCAATTCCCAACCTGGTCTGGAATATTCCAGGGATCCAGGGGCAGCCGCAGGTGCTCTGGGCACCTGTGCCAACCCTGACCATGGACAGAATCTCTCTGTGCTCGTGAGTGCAGCAGAGATTTTGCTGATTTCACAGTGAGAAGTAAAATAATATGATTTTTTTTCCCACTGAAAGACATTTGCACTGCACTCTGGAATACCTGGCTGTTCACACAGAAATCCCAGTTTAATCAGGATCCTGAACTGGGACTCAGAACTGGTGACTTTCCCTATTTCAATAGTCCCACACTTTGCTGGTTACACCTCTGTTTAAGCAGCTCTGAAAAAAAAAATAAAATAAAAATTAACTCACGGATCATTCAATTGAATTTCAACCTAGAAGCCTTTTTAGTGTAATTCAGTGAACTTTGATTTTTCATTACTCTAAAATTGGGAGCTGAAAAGTAGTAGCATGTATAATTGCATGACACAGTGCCTACAATATTCCTTATCTGCAGGTGTTATTGCCTTGATTTTCTTTCTGGTGTTCTACCTGCATTGTTTTGAAATAGAAAATAGAAAATAATACTTCTGAGGTAGCGTGCATAAAAAGAATTATTTCACGGACTGTGCTGCTGTGGATGGAATTTTTTTGGTGCTGTGCAATTGCTTTACCTGACTTACAGCTCTGTAGGCTGACATATATCAACCAAAACAGATGCAGACAGTCAATTATTTACATTCTTTTCAAAGGTATTCCCCCTCTCTGTTTTATAAGAAAAGAAACTTGAATGGAGTAGAGCTCTGCCTATGTCAATGATTGCTCTGCAGGCTCCTGAGAGGAAGGAGCCATTCAACCAGGGTTTGGGCCGTTCATGTCAGGATTTTGGGGTTTTGGGCCATTCACATCAGGGTTTTGGGCCATTCAGTCGGGGGTTTGGGCCATTCAATCAGGGTTTGGGCCATTCAAGTCAGGATTTTGGGGGTTTTGGGCCATTCAATCAGAGTTTTGAGCCATTCACATCAGGATTTGGGGATTTTGGGCCATTCAAGTCAGGATTTTGGGGTTTTGGGCCATTCAATCAGGGTTTTGGGCCATTCAAGTCAGGATTTGGGGGTTTTGGGCCATTCAATCAGGGTTTTGGGCCATTCACATCTGGATTTTGGGCCATTCAAGTCAGGATTTTGGGATTTTGGGCCATTCAATCGGGGTTTAGGGGTTCTGGGGTTTGGTTGGTTGTGGTTTGTTTGGTTTCTCACATTGCTGCCAAAAATCAGTCATGTGAGAACACCGGATTACTTTGGGGGTAAAAAGTGCCCTAAGTTCAGCCCTTTCATTTGAACAGAGTCCTGCAAAAACCAGCATATAAAATACACTAAGTGGGGATGCTGCTTTTGAAAGCAGAAAAATTCTGAGATCTTAAAGGGCTTTTAGGGACTCCTACCAAAAATTTCAACGACGTTTTCTTGAAATCAGCACATTGGACAGCAGCCACTGCAGAGTGGGTGCCAGTTTTGTTTCCTGGAGTAACCACAGTGTGCTCTCTCCCATGGCTGAGCAACTTCTGCTGTCCCCAGATTTGGGATGGATCAAATCAGGGAGATTGCCTGTGCCTGTTTGGGAATGGGGGAATTGTGTGTCCTGAAAGGATTTCCCTTTGACAGAGAACTTAGAGGCATTCATGATGTGATTTCCATGATGAGAACACATTCCCCACTCTTCTGTAGTTGATAATTGTAATAAACCATTAAAAAATTCTGCGCTTAAAAATTTTCTTTCCTCACAAACTTCTTTTAATGTCTACAAGCTTGATTTACTGAAAAGTAATGGGACTTCCTCTTCTAAATCACCAAGATTTTTCATTATGTTCATAATTAAAGCATATAAAGCATGCAGTTGGATTTTTTCAATTTTTTGTGGTTGTTGGCTAGAAGTTAACCTGGATATCTGTGTTTGGGAGAAAAAAGGAAAATCTCTGAATACAGTGATATCAAATACAATTCACAGCAGTAATGCATTGTTAAGATAAAACATGAGAGGAGAAGAAAGAATCCTTAACAAAATTAGGGTTTATCAAGCCTTGCTCTTGGGCTCAAAATGACATTTCTTCTATGTAGTTTGCATGATATGAAGTGCTATCAATTATTGAAAATAATTCCTGGCTCCACAGTTACCTACTTCTGCTCAAATTGACTTGTCAAATATTTGACATTCAGATTATTCTCTCTGTTTGAGTGCAACTGCAGAGGCTGTTATGGAAAAACACAAGCGTTCAGAAATTCGGGCTTTTCTCTGGAATTTCATGTTAACATTTTAATATAGATTTCTTCCTGTTTTCAAAACACAGAGTAAAGAAAAATAAAGGTAAGCCACCATAGCTTCTGCTGGTGACCAACACACTTGTTTAGATGCTGAAAATTGGTTTTCCAGATTATCAAAGGACAAAGTTGCAAAGCACCAGGTGTTCTTTGGTTTATTGCAAAATGGAGTTGATTGCTGTTCTGGCTGCTTTCCTGATTTTCACAGTCTTCATTAGAATCCGCTAATAAATAACAAGCTGAATCAACATTTTAAGGAGATTGTTCTAATAATAAATTAACATGCTTTTTACTTTGGAGCAAAAGAGAACTCTGGAAGTTTTTGTTTCATGAGCATCATCTTCCCAGGCAGGTTCTGGATCTCCCAAATTTCCTTCACTTGACTGCAGCAGGAGATAAACTCATCCTGTGGCAGCTCTGCTATTTAATATTGCCCTTAGGAACAGAGAGATCAAGCTGGAAGCTTCTAGAAAAACTTCTGTAATGAGCAGAATGGTGAAGGTTTATAAAAAGAAGACCATTTATTTAAACCACAAAATCAAAAGCAGCAGCTCAGTCCCAATTAAATCAGGGATGGAAATGAATTGAGGTGCTCACTAGGACAGGGTGAGAGTATTGATGTCACCACTTTGTTATTCTCAGTTCCTCACCTCTTGGGATTTAAATAGCAACTTAATAAAGCAGACTTTTAGCAAAATACTGGCAGGAGTAGGAAGGATTTGGGGGAGTGCTGTTAATGACCATTTCCACTCATCCTGGCACCATCAAGAACCTTTAACACATTTCCCACAGTCCAGAGCTAAGATATTTATCTGGTTTACAGTTTCTTGTGCAATTGTGCACCCAAATCTTTCCTTCTAATTCTCTTTCCTATAGGAGATAATAAAGGCTGTTTTGTTATCCTAACTTAAAAACAATCAATGAAATTAAAATGAGCTGTCACCTCGCAGAAATGCAAATGCAATCTGCCTCAGTCATTTCCTTGCCCTTGTTCATCAGCAGCCACCCTCGCAGAGCTCTCTGCTTACAAGATTGCCTCCTATTTATCTCTGTTTATCTCTCTATTTCATCTCCTGAGAGCAGTGATGCCTCCTGATTCTTTCCAGACACTACCAGATTTACCTCAGTAATTTAAGATGATGCTCGATGACTTTCACCCAAAAAAATGCATTAAATATTTTTGACAGTCAGAGCAATGAGATGGTAAAAAAAAAGCAACAAAAAAAATCCCCAACAAATTACAACTCGGAAAAATAGACTCTAAAGATAGAATACAGAGATAATCTTATTTCAGCTTATTAATTATGCCCTGTAAGCAATGAATCAAATCACTTTGCTGTATAATACAATTACTGCTGTAATTTGTAGTCATTACAGTTTGCACTGAGGTATAATTGTGTAATTCATTTTCTGCAGGTTATTGACAGAGAAGGTCTTAACAACTCCAGCATGGAGGCTCTGGGTTTGCTACATTTTAATTTGCAGATCATTAGCACAATAGACCTAATAGCTTGCTGTGTCTACCCATCAAGGAGTTATTTGTGTTGGATCAGGCACCAAAAGGAAGATGAAGAAGAGATTTGAGGTTAGATGTTATTGCCTGGTGCTTTGTTCCCTTTGGCTTCTGTTCAATCCTTAATTCTCTGGTCAGCTTTATTTTCCATCAGGGTGTTTGAAATGAGATGGCTTTCCTACCTGCAGTGAATTATTCCAACTAACAAGTTAATATTTTGGCAAAATTATTTCATCTGATGAGCGTTCATTAATCAATCGTGATTTGATTGGAATGGATTTTTAAGTGTCAACGTTCCCATTTCAGTGGAGCACAGAAGTGCTGCTCCTGCTGACACCTGCCATGGAATAAAATGCAACAAATAACTCATGTTCCAATTGTGCTTTTTCTCCTGATTCTGCTAAATGCATATCCTGACTCTTACTCATGGTGGGTTTGGGGTTTTTGGTTTGGTTTGGGGTTTTCTGGTTTTTTAGGGGGGGCTTGGGTGGGGGGGGTTAGGTTTTTTAGGGTATTTTGGGGGGTTTTATTTGCCTTTGATATATCTCCACACTATTTTAAGAATGATTACTTTTATACTTATTCCAGCTCCTTCTCGAATAACTGGTTGTGCTTCTAAGTTATTGTGATTACAATTATTCATAATAAATGTGCCCAGTGAGGTGAAGGGGACAGAAAGAAAGAATCTTGTATTTGACCTAAGCAGCAGCACCCAGGAAATTTGTATTCATGACTGTGAAAAATATCATGTTCTGTATGGAAACCATAATTATTTTTCCACACATCCTGCCATTATTGAAAATTTCTTGTAATTGACCATTCTCAATTAGCATGTTTTCACATCATCATAATTTCAATGCCCTTTCTCCTGAGAGTTGCATACATCTTACACTATATTTAAGAAAATTATAATCAATTATGTTCCTCACTGTTTGCATGTGACTTCTTTTTTAAACTACTCTTTAGGGAAAAAAAATCTTTTAAAAATTTCCCATTAGGACCTGCAACCAAATAAAGTTTTTCCCTTCTTTCCCTTGATATAAACTTTATCCTCAGAATGCAGAATTCAAATTGTAAAGCCTCAGAAATTCTTTGAAAAAATAATAATGGCAAATGTTGCTATGGTTACAGAGCCATTCCCATTTGCTTTGCTTTTCTGCCTCAGTAATGAAAGTGGAATGAGGGATTTTTATTCCAACTGTCTGTCTGATGCTTTGTGGGGGAAATGCATATCCCACTACATATTCTCCATTAATTTTTGAAACCAGAATGTTTTGGGGGTTGGTGTTTCTGAAGCTGTTTTCCCCTGTTTTCTTATTAAAGTTGATTAAAGACAAATATAATCTTAAAAGCTGCAGTGAAGGGATGTGAGTTTTGCTCAAATTTCCACTTGGATAAAGGACAGACTCAATTTCTATCCTTCCTCAGTCTAACACCCCTTGGGTATAAAATACTGAGATGGAGTTCCTTAATTTATTGAGATACCTTATTCTCAGGAGTGACTGGCACTAGGGTTTTTTATTTTAAGATTGAAGCACAGGATATCCTTAAGATTTCTCCAGCTCATGTGGAACAGATAAAGTAGTGCTTTGGGATGTCCAATTTTATCCCTCTGGGTTGCCAGGGGTTTTTTTAAGTTTTATTTTGTGCTCAACTTGCATTTCCTTGTCCTTCCAATCACACAAACCTCTGCGACCCCAAGAAAAAACCTCAGGGTGCTTCCCTTCCCAAGGCGCTGCCAAATCACTTCTAACATGGCAGAACTTACAGTAATTTCATGATTATAAGCCGCACCTTTTTCATTGAAGAATCCAGCCTACCCCAGTAGTGCAGCTAATCATCAGGTGCGGCTTATTTATGGACAAATCCCAGCGAAATGCCAACCCGGAAGTGAGAGCCGGCCGGGGAGGGTGCCTGGGGCTGCCTTTAAAGGCTTGGCTGCTCTATGAAAACTGTTTGCAACTTGAGCACCTGACACCAAACCCCGCGCTGGCACCATTCTGTTACTAAGGCGTTACTTTGTCGCACATGGATCCTCGCTTAAAAAAAAAAAAAAGTAAAAAAAGTGGCTTATAATCAGGTGCATCTTATAATTTTGAAATTACTGCAAATGCCTGGGGAAAGTCTTCTGATTTTCTTATCAACAAAAGCATCAGCAGCAGCTTTTGCTGAGGATGAAAATGCACCTGGAAGCAGCCAGGAACAGGAGCAGCTCTTGTGTTGTGGCAGTGATGTGGCAGAACCATCAGTGAGGAGTTCCAGCCCTGCTGCAGGGAGATTTCTGGGCTAAAATAATGCAAATAAAGGCTGAGATTGTGCAGGGGGTGCAGAGTTTGGGGGATTTCCCAAAAACCCCACCTGGGACCGGAGCAGGGTTCCATTTCCCAGAAGCTGCACAGATTCCCATCAGGATGAGATTCTTTGCTGGCTGTCTCAGCAGCACAATCTGGAGTTTATCAGGGACATCATTAAAGTTTTCTGATACTTTTTTCAGTACCAAGCAGCTCTCACAAGCTCCCAGTTTTGCCAAGCAGCTATGTGAATTTTTCCATTTTGGATGGAATGGAAATTCTAGATTCTCAGACAGACACCCATACAGAGCCATATTCCCTGTGATGCTTTGTTCCAGCTTATTTTATTATTTCAGCTAAAGCAGCTGAGAGTTAACCTAAGGAACCAGTATATTATTGAGGGGTTTTTTTATTATTTTGGGGGATATTTTTAGGTTGGATTTTAGTTATTCTCTCAAGCCTTGAATTTTTGGGAAATTTATACTTTGCAGCAGAAGCTACATTTGATGGAATTTAGCACTTACCTGCCTTTGCTGCCCCCCTAAAAACCTCTCCACATTTTCTAAACCACAAGACTAAGAACTGCAGCTAATTCTTGGACAGGCACATTGCTAATGAAGCTAAGCCCTTCACGAGTTTTTTTTGTTTTTTGGTTTTGTTTGCCTGAGCAGGCTGGATATTGTCTGCTCTCACACAGCAGCTGCATGTGCAGACTCTCGATGAAGCTGCTCAGACTGAGCAGGAGAAGGATTTGCCATTCTGGGGTGCAACAGCTGGTCCAGGCTGGAAGGATGGTGCAGAAA
This sequence comes from Sialia sialis, assembly GCA_009812075.1. Classification (NCBI taxonomy): domain Eukaryota; kingdom Metazoa; phylum Chordata; class Aves; order Passeriformes; family Turdidae; genus Sialia; species Sialia sialis. Next base: position 21,869,034 of record VRYO01002184.1, read on the forward strand.
AAGGGCTGGAGCTCCTCTGGATCCCTGCTGATGTACTGGGGAAAATCAGGCAGGGTCTGAACTCGGGCGCTCTGTAACATCATAATCTGAGAATGCTTTAGATTCCAAATGCAGTAATTTCACAACTATGAGGCGCACCGGACTATAAGGCGCACTTTTCTTTTGCAGTGAGGATCCGCACACAATAAAGTAACGAATTAGTAATGGAATGGCGTGATCACGGGGTTTACTGGCAGCTGCTCAATTTTCAAACATTTTTCACGGATCAGCGCAGCCTTCAAATGCAGCCCCAAGCGCCCTCCCCATGCTGTGGGCCCGAGCACTCCCGCCAGCCATTCTCTCACTCCCTGCAGCTGTCCCCGGCACCAGGCTGGTCGCTGCTCTCGTGGCTCTCGCGGCTCTCGCCTGCTCGCGGTCATTTGATTGCGAGCTTCATGTTTGTTGCTGTGCAATGTGATACAGAAATTGTTTAGAGATCCCTTCAATACTCAAACTTTTCCCATATATAAGGCGCACTGGATTATAAGGCGCACGTCCGAGTCTCGATCAAAATTTTAGGCTTTCAGATGCGCCTTATAGTCGTGAAATTACTGTAACTTGGTGCCTAAAGGGTCTTTGACAGAAAAAGCAACTTATTCAAGGGACAGAAGTCTAAAAGTGCAACAGCTGCCATGCCCTTGGGCTGGAAACTTCAGCTTGAGAGCCAGAGCAGCAAAGGACACGAGCAGTTTGTGGCGAAGATCTGAGGCTTGCTCAGCTTGCTCAGATTTCTGGAATGTGCTGACAGCACAGAACTGGGGAGATAAGAGCACCTTTGTGATGTGCAGGTAGAGCTGAGACTTTTCAGAAAAGAAATAAGTGGTTTTATTTTTTCTTTTTGCACTGGTGGTTGACTGGGCTCTTGAGAAATGGGGTGGAATTGAGGAGAGGAATTGCAGAAATTTTAGAAATGGAAGTTAAAGGTTGAGAATTCAAGAGGACTGCAGATAGAAAGGTGAGTAAAAAGGGGCAGAGAGGAGTCTATTTCAGGAGGGAGAGGCGGGAGAATCTCAGACTGCAGCTGACAGAATAAACTTTAGGGAGAGCAGAATAAAAGAAAGAACTCAGTGGAATGAATTTTTCAAATTTCAGAAGGAAGAAAGAGAGTTTATCTACACAATCTTGGATTTAGAGTTGGACAAGAGCAGAAAAATTAACCACTACTAATGTCACACCCAAAGTGACCCGTGCCAGGCAGGGGGTTCATCATTTGCTGCTGCTCCTACAGAATTAAATTATTATTATTACTGTTGTTATCATCCAGTATTCAGTTGTGTTTTGTCAGTGAGAGCAAAATTATAAATTCCTTGGATCTTTTCAAATGATAAAGTAACCAGAAGTGTTAATGTGGGGCATGGATGATATTCACTGCTCAGGGTTTATTCTGAGCCCTCAAAAGCACAGGAATGGACACTGGAGCCTTGAGACACAACTGCAGACTAAAAGCTGCACTGAAAAACCCTTGAAATAAAAAAATAAAAATCCATTTCTGTCCAAACTTTCCATGGAGGCTGCCTTAAACAATAAATATTTCTGATTCTAGCACTGTCAAAATTTGGACCTCTGCAACATCATAATCTAAGAATATTTTAAAGATTCTAAGTAACTTGGTGCCCAAAGCTTCTTTGACAGAAAATATAACTTATTCAAGTTTTAGTTTTGTATTTCTGTGAAATTTATCTTCAAATATTTGACTGAAGTTTTGAGACGTCTCTCTTGATTTCGTGAGATGTGAAACATTTAATTAAAATTGACGTAAAATCTAAAGAAATACATGGAGAACTGGTTCAGATAACTTAAACATGGGGTAGGGAAAGACTTTATATATTTGCATATTTTATTACTGGATAGAAAAAGCAATTTTTCAAATAAATGCCAGTTCTTCTGAGCCTCCTACATTTATCTGTAGAAAGATCAAACAGAGTAGGAAATTTCAGAATGCTCTGACTTCCTAAGCTGCACTGAAAATATTTTAGTTCTGGCTGTCCAATGTAAGTTACTGGAGGATGTTCTGTGATTTAATTGGTCTCTACTGGTTTTATGCTCAAAAGACAGTTTCTTTGAGATAACTGGCGAAACTCTTGTGAGGAAAACAGCAATCAATATCTAAGATGGGGTTATTAAAGGGAAATCTTATCTTCTTTGTCTGGCTCCATTTAAATTTTTATACTTTTTTTTTTCAGTTTTAGTCACTGAAATATTTTTTAAATTATTAATACTGCTCTGTCTGTAATTTTATGCCCTTTGTTGTTTGCTCTGACTGCCTTCAATATCAGATGAGATCTGCTGAAGTTTACATTGAAATCCTTTGCCAATTCCCAGACAGAATTCCCACCTAGCCCAGTGCCTGAACCTCAGAGAGCTGCAGGAGCCGCACTGAGCACTGGGTGCATCTGCAGAGAGTCAAAAAATTGAATTTAAATGCCTTAAACCATCTCCCATTTAAACCTTCAAAGCTGCTAAGAGATGTGTCTACTAAAAACACTCTGTCCTGTGTACATAGGCCGTTTTATTAGGTATAAATCATTTTCCAAGCAATTCTTTATCTAGATTTGAGTTGTTGACACCGGTAAATATCCAAACTTTGTGTCACACCTTTGTAAGGATCAATATCAGCAATCAGTCTTTGTTTTTAGGGTGTGGATATATAAAATAGAGTAATTTCACAATTATAAGCTGCACCTGAATATAAGTAGCACCTTTTTTTTTTTTAAGCGAGGATCCATGTGTAACAAAGTAACAAATTAGTAACAGAATTGCTGCCAGCTGGGTTTGGTGTCAGGTGCTCAAGTTGCAAAGAGTTTTCATAGAGCAGCCAAGCCTTTAAAGGCAGCCCCAGGCGCCCTCCCCAGCCGGCTCTCACTTCTGGGTTGGCATTTCACTGGGATTTGTCCATAGATAAGCTGCACCTGAATATAAGCCGCACTGCTGGGGTAGGCTGGATTCTTCAATGGAAAAGGTGCGGCTTATAATTGTGAAATTACTGTAATTTGTGTATGTGGATCTGTCACATCAGAATGTGTGGGGTGTGACACAAAGTGAACTCCAGCCCAAAATGCACAACTCATGGCAAAGTTTAGATATTTACATTGCAAACCTAGATAAAGCATCACTTGGAAAATGATTTATACCTAATAAAACAGCCTATGTGCACAGGGCAGAGTGTTTTTGGTAGGACACATCTCTTAGCAGCTGTGGAGGTTTAAATGGGAGATGGTTTAAGGCATTAAAATCCAATTTTTAACTCTCTGCAGATGCACCCAGTGCTCAGTGCTGCTCCTGCAGCTCTCATCTCAGAGGTTCAGGCATGAGAGAATGTTTAATGTTGGAAAATCTCCCCAAGAGCACCAAGCCCAGCCTGTGGAGAGCAGGGCGGGCACGGTGGTTTGGGACAAAGTGCCACCAGCTCCTCATTTATGGAACACATCCAGGGCTGGGACTCCTCCCCTCCCCTGGGCAGCTCACTCCAATCCCACACCACTCCTGCAATTAAGGAATTTTTCTTTATATCCAACCTGATTATTGATTTTTGCTTTAAAAAAAATAAAAAGAGAAGGTGATTATTGAGTGATTCTTTATCTGGTGAATTCAGCCCACTGCTTACAGTGAATGCTTGAATAATCAGTTTTTAACAAGTGGAAATAAAGGTGTAGCAGGAGGGCAAAGGAGTCTGCAGAACTCCAGATTTTTGTGGCAGGTGGAAACTCATTAAAACTGCACATGCTTGAGGAGGTGTGGATATATCCTGCACTGCTCTTGAGACAATGCTCACAGAAATATTCCTGTTTCATCTGCCTGATAAATGGTGATCCTGGAAAAGAAAGAGGTTCTTCTGCAGGCAGCTGTGCAATTCAGAGCCTCACTCTTCCTTTCTCTGAGTGCCGTAGAGATGAAGTCTATTGCCTCAGACATTTACAAATCAAATCTTTTCATGCCACTAACTGCTGCTAGAGAAAAGCACAGATGTAAAATCCCTGTTTGGCTCTGAAGGGAGGCCAGAAATCAGCTCCTCCAGCAGGGCTCAGCACTGCCTGAGCACTGAGTGTGGGGAGGAGGAGAGGTGAGCTTGGGATCCTGGCAGACAACTCTGCGCCTAAAACAAAGGAAAAGGGACTGAAGTGCAATTTTCATTGGAGTCCCGCACTTCAAAACAAAACAAAGCAAAAAAAACCAATCAAACAACAACAACAAAAAAAACCTAAATCACCAAACCAAACAAAAAACCCCCCAAAAAACCAACAAAAAACCCCACAAACAAACAAACAAAAAACCCCAAAACAAACAAAAAACCACAAAAAAATCCAAACCAAACCAAACCAAAAAACACCCCAAAAAATCTGCCCATGCCCTGTGCTCTGGTACAGTTTTCTGATGCTGCCGCTGGTCTGTGGGGTTTGAGCTGTGCTGCAGAAATGGCTGAATTTGGGTGTGGGATTGCTTTTTAATGATTCATTTTATTTTATTTTTTTAATTTATTTTATTTTATTTATTTTATTTTATTTATGGCAGCACAGACATCTCTTGTCACTGTGTGCAGACACAGCTGCCCACCACACATTTGGGGAAGGTTTGAGAGGCTCTGGAAGGGGAGGGCAAAGCCCCTGCCTGGATTGCAGTTGTGTTTGGCACTTGCAGAAAGCTTCCACACACTTTCATAATTTGGAGGGTTTAAATTCAAAGGAAATTTTAGTGATTCTGCTGCTCTCCCTCTCACTGTGGTCACAGATAAACTGACTGAACACTCTTTTAATTTCTAGTCTTAAATTGTAATGGTTCATAATATCGAACCACCATCGCTCAAACAGCAACGCCAATTTGATTTTAGTTTCATGTCATTCTGGACAGAGTTAAAACTTGTACAACACATATTCTGAGCTTTATTTTTATCTTCTTGGAAACTTCTACCAAGAGTTTGAAGCAATTTAAACCTTTAAACTGAGAGTGATGTCACCCCAAATATTGGTCAATATTGGGACAAAAGCTGATTTTTGAGCCTCCGGCAGATCTGGAATTGCTTTCATGAACTGACCTCTAGTTTTCATTTTGTTTTATTTTATTTTTGAGCTAGAAAGATGTGAGTGGCATTGGGATGTCAGTGTACAAAGCTCTTTTCTCCACAAAAGCACAGCATGTTAAAATTGCAAGTGATAGAGGAGGCTTTTTTGTCATGTAGCAAGAAACGTTCTGAGCGACTCCAGCATGGCTTTCCTCTTGTCAACAAGTTAATTTGAAGAAAAATAGCTGTGCTTCCAAAATAATAGTGTTTCCTGTCACAGAATTGCTGAACACTTGGTTCTGCTACAAGGATTTTTATTAGAGAGAAGCAAGACTAATTTACAAACATCAAGAAGCAGAATGTGATAAACCTGGCTGTGCTTGGGTGTTTGGAGAATCTGCACTGTCAGTTGAGCTACAAATGTGCTGTGGCAGTCAGGAACACTTGCCAAACTCCACTGCAGCCAAAGCCCACTTGATATTCAAAAAGGATTTCTTGCTTTTTTTGAGACAGACAAAGGTTGTAAAGTCTGACTTGGTGTAGTGTATGTCTCCATCATCTGGGTATTCACAAAAATGGAAGCTGAGCTCCTTCAAATCCTTTCAGCTGTTGAGTTGGGTGGATTAGAAATGTACACTTGAATTTCTTGCATATGGTGTTTTCATTGGAGACATCCAAGAGAGGTGGAGGGAAAGAATGAAGCAGCAATAAGGGATTAAAAAAGCTTTTAAACTCCTCCTAAAAGGAAATAGATTGCATCTATCCATCAGTCACATTGCCCGTGAGCATTTTAAAAAATTCTGAAAGCCCAACACCTTTGTGACAGTGACTGCCTATAAATGTGAATTGCAATTCACTGCTTCGCTCACTATTTTGCACTGATGCAAAATATTATGAATTCATAATTGTCACAGCATGGCTGGAGACCTACCTGAGTCTTGATGATGATAATTTCATAAACTTCTACAGCTCTATCAGCACTGCCTCGCTTTGTATTCTGATGAAGTCTGGAAATAGCTCCAAAAATTGATGGTGTGTGCTCCTGGCTTTGTGTGGCCTTAATTTCTCCTTTCTCCTAAAAAGAAACCCATCATTATGGCCTCCCTGGCACCTTTGTGAGTGCAAGCTGTTCCACCTCCCTCTCTCTCTCCTGGATATTTTTCAGAATCTCCACATGGATTTCTTTATCATTTTTCAGCCATAATATCCTCAGACACCTGCTGAGGCATTCCCTGCGAACTCCTTGTGATGCAAACACCAAACGGCACTCACAGTGCAAAGCTGGCTTCATTTGTGTCCTCAGCAGCAAAGCAGAGGATGGATTCTGAAATCTAAGGACACCTTCTTGTCTCTGGAACGAGATGCAGCACAGGTACCTGTGCTGCATGCAAATGAGCCAGCTCAGTAATTGGGAGGCTGAGCACAGGGTAATTAGGACCTCTGAGCTGGATGTCATGTTTATCTGAACACATATGTATCCCAGCTACAAATCAGCACTAAATTATACAAGTCAAGACCCCTTTGACTCGACACAGCTGCTAAAGGCAGAAATCAAACACACAGAGACACCTGACAGCAGCTCAGCCCTGACAAGCTGCACTGGGAGCTTTCAAACACTACAGAGCACTTTTACCAATATTCCTGCTCTGACTTTCATCCGTGTAAAGGCATTACTTGATTCCCTCTGAAAATAAAGATGTCCAAGGAAGATGAAATGAGAGAAAAATCCATATGTGAATGTGTTATTTTCCTGTTGCCTGAGAGAAGAGTTCATTGCTGCAGTGCTCTAACGAGGTGCTCTGTGCTGGCTCTGGCTGCATTCCTGATGAAACAGCTCTGCCTCAAACAGCATTTCTGGGGACACACAAAGGAGCAGCATTCTGCTTTGGACTCCACGGGAAAAGTTTGAGAGTGTGCAGAACTCCCAACTTCAGCATGTCCAGAGCAAATCTGCTTGGATAGAATGGGAAAGGAAAGGGAAGGGGAAAGGGAAGGGGAAAGGGAAAGGGAAAGGGAAAGGGAAAGGGAAAGGAAGAAGGATTTTCCCGTTGGCACAGGAGGGAGCTGCTACCTGAGACTGGCATGTGGGGTTCTCTCAGGGTCAGGGATCTTGGTCCTTGCTGGGTACTTCCCTGTGCATTTAGTGGGAAAGAGGTTACATTGAAAAAAAATCAAAACAAAACAAAAAATACCCAAAAAACCAACCAAACAAACAAAAAAAACCAAACAAAAAACCCGAAAAAACCCAAAAACAACAACAACAACAACGACAACAACAACAAAACAACAACAACAAAAAACCAAACAGAAAAACACCCAAACCTGTTCAGTGACCGAGGTAGCGAGAGAACCAGGGAGGGGTGAGGCTCAGTAAAAGCACAGCTGGAGTCAGAATCTCAGAACAGTTTGGGCTGAGAGGGACCCCAAATCCTGGATCCCATTCACACCTCCCATGAGCCCAGGCTGCTCCAAGTGTCCGAGTCTGGCCTGGGACACTCCACAGCTCTTAGGACAACCTGTGCCAGGGCATCCCCACCTCTCAGGGCAGAGTTTCCCCAATCTCTTCTTCACACTCATTCCCTGCCAGTTTGGAGCTGTTCCCCCTTGTCCTGGCACTACACACCCTTGTAAAAAGTTTCTTGATAAAAGGTATCTACACAAAAGTAATTTAGTTTTCCTCCTTGCTTTCTCAGTTTCTGCTAAGCTGGGGTTTTCTGAGGGAGAAGACAGGAACAGACATTAAATCAGACCTGAGCTCTTCCTTCTCTGCCCCTTAATGAATGCCATAAAACCCAGCCTGCTGGGGCTCTCATTATCAGCTAATCAGGCTGGACCTAAAATAACTTTGCTTCTGAAGCTTTATCAGAACCTGACCTTTTCTTAAAGCCTTTTAATAAACTGTCACTTTCTTATGAAACCAATCTTGCAAAAGGACCTGGCCAAGGGTTTGCCTTTGGACTCTTACTTTAACATCAGCATGATTGTGCATGTGTGATTACACACCCACTGTCCTTACACACTGTTTATTGACCAGTCAGCATTTCTGTGAACCATTAGTTTTATTTTCAGCCATTGGCTTTTTAGTGATCTTTTTGTGCAACTAAAAATCTTTGGGAACAGCATAATGTACAGTAATTTCACCATTATAAGCCACACCTTTTTCATTGAAGAATCCAGCCTACCCCAGTAGTGGGGCTTTTATTCAGGTGTGGCTTATTTATGGACAAATCCCAGTGAAATGCCAACCTGGAAGTGAGAGCCGGCCGGGGAGGGCGCCTGGGGCTGCCTTTAAAGGCTTGGCTGGTCTATGAAAACTGTTTGCAACTTGAGCACCTGACACCAAACCCCGCACTGGCGCCATTCTGTTACTAACTCGTTACTTTGTCGCACACGGATCCTCACTTAAAAAAAAAAAAAAAAAAAAAGGCGGCTTATATTTGGGTGCGGCTTATATATGGACAAATCCTGTGGTCTGCCTGGCTACGTGGATGTGCGGCTTATAATCAGGCGCAGCTTATAATTGTGAAATTACTGCAATTAATGCTTTGTATATTTATGGCAGTATTTTAAGCTTGTCAGAGGACCACTTGGATTTTGAGAGCAAATGTGTAAAAATCGCCATCTCTTTTCATGCCAGTCTAAAACCAGGAGCAGTTTCAGAGCTCTGTCACTCCTTCCACATTCTGTTGACAATAGCAGCCAGCCTTTTATCTGTCATACTTCCTTGAACAGTTATCTGACAAACCTGGGCATGGTTTGTGCTTTCTTCCCGTGGCAGGAAAGAGAACCAAGCCATGATTGTAACAGAAATAAACACCTGAGAGATTGAACCTCTGGCCAAGAACAGGACAGAGGGCATTGCCTGTGCCTGCAAGCATCACCAAAATAAAGTCTGAATATTGGAAATCCACAGCTGAAGAGGAATTTCTGCAGAATCCTCACAAACACAGGCACTGACAGGATTCCCTTCACTGCTGGAGACCACTGTGGCAGTACACTCCATTAAGTGATGCATCTTATTCTGAATTAATGAATTTTGTCTGACTGTTTTCCTCAGAGGGGACACTGCTTCCTCCCTGCCTGACAGTTGCAGGAGCAGGTTCCAGTGTAAATGGACATGCCATTTGTTTTATCTGTTCCTCGCTAAAAATCACACAACTAACCAATGAAACAAAAATAGATTTAAAAAATTAAACAAAATAAATAAAATGAATTAATGAATGAATGAATGAATGAATGAATAAATAAATACATCCATCTTTTCTAGAAGGGAATGTCTCATTTTCAGCTCAGTTTGGGCTGCAGTTTTGGCTTGGAATTGTCTGTAATTGTGATGATGATGACCAAAGTCCCACCCAGCTCCTGGGTCTCCTCCCCTCAGCTGCACCATGGGTGGATAAATGGAAGGACACAACCAGGGGAGCTCAGGGATCAAGACAAAAACAAGGAGATTGCACCAAATACACCCAGTGCAGCAGCTCACCCTCTGTTGGTGTGGAGTTTATTGTTATTTTTACCTGGCAAAGCAGAGGCACAGCTGGATCAGTCTTTGTTCCCAGCACCTAATAAATCCATTCCATCATCTCTGTGGGAGTTTTAGTCATTCAGATGGAAATTCCTGCTTCATAGGTGTGTTCTACAGCAGGTGCCAAATCTAATCATCCAGAACATTTCTGAGGATGTATCTGAACACTTTTCATGTCCCCACACTCATGTGTGGTTTTATTATACAGGAAATATCTGGATTTAAATTTATTTATGTCCCATCCATGCAGGGTGAAAACTTGAAACCATGACTGCACCTCTGAAGGTGACAGCAAGACAAAGTCACAAAAATTAATCTCAAATCCTTTTTAATTAAAGGTTTTGAGCAGTCTAAGCTACCACTGAATATTTTTTTTATCCTGGTTTGTTTGTGAAATGTTCTATGATCTTGGTGGTGCAGTAGAAGTGATTGTAGAAAATTTTTTTAATATCAACTTTAGTTATTCAGGATGCTTCTCTCCAGCCAGCTGCAAATGGCTTTGCATTCTCTCCACACTTGCAGGGTCAGGGAACACGGGCTAAGGGAGAAGATGACATTGATGAAAGCTGGGCAGGCTTCCCCACATTTTGTATCAGACTCTCAGTCTACAAATCTGGGCCAGATCTTTCCCTAGATGCTTCTGGAAAGCTCTCCCTCCATTGTGCTGTAAATGTGTCACAAGGAACATTAATTTTAGCTGATTTTTTTAGTTATTTTAGTGAACATGTATATAAATTTTGCATCAAAAATAGGTATTTAAAACTATCTATAACTCTAAGATGTTTTTAAAAGAATGATTTGAGTAATATAATCATAATATTAAAAAGAAGGAGAATTTACAGGATTTCACCCTGCAGCAAAGGGGAGAAGGGAAGGGGTGTTAGCAATATCTGCCACTATCACCAAAATTTCCAACTCCAAATCCACAATAGTTTAGGTCTGAAGCTTTCTGAAGGACAAAGCACAGCCCTTATTAATTTCCATCTTAAAAGCTCCATCTCCAAAATGTTTAATTCTTTGATGTGCAAAAATGGAAGTGCATCCAGAATGAGGAGTTACCTGTGAGAACATGGCAATTAGCTCTGCACCAAAGCCACCAAGGCAAACTCCAGAAGAGGAACAAGCTCTTCAGGCTCAGACACTGCCCCAGAACACCCTGCTTCCAAAAGGATCATCAAGAATACTGGGAAATATTTAAGAGCAGAGGAATATTTGGTTAGGAAAATCAAAGAGTGGGCCTCATCACCCAGGAGATGCATGCCAAGAAGAAGGAGAAAGAAGGACAGAACACGCCCAAATTCCTCCATCTTGACTCCAAACTCCTATTCTAAAAAATCTTAAAAATTTACTTTTTCACCCTGTGGTAATCTAACTAATACTCTACTTATTTTTTGTGACTTGTAACTCTTCATGCAAAGGTGGTAATTTTTCCCAGGGGTTGAAATCAAAGGCACAGGGTCTTGGGCTCCATGCCAGGGTCTGGAACATCCAGGGCAGCCAGAGGGATGTCCTGGGTTCCCACAACAGCAAAGTGCCTCTTCCCCAGAGAATGGACCAACAAAGTGCTCAGCAATGAGGGACGAGCTCAGAGGTGACACAGAGCCACCTCTTACCCCCCAGCCACACCAAACAGACCCTTGGCACTCCTCTGTGAGTGCAGTTAGGGAGGTTCTTGGCTCCTTCCATCCTCAGCAGAGATTCTCCCATACAAACCATCCTCTCTATTTGCCATTGACAAAAATCTAAAATTAAAACCAATTTTTGTGACTGTTTGCTGAAATAATCAGTTTTATTCTTGTTTACAATTACTCCAGCACATAAAAGAAACTGCTGGACACATTATCAGTCACACTCTGCTTGCCAGTCTCAGCTATTTATGATGTAAATTATACAGACTAAGTACAAAACCAAAAGTTGCCGAAAATGAGGGAATTTATAAATTGGGAAAGCAGAAGTAGGAGGGATAAGCTACTGCCATTACAAGCAATGGTTTGCCTCCCTCAAAAGGATAATTTCTTGTGTGGTTCAACAGGTCAAGAACCAATAAATTTCATCCATTTGAATATAACTTAGCAGGAACTATCCTGTGACAGCCACTGACAAGCATACCATTATTTTTTTGGTTGTAGGATGAGTCCTAATTCTGAAGAGTACCACATATGGCAAAAAAAACATTTTGCCTGTTTCCATTTGGATTGCAAATGAAGCAAGGTTCTTTTATACTATGTCCTACTTCTCCCTCTATAACTACTTAAGATTTTATTTTAAAGCTAATCTTCTAAAATTAATATTTCAGTAATTTAACATTTATAATCCACATCTGATTATAAGCTGCACATCCAGGTAGCCGAGTAGACCACGGGATTTGTCCATATATAAGCCACACCCAAATATAAGCCGCACTTTTTCTTTCTTTCTTTTTTATTTTAAAGTGAGGATCCATGTGTGACAAAGTAACGAGTTAGTAACAGAATCGCTGCCAGCTGGGTTTGGTGTCAGGTGCTCAAGTTGCAAACAGTTTTCACAGATCAGCCAAGCCTTTAAAGGCAGCCCCAGGCGCCCTCCCTGGCCGGCTCTCACTTTCAGGTTGGCATTTCACTGGGATTTGTCCATAGATAAGCCGCACCTGCACTACTGGGGCAGGCTGGATTCTTCAATGAAAAAGGTGCGGCTTATAATTGTGAAATTACTGTAATTAATATGGTGTTCTTAGCATTTCCCTACCACCTTCCCTGCTCTCAGTTCCAGGTTTTCAGCTGCAATGGCCTCAGCCCCACTGCAGGATTGCTCACAGACAACAAATTTGTGCCAGCTTGCTGCACAACCCCGGCGCTGCTCACTCACTCAGAATTCCTCCATCTGTGTGTCCATCCATCCAGAGAGCCAGATGCTCTCAGAGCGCCTCTCCTGATGGATCCATGTCCCAAACATGCTCCTACAAAAGCACCCTGCAGGCAGAGGCAGCCCAGCCCTGCCTGCAGCCCTCAGGTGTTTGTTTTACCTGCCCAGGTGCGGTGCTGGCTGCACAGAGATAAAGGGAGACCTGCACAGCGTGACCAAAGGAAATCACTCATGGAAGAGTTCTGACAGAAATGGAGAGAAAGCAAACATTTCACCAGGAAGGAGAGTGGTTCAGAGCTCAGGCAGATTCCATCAGGCAGGAGCTGAGGGTTCTGTTCACATCCACAGAGCTGCCATTCCTTTTGCTTTGCCACTGATAGGCTTCTAGGCAACTCAATTTTTTTATTATTGAAATTAGATAATGAGATAATGATATAAACTTCCTTTCTAAGCTCCTACATGCTCCGCTGACACAGGTTGCAGAAATATTCCTGCCAAGAATTTGATTATTAAATGCCAACTTGATTCAGCAGAGATGCAGAAATGCCCCTGATTCTGTCACACATCTGTGCAGTTCTTTTTTAGTTCAGCACAAAGTTCAAGACATGGGATGTGAATCAGCAGCTGATAATTTTCCAAAATATTTGACTTATAAATATTTCCTTATAAGAAATATTCCCTTTTAACGAGGGATTTTGTTGAAAAAGCTTTACTTTTATTTTCATTGTTGAAAAAGCTTTACTTTTATTTTCATTGTCATGCTTTACTATGCACAACAAATCAGTTTTTAATGAAAGACAGTAATATTAAACTTACAAGTCACATAAACCATGGTCTATGTTCTATGAAGAACACTTGGACAAGGTACCAATGCATTTTAGCAGTAAAATTTCCAGTAAGATAAACATTCCATCACTGAAATATCAAAGCTGCTGGGACATTTGTGGGAGATGAAGTTGCTGCCTCCCAACTGTCTGTTGCCATTTCTGTTTTAGCCAAAAATTGCCAGTACCACAGAGCAGGCTGCTGCTCAGCCAGCAGAATGCACAGCACCAGATTTCCAGAATGCACAGCCCCAGGATTCCAGAATGCAGAGCTCCAGGATTCCAGAATGCACAGAATCAGGATTCCAGAATGCACAGCCCCAGGATCTCAGACAACAGAGCACCAGGATTCCAGAATGCACAGAATCAGGATTCCAGAATGCACAGATCCAGTATTCCCTCACCTATCTCAGCGGAACCTCAGCCCAGGTACCTCCAGTCCTGCTGGTCCTGCCCTGAATCAAAATGAATGGAAGGATTTCTGCTAAAGATCAGATGTTCAGTGCCACATTTTGTAACGTGGTAAAAAGTAAATTGGATTATCAAAAGAATTGCTGCAACACTGCAGTCTGAGCTGCAGCTGCTGCCAAGCTGCTCCAGCCTGGGTCCCTGCATGGGTGCAGTCCTGCAGGAGCAGCTGCTGCAGTGTGGGCACCACCAGGGCCCCAGATCCTCCTGCACCAGAGGGGGATTCCTGTGAGGACACAGCTTCTGTCAGAATGTCCCAGGGGAACCTCTGCTCTGGAGCAGCTCCTGCCCCTCCTCTTGCCCCTCCCTGGGCTCTCCAGAGCTGCTTCTCCCAAATTCTCACCCCTCTCTTCCAGCTGCTTCTGTGCAGGAACTTTGTCCCACATCAGCCCAGATGTGCTGCCGCTGTCCCTGCCAGGCTGAGCCGTACCCAGAGCAGCTCCAGGCTGGAGCCTTGGCTCTGTCAGACATGGGGGAACCTTCCAGCAGCTTCTCCCAGAGCCCTGCAACCCCCTGACCCCCAAACCTGGCCCTGCACAGGGGACAGAGGCGACTGAGCAGCCAGAGCAGCACTGCTAGAGCCAGACAGAGCTGCCAGGGGCAGGAGGAGTCGGAGCTGTGCCACTCTCAGCCCTCACCATCTGGAATCCTCTGGCCAGAGGCACAAAATTCATCCCCAGCAGCCTGCAGAAGGTTCAGATGCCTTTGCATCATGCAAATGCTCTCTCTTTCTGACATAGCAATAATGCCCAATTACAGTCCTGACTGCAGGAATATGCTGTTAAAATCATGAGAAATGAAAAAAAAATCCCTGTTGAGAGAATATCCTTGATAAAGCAGCAGTGTCCTGGGTGCCGACAGGCCCAGGGACACGCAGGTTTTTAATGTAAGACAGAATGCTGCTTTTAGTCATACAGGTGGATTCATTTATAAATGCTGACCCTGACATATAATTTTCAATAAAAGCTGTGCTTTTCTATCTAATTTCCATCTTTCAGCTGAGACATTAGCATTTCTTTTTCAATGTTCTTCCCTCTCCAGCATTACCTCAGATTAATTGGCACTGTATAAAATAAGTTCCTGGGTGCACAATGGTAACCATGGTAGCCTCCATCCTATCTTCACAATGCATATGCAATCCAGTTCTCAGGAAAACATAATTAGTACATAGCATAATCTATCCTCTCTAAACACATCACCCTGCTATGAAATGCTCTAAATCAAAGCAAATGATGCCTGCAGCCTCCACCCAGCCGGGCTCCCACTGCCGAGCAGTTACATTACAAATGGATATACTCTTAAATTGTTGTGCTGCAGCATCCCCAGCTTGCATCGTGTGCTTTGCTGCCTGTGTGCCTTTGCTTGCTGGCCAAAGGGTGGCAATGTTCTCCTGACTATCCATGGCCAGGCAGTGGAACTGTGTTCCTGCAGGAATGGGAGCATCTCTGCCCAGCCAAGGCAGAGAGTTCTGCATCATTAACTGCGCTGCTAGCTGGGTCCCAGCACATCAGCAATGACCCCTCCAGCTAAGGAACAGAAACATTAAAATACATTAAAGTACAGTTTGGGCTGTAACCCAGCGAGCTGTGGGAAAGGACATCCACGTGGAGCTCCTCTTGGGGGAAATCAAAAAGCATATGCAGCTTAAAAAGCAAGTGTGTTCTGTGCTCCCTATCCCACACCATTGCTGAGGGTGCTCCTGGTGGGCCTGAGCAGGACAATCCCTGCTGGGCAGGCAGGGAGAGCTTTCACCAGCCTGGCTGCCCAGAAAGTGCCACCCAACCCCTGGAGACTTCCACAGAAGCTGAATAAACTCACCTGAGAAGCTTTACACGATTCCTTTGGGGATTTGCCAGCTGTGAGGATGGAAATAATCAGAACCAAACGTGCAGTGAGGGCTGGACAGCAAAGCACAAGGTGGCAGTGGCACAGCAGCACGGGACAGGGGTGCAGCTGTCCCTGCTCTAATTAGTGCACCAACAATTGCTGCATTTCATGGCACAAACTGCCAAAAATCAATCCCATGGAGGAACAAAGTGCTGCCCTCCTGCTGGACCCACTCCCACGATTACCACACACACTGTCCCACACCCAGACATTCAGATTCCACAAGACAATAAGACAGAAATGATGTTTTTTCCTGGTGTTTCACAGAGTAAAAGCTACAGTAAGAGATCTAGAGAAAACATATCCATTTTCAAATGCCAACTATTATCTGTTGAGTTACTATTAGCTACAAAAAACCAAAATGAGAACCACTTGTGCACAAAACAGGAGTAACAAGAGCAAGGAGCTGTCCAAATCTGTCCAGGATAGCTGGTGCTTAGCAAACATGAGAGTAATTTAATTTTTCCTCTGAACACATACTAGTTTGTTTACTGAAGTGCTGAAAAAGCTGCTTTCATTAAGTCTGGGGTATCAGATACTACACCTGAGGTAAAAATTTCAGACAACTGGTTTTGGACCCCAAATCACCCTAGCAAGTATGGTAGGAAGTAGTTGCCTGGTTGTTAACTCATCCCAGAACTCTTAGCAATTTTCATATTTACAATAAATATCTTCACTTTATCCCTATCCACAATTGCATGAGAGGAAACACTTTCCAACCCCCACAAAAAAACTCTGAAACAGCTCTACTGTTTTTAAAAGCTTTTGATAATCCTATTTGTTCTTTCTTTTATACCCAGGATATGCTGTGGACCTTAGTCCTGGCAAATCCCAGCCACCCAGCAGCTATGATGCACGTGCATCTGATTCCTTACATTTTGACTCTCAGATATGTCAGGGAATGGAAATAAACATTTCTGTCAAGTAACAGTGCCACAAAACTTTTCAGGTAACAATGCCATTGATTTCAGTTCTACAGAACCACAGCAGCGACCTCTGTTAACACTAACACAGGAGTAGACAAAGCACATTTTCCCTTTATGGCCATTATAAAATTTATTTGGGCAAAAAAAAAGGCAGCATTTTATGTGCAAAAGCATGCCAGTGCAGGAAAAGCTATTTCGTACAGGTGATGACATTTATTTTGGGCAATTACGTTGGCTTATCTCTCAAAGAAGTGTTACATGACACCAACTTTGCATTTTTCTGAAGATACAGCATTTCATTTTGTGTTTTGTCACCTGGTCTCATCATGGCAGCAATTCTGAGACACTTCCAAGGGGTTCTGGACTCACTGCAATTATCCTGGGACAGAGGAGAAATGTTCATTAGTGAACACAAAAAGGAACAGAACAAAAGAACCGAGTTTCAGGCAGCAGAGTTTGGGAGCAGGGCGACACAAACACAATTTGCCACACGTTTCATGTTCTGTTTCTCTTACATAAACTTGGCTTTGCTTGCTGCAAAACGCCCAGGCAAGACTATCTGTGACTGCAGAACATTTTGAACCCAGCCTGCTAAAGCACAGATTACTGAGCCCTCAGAATAAGAGCTTTTATAACCCATCACATGAAAGGTAAATATAGCATGGGGGTGGGGGAAAATGAGTTTCTGGATCTGGAGAATGATAATTAGCTCCACTCAGCTGTCCCATGCCAAATGGCTGGGGGAAATCTCATAAGCATGTAAGTAACAGAAATACAAGTTAAATGTCCTATTATTATCCTAAGTAACATAATTTAAGCACTAACACTGTAAAATATTGAAATATTTTAAATGCCTTTAAACTGCTGAAAACAAATTTTCTTGGTCATTAACTGCTGAACATTAAATTTTTTCCCATTCACTAAGATTATTTAATGTTTGGAAAATTATTTGAACGCCACTTAATTAGTTGAAATTCAAAATCATCGCTGGTTTCAGTCATCCTTTGTAGAGAAACCTTCTCCAACTGCCAACACACCAAATATTTACCAGTGAATGTCTATATGTGGTGAATAAAATGTATAGATGTATGCACTAGCAGTGCTCCTTTCAGAGTCTCTTTGGTACCAAAAAGATGCCATGGCATGTTTCATTAGAGAAAAATCTCTGCAGGAAAGCTGAAAGTGAAGAGCCTAAAAAAAGCTTCTGCCACTGAAGTGCAGTGCAAAGACAAAACTAGCAGCATTTTTGAAACAAAGGAGGAGCTGTGGAAGTTACCACGAGCAGAATTTCACACCACAGAAGCTGCTCTTTTTCTCCAAGCTGAAATCCCAAGTTTCTGGATCAATATTGCACATCCACGACTTGCAGCTGCAATTCCAGCGTGTAATATAATGCAAGATGCCTCCAGACACTAACTCAGAACCTGGCAACGCTGTTAAAATATCGGAGTGATTTGCAAACCAGCAAGGTTTTATGAACCTCCAATATTTTTAAAGCACTGTGTGTATATTTATACAACAAAAGGAGAATGAAAGCAGCTTGACACTAGCATTATTCTTTTTGATGTCTGCAGTACGCTTGTGTCAAGATTTCTGCCACAATCACCTTAAAACTTCCTGACAAGTTGCAGACTCTCTGAACATTTTGGAAGTGCTCAGGAGCACTTGGTGTTGGCAGTTCTTCTCATTTGGAGGAGGGTGCCATTATTTTAACATTGGAGATGCATTTTGCAGTAATTTCCGTGGCCTGCAAGTACAAACAGAGGCCTGTGCTTGCCACCTAAAAATTGCTGAGGTGATCTCTGGTCCCAAGATCTGAAACTAAATGCACAGATACAAATTGAGGTTGCAAAATTGGTGTTTAAAATATAGAAATTTCACAATTATAAGCTGCACCTCCAGGTAGCCGGGTAGACCATGGGATATAAGCCACACCTGAATATAAGCCGCACTTTTTTTTTTTAGCTTTTTTTTTTCAAGCGAGGATCCATGTGTAACAAAGTAAGGAGTTAGTAACAGAATGGTGCCAGCGCGGGGTTTAGTGTCAGGTGCTCAAGTTGCAAACAGTTTTCATAGAGCAGCGAAGCCTTTAAAGGCAGCCCCAGGCGCCCTCCCCGGCCGGCTCTCACTTCCAGGTTGGCATTTTGCTGGGATTTGTCCATAAATAAGCTGCACCTGATGATTAGCCGCACTACTGGGGTAGGCTGGATTCTTCAATGAAAAAGGTGCGGCTTGTAATCGTGAAATTACTGTACTTACCAAACATTACAGTGGTTTATATTCAGATTTCTGGCTACATTCATGAACATGAAAATCGTGTGAGAGCTTCCCAGTCAGCCTTCACCCAAGGCTCCTTTCCCATGCTCATGAGTGTAAAATACTCATTTCTCCTTTTCTGTTAAGCCAGGCACCATTAAGGACAAATAGAATAACAATTACAGTAATTTCACATTTTTAAGACGCACTTCTGGGTTCAGACCAAAATTTTAGCCAAAATGGTGCACCTTATACACGTGAAATTTCTGTATATATTATTATTATATATATAACAACATATATAACAGAGCTGATGAAAATGCTTCTTCAGAAAGACAAGTTGTGGCTACATTAAAAAAAAAAAAATTAAAATGTTTCTATTAGGAAGAGGCTGATGACAGTAACTGCCCAAGTGACAACAAAAGGCATGAAAAGAGTTTTGCCACCAAGGTGAGCCTTACAAACTCTGACACTCATCACTACTGACTTTTTTTACTAGATCACATTTTTCAGTGTGTCTGAGAATCCTCTAATTGCCATCAACAACATTCTGTGAGTACGAGATGAAATAAGGATATTCTGCTCTGGACCATTAAAGTCCCTTTCAGCAGACCAGTCAGATCAGTTTTAGAAAAGGTGTAAAATGCAGCCATGATTAACTCACTCAAGTCACTCAAGAACTGAGCCTTTCCTTGAAACAGCCATGGTTTACAAATCCTGTCACTTCTCACTGCAGAGAGGAGCTGTCATTGCAGTGACACATTGCTAAGTGAGCTCCGGGGTGGTTGTGCTGATTAGGAAACAAAATATTCACGTCCCTTTTGAATGAAGGGGAAAATTGTAAGGCAAATTTGTGCTTGGTTAAGTTAATGACGTGCCTTGTCTTCTGATGGAAGTGGGAACCCAAAAGTGTGCATCACTTGGAGTGACTTCAGTGCCTTTCCACATGGAACTCACTGCTCCTTCCAGGGAAATCACTTCAAGGTTGTTTCAAGTTCATGCATCCAGTTTCTGGAAATGAGAGAGGGCAATGCATCAAGAGCAGCAGGGCAGTAGCCAAATATTGAAACATAGAGCTGTCAATTTAAAAGTAATAAAAATTATAAATAGACCAACAGAAGCATGTAAGTAACTTGAGGAAGTTTTCTGCAGTTTTCTGGAGGTTCCAAAGCACTGGGCAAAACCAACATTTCTCTCAGGAACAAACACTAAGCAAACCTGTCATAAGTACTGGTTTATTTGCCATAAATACAGTATACAGAACCTTGAGTAAAAACAAACTTAACAAAAGTTGGGCACGTGACTTTTCCTGCCAAGCTCTGTATAACAATCATGCGTATAACAATAATGTATATAACAATCTCTGGGTAAGAGTCCCTTTTCTGGAGAGCTGAGAAACAGAAAGGAGGAGGAAAGCAGCTCACCCTGCTATGCTAAAAGCCACCAGCAAGGAATAATTCCCTCTCCTTTCTCATTCACAATGGTGCTCTTGGAAACAGATTTATTTTGCACCTCCAGTGTCTAATAACAGCTGTTATGCATTTATTGTCCCACTATCCTGCCACAGTAATGTTATCCTACTTAACTCCCTGACTCTTTCTGACATAAAAACTCACCCACCATGACATTCTCTAATGCTGTAACAAGCTGGCAGTGACCTGGGGCTCCAGGCTCTTCCAGAGCTCACTGCGCTTGATTTAACTCTCCCAGTGCTAATGGGGACGAGTCATTACAGGGTAATTGCTGAAAATCACAGCATCCCCATCACACACAAAATGCCCCATTTTAATGCCGAGACTGGCAGAGGGTTTGCTTTCAGACAAGTGTTTAAGCAGCATTGCTCTGCTGGTTTATTCCTCACATTAGGGGCATTTTTCAGACACTCTGAGTCCGTTTCAGTTCAACAGGACATTGAATTTAAACCCAACCTTTCTCTGCCCTCGCCTTCTGCTCATCTCTCCACTGATCTCCTGGGGCTTTGTAAGAATTTCTGATTCACCCATCACACACCTCACACAGACCCCAAATGCTGGGCACAGACATGATTTTTGTAAGACAATTCTTCAGCATTATCAAACTCCACAAATGTCACCAATTTTCCAAATGAATTTGACTGGGGAGGGGGTGTGGATAATGGGTTTGTCCACATTTCTTATTTCTTTCTACAGTCAAAGACTCATTTTATAAAACTTTTTCAGTGTCTGGTCCTTTTCAAAGACAGATGTTACACACAGCTAGAAATCTTCATTTGTCTGTAGCAAAAGATTATAAAGCATAAAAAATTAGACATTTCCAGCAGTCATTTCTTCTTCTCCACAAATACCCTTTACAGCAGAGTTCAAAAAGTCAAACTCTTACTACATACATGATTTACCTGGCAAAATTCCCTAAGGTTCTCATGAATTTTCCTTTTTATGTTCAAATCACCACGTGTTTGTAACCTGGTGCAGTGAACTGGTTTAGAGTTTGATCTAAAAGAGAAAAAAAGGGGGGAAAGCAGCAGAGGGTGATAGAGCTAAAAAAGGATATTTAGAAAACAGAGTAAATATTAATCACAAATAGTTTAGTTCATCTCATGGGTGAGAAATAAACTGAAAAAACAAAGTTGAAAAGCTTCTTTCAGCCATAGTTTTCTATGATCTGCAGTTGTTATGTCACACAAAGTGGCACTTGAAAGGAATTTTACTTGTGTTAGAAATCAAAAGTTTACATGTCTCTTATTTAGACAAACACCCCCACGGTCCAGCAGGCATAAAAGTATTTGTTTATTCCATCTTGTTACCTATTCTGTAAGTTTTTATAACCTTCTAAAACATGAAGTAGCACACTGTGTAATAGCTTCTGCAGTTTTCTCTGAAAATCCTACCCAAACAGAAGCTTAATCTCTTCAAACACTTGTCCAGCATTCTCTGCATGCACTGACACCATGGAATATTTTCCAATCATAAAGAAAAATAGCAGCATGATATTTATTTTATTTTTCATTTCCCCTGAGCTCTAAGTTGTATTTGCAAGGTAATGATGTCTTCATGAGTGATTAACCCATCAGGTACTTAAGACAGAAGTTGTTTATCCTGCATTTTTTACAGCCCCACCAGAAAGGGTGGGCTTGTTTTGGCCATTTCATGCTGATTACTTTTGGTATTAATATGAAAATCTTAGATCAGTGGGACTACAGTACTTTCACGACTATAAGGCACACCAGACTATAAGGCCCACTTTATTTTTGCAGCGAGGATCCGCGCACAACAAAGTAACGAATCAGTAACGGAATGGCGCCATCGCGGGGTTTACTGGCAGCTGCTCAATTTGCAAACATTTTTCACGGATCGGCGCAGCCTTTAAACGCAGCCCCAGGTGCTCTCCCCGTGCTGCGGGCCCCAGAACACCCACCCGCCCCCAGCACCAGCTGCCGCGGCTCTCACAGCACGCACTTCCAGGTTGGCAAATTTCCGAACTTTGTCCATATATAAGGCACACCAGATTACAAGGCGCACTTCTGGCTTTCAACCAGAATTTTAGTCAAAAGGGTGCGTCTTATAGTCATGAAATTACTGTGCCCTGAATACTCCTAAAGACCGCAGAGGAATGTGCCAGCCTTTTCTTCCAATAACAACGTGAAATAAAGCAAGGAAACAAGCTGGAATAAGCATGCCATAAATATTTTTCAGGGGAGACACTCTTCACACGTTATACCTGTCCTGACACAAATTGATGATAGGCACAGAGTGGGTGAGCAGTGGGTGCTCTGATTCCTCCTTCATCCTCTGAGATTATTTTGCTTTTACAGGAACAGCTGAGATGAGCACACAGGATTTTCTGTTTGCTTCCCCAATGAAAGTTTGGAGGGTGAGCAGTCAGGCTCTAGCTGTGGGCAGAGCTGGCAGCCAGGCACAGCAGCACAACCCCGTATTTTATCTCAGCTCAACCATCACAAGTTTGGGATATAATCCAGCCTTAAATGCCATCTTTTAAAAGAAACCATTTGGAGAAGTTCCCCATCTACCTGTGAAACAGCAGAGAGAAGCCCAAGAGGCCATTTAAAATAAGACAGGGACATCTAAACTGGGAATGTCTCAATATTGGGAAGATCCACAACTCAGTTCTCAAACAAAAATACCCACCTAAAGCCATCAGTTATTTTTGATAAATAACTATGTTTCAGGGTCATGTAAAACTTTGGAATTTGGGGTTTTTACAGTTATTGTAATCATAGCTCCAAGTCAAATTAAGGAGCAGGAGCTAATTGAGCTCAGAAGGAAATATATTCAGCTCAATCCCTGCTGAAGCACTGCTGCCTTCTTCATGCTGACTTCTATTGAACATGGAGAAATGACTCTTTGGAAAAAAAAAGAAAAGTGAATTTGAAACCACTTGGGAATCAGCAGGATCAGAAAACAGCCACCACTTCTTAAAAAGAATTGGTCAGAGGAGAACTGAATCAAGGGTAAAGCAGCAGTGGGAAGACCTGGGTGAAAAATAAGAATACTGATCAAATTTGTAGCATTGCTTTAGTCACTGCTCAGACACTTCAGGCAAGAGATTTGGGAGGTAGATTGTCAAGCAATATCACCTCAAACAGCTCCAGTGCAGCTGACTTAGCCAGGTTTACAGAGCTTTTGATCTCGGGGAATGAAGGATTTTCAGAAATCCTTTAAGGCTCAGAAGTGAGAGAGAAGTGATGCAGCTCAGGCTGAGATGGAGCAGAAACCATCCCCAGTACAGGGAGCAGCACAAACACCGAACAGAACACTCCAAAAAACTAAAAAAATCTGCAAAACCAAGCTGTTAATCATCAGATTCAAGGCAGAAGAGTTTCCTCCACAGTTCTCTGGTACCAGTTATGGTCCAGTCCCTCTCCAGGCTGCAGCTTCACCTGGGGGCTTTTCAAACCTGCAAAACTGAAATGCACAGAGTTCATCCTTACTGCTGCTAAATGCCTCCTCACATCTTCCTGGCAGACCAAAAAAAGAAATCTTCATTATTTCATAAGGAAACCAAACTAACATGCAACCCTTGTTCTCACTCTCCCAGAAAACTTTTCAATCTGAAAAGTCAGTCAGACAAATTTTGTAAGGGTAGTTCTAAAAAGAGAGAAACAAACTCAGAAATAAATAAAAAAAAAAAAAAAAACCTCATTTCCACTGTCCTTGAAAAGAACAGAGAGCTACAGAACTATTTTTGCCCATGAAGCCTAAAAAAGGAAAAAGTTTTAAAAAAAGAGAGGATCAAATCATTTAAAATCAAATAGATATTTCTATATAGAAAAAGATTCTGAAATAATCCCAAACAGGAACAAAGAAGATGCTCATCTCTTCTTGACTCCTGTAGTTTTAAAATCCACATTTTACTCTCACAATCCACACCAACTTCTGGCACAATGAACTCCAACCAATAGATAAAAAATCTTGACAAAAAAACCCTTAATATTTCAAATTAAAATTAACAAACAGATCACAATGAAGCTTCCTTCATAGACTATGCAATGGCAGGCTATTTAATACAGTTATTTTTTTTTTTTTTACTTTCCGGAATTCTTCATTCCAAATCTTCCATTTTGGTCACTTGGATGTATTTGATATTCACAATGAGTAGTTTGAATAAAAGAAGAGAACACAAATGGTGAAAGATGTTCCCACCATATCAATTTAAAGAAAAAAAAATAAAAATCTTGATGCGGAAGTTCTTTTTTGTAAAGTTGCAAACCCCATGGGTAGTCTGGATAAACTCTGCTTCCTAGACAAGTTTGCTACCATGAACTATTAATGCATATATCTGCTGATTGGTCCCACTTTTTTTTTTTTCCTCACATTTTTCTACTACGTTAGGGTAAAAAATAAATACTCAGCTGGAGGGTCTGAGTCCTTAAACAATATTCTGCATCACTTACAGCTACATTTAAAGGTTGGTTTTATGCACTGTAAATATAATTTCTGGTAATACTTAAAACATTAATCCAAATCAACAAGACTTAAGGGCACCTGCCAGTTCAGATTTCTGAGCAGCATTTCAGCTGACAGCAGCTGCACACTACTTAAAAGTCAGTTTAATGTGTACAGAGTGGAGAATAATTTTTTTAAAAGTCGCTGAACTCCTGCTCTATTGGAGAGCCAGCCAAGGCATTCATTAGAGGAACTGGAGGTATCAATTTAGTCAAATGCTGGTCCAGCTCCTGGTGAGGGGTTTGTGAGTCTCAGGTTTGCTGTGCCCAGCAGCTCCCAGCAATTCCAGCCCCCTCACTCCTGCAGAGAGGAGGTTCAGCTCCAAATCTGCAGCTCCCACACAGCAGAAAGGAGAGAGCTGAGAAAGAAATGAGAAATTAATGTTGTGCTGGCTGCTACTGCTGCAGAGCTTTGCTCCACCTTGATGGTGTGAAAGACACATTTTTAAAAGGTTTAATATAAAGATAATAGGAGATATATATAAAGGAAAGGGTTAAAGTGGCTGGGTGTTTGGTAAGTTAAGAGTACATGGCTGTTCTGGGAAAGTTTTTTAAAATATATTTTATAATAGATTAACTTGTTGCATATTTATAGTTTTCTATGTATAGTTAAACATTTTAAGTGAACTGGCATGGCTATTCTTTGGGTTTGCTTTTTTATACTCTGTGCGTTTTTTGGTTTGTGGTTTTAATTTGTTTTTTAATTATTTTTTAATTCGGGTGGTGGTTTTGGTTTTTTGCAGTTGGTGAGTGTTGATAATTGTTGTGTTAGCTGTAGGGTTTTTATTGCATGCTTACAGGCTATTATTTTAACTAAGTGGGTAGTTTAAGTATATTATTTAAAAAAATTATGTTTAATTTTTGCTATTAGAAGAAAAGAAAAAACCTATATTCATACAGAAAAGCTATTTTAACATCGTACATATAGCGTTTATTTCAATAGTTGCAAAAAGCTAACAATGTGTTTTGCACTTATAACAATACAGCCAAGGTCAGCAGAGCTGTCTTGGTGTCCCCACCCCAAGGAATTGTCACCCCTGGACTTGGCACAGGGAATTTGGCACAAATCTCACCAGAAAATAATAATTCTGCTCAGGGAACTCCCCCAGCCTCTCACACCATTCCTGCATGGCAGATTCAGCAGCACATGGGAAGTTCAAAGAAACATTTCTCAAGATGGTGTTGAGGGGTGGTGGGGGAGTGGATCTACTCTTTCCTTTGGTAAAAATGCCGAGAATTTTTCCCATTATCATGTTAAAGGCCTAGCAGGGCGGCACTGGAGTTGTTAATTGCTCAAGACAAAGGATGTGGATGGGGGCTGGCTTGATTGCTGGTGGAGGGGGGTGGTTGGAGGAGTCGGAGTAGTTGGGGGTTTTGGTTTCTTGGTCTGGCCTGGGGGACACTCTCTGGCTCAAACGCAGAGGAGAGAGGTTCTTTTTCTTCCCTTCAGTTCAGATTTGCCTACATGCCCCTGCACTGCTACTACCTCCTGCTTTTGAGAACAGCACTGAGCACCGGGACCCAGAACGGTGAGTGAAGCCTTCTCTCTCCCATCTGGGACACGGCCCTGCCTCGGCTCCCTGCTCCTGCCGTGCTGCTGCTGCTATGAGGGACCCGCCCTGCTCCACCGGGACCACGTGGAGAAGAGTGTCTGTGACTGAAAAAAAAGACTGAGTTCTGTTCTGTCTCATTGCTGTTTCTTTTATAGCTGCTGTTCTTGTTTGCCTTGTAGATATATCAGTAAAGAACTGTTATTCCTAAACCCATACTTCTTCTGCCTGAGAGCTCCTTAATTTCCAAATTATAGTAAACTGGGAGGGAGGGGATTTTCATTCTCCATTTTAGGAAAAGCTCCTGCTTTTTTTTCTGGCAACACCTGTCCCCTAAACCAGGACACTCTACCTCCAGTGATCCCTCCCCATCAGCTCTGCCATAATAAACAAACCAGGCTGAGCTAAAGCCAGCCTAGAGCTGCAGTGACAGAGACAGAGGAGGCAGGAGCAGCAGGAGTGTGGGGTGCAGCACAGAGCCCAGCTGACATCCTGACACACAGCACACTCCTAGATAAACGTCTGGAAATTATATCCAATGTGCAGCTAGAGGACTACTGAAGAATGTTAATTAAAACATTTTACCCCGTTTATTACTCATGCACTATCCATAATTCATAGATCTTTGAGGAGTCAGACTAATTTTACCATAATGATCTTCTTAAAGATGGCTGATAATTGGCAAATATAATTCTTGCCAGAACTTTGGGGGCTGAAGCTACACTATGAAAAAAACAAAATACCAAGGAGCTCAGATTTTTAGATACTGAGCTAATTTCACAGAAAAGAAAGCTTGCATATTTAGCAGGAAGCCATCAAAATTCAAAATAGGAGCCAGCTTGAAATAAATGATGTCTTATTTTAGTAAGCAAATTTTGTTTAATTGCTCTTCAGAAAGGAATCCAGCTTGTAATGGAAGATAAAGTTTTCAGTGAGCAGTGCATAATAACAAGCATAGCACAAACATAGCACAATAAAAACCATTCCCACCATGCAGAAACCCAATCCAGAGCATTGTGATTCAGAGATATCAGTCATCCTCATTAAACCAGGGCCAGTTGTGGCATGAAATCTGAGCTGAGCGCTGCTCTGAAGGACACTGCAATCCTTCTGTAGCCCTTTAAACCCAATTCATCACAGGCCATTCCCATCCTGTGCCCCTGCTCTGAAATCAAACAGTTATTTTAATTATTGCAGCACAAACAGGTGGTTCTGATCTGGGGCACTTGGAGTGGTTTTGTGCCAGAGGAGCTCAATCCTCTCAGCTCTCAGGATTGCTACAAAGAGCAAAACCAGAGATTTTCACTCCTCCTTCTGGGAAATCTGCCTGGCTGCCATCCCTGCCCAGCTCCCTCCCTGAGAAACCATTGATCTGTCATTGATCTGTCAATCTGTCAGATTGAACAACCCCAAAACTGCAAGGATTCCATCCAGCATCTCCAGCCCACTCCCTTTCCACCCATACGAGCTATTTAACATTTTCTCTGCTTTTGTTTGTGCGTTCTGAAGTTTGTCTTTCTTCATTAGAGACATTTGCATTCCTAGGGAAATGTGCACCTGATTTACATATTTGTTAAATCCAATAGTATAAACAGTTTTGAGCATTAGTGCACTGACAGAATGTCATGATGTAAATAATGCAAGAGCCTCTCAATGATTTCAACACATCTCTCAGGCTGATTTCTACAACTGCTCTGGATTGTGGCATTATCAAGAAAATTATTTCCATGCCAGCCAAAAAAGAAACACTTACAAAAAAGAAAAAAGTCTCAACTTAGAATTTCGCCCAACTTCTTATAAAAAAATAATTAAATGAGTGAAAGGGAAACATATTACTAAGTCAAGTGAAAAATTCAAAGAAAGAGAGTTACAATTTCCATTCCTTGCTGCTGCCAGGTTTGCAGAGAAGTCTGTTGGGAGCAGAGCAACCAAACCCCAAAAAATGTCACTGAGTCACCCAGCACCTGAGGAGCTCGGAGCTGGATCCATCCAAGAATTCCAATTCAAATGAGCTTCAGCTACTGCATATTCTATTCTATTCTATTCTATTCTATTCTATTCTATTCTATTCTATTCTATTCTATTCTATTCTATTCTATTCCCTCTGTCAGTCACAGAGAAACCAGGAAGAACCTTCAAACAAAGACAGTAAACTCAGAGTTTTAAAGAGAATTGCTGTGCCATCAGCAGAAATCATGACTTTCCTCCTTTAATTTTGTTTTTGAAAGGTTTTGTGGAAGTCAAACCACACCTTGATTTCCACAAATGCCATGCAGCTTCAGAGATTGTTTTCTTAATGGAAAGAAAAATAATTTTCCCTTCTTTTTTGTCTTTGCTGCTGCTCTCCTTTGAACATAGGGAGAGCTCCACAAAGCCCAGCACCACCAAATATTAATTTGTGGGTAAATAAGCTGCTAAGAAACATCCATACAGATCAGAGCAAGATATTCCCATGGGATAAAGGGCAAAAAGTTCATTTACCTTTTCCCCAAACTGAACATTTCAGCCCTGGAATGTTCATGGGAGAGATGGGAACCAAACCCGTGGTTGTAATTCTGAAAAAACAAGATTATTTGTCCTTCAGAGGTTAAAATTACACAAGTCACAGCACCAGAGCCCCTGTTTTGAAAATTTCCTCCCATTTTAGTTTTCTTTACCCCTTAAGAAGTAGGCAATAAATAAAGTTGACTCTTTACCCTCTTACAAAATAAAAAGTATACTTGCTTTTTCATAAAGCAATAATAATGACTTTATATAGTACCCATGAATATAAATAAGCACATAATCATTATTGCTAAATATAGAAGTACAAAAAAATTTCTTTATTTTATCTGCTTTTTTCCCCTGCAAAAATAGGGGTAATTTAAAAATCAGATACTGGTATGAACACATTGAAAATATCTTTATGTCATAAACACAGTAATACAAGTCTGGCTTTGAATATTAACATCTCAGATTCAGGACTTTAAATCATGTACAGTGTGCACACAGTGAAAAATAGAATGTTGCTGCTCAGAAGATTAATCAAAACCAGAAGCCAACTTGGAAAAACAACCAAAAAAACAGATATGCCTTAGAAGATATTTTTCCTCCAAAATCTTTAAATCAAGCTGAACATGAAAAATGAAGTCAAACACAAATACATCAAGTTAAATCTGAAATGTGACAGATGAAACAAGTGAAAAATACCCAGATGTGGTGTTTCTTCTGCTCACGGACCAGAGCACTGTGGAGTCTTTGCTCACAAGACCTTTACCCATGTCCTGTTTGAGCAGTGTGTGATGCTTTTTCCTTCTCCTTTTTTAAGAAGCTCAAGGGCATCCTGGCAATCAGAGTGTCCTGTGATTTGTTCAGAGGAAGATTTCCATGCCAAAGGCAGCCTGGGCTGGGTGAGACACTGATGGCTGGAGATGGAAAACCCAAGGGTGGAGCTCAGAGTTCATCCCTGGATTTTTCTCCCAGAATCATCCCTGTATTTATCCCCCAGCATCACCCCAGGCTGCTAGGGAAAGGGGGACTGTGGCACCAGCAAAAGAAATAGAAGAAATGGAGTTGGAATTATGGAAAGCTAAGTTTGCAGTGTTGGGTTTAGGGCTGTAGGCAATTTTCTTGGATGAAATGAGCTACTGGCTGCTAAAGAAAACAGCAGAAGCCCAGGATAAACAAAGGAAAACCTTTGCCTTAGAAAAACCTTGGGAGATGGTTCTGTGGAATTCAAAGTACTGAGAAGAGCAAGGTTCTCTCGTTAGGGGATCACACAGCATCCAGCCAAACTGCATGGACAAGGAAAAGTGAGATATTTGTGAGATATAGTGAGAAATTATTGTGATCCCAACAGCCATCTCCTCCCAGGTACAACAGAGCAAGGCCATTCCATTTTCCAGATTTTCATTGCTTTATCCCCAAAACCATGGAGTACGTCAAAGCTCCCATGCCAAAGATAATTAATTTCTTAGGCCAGATCTAATTGTGACTATGGATGTTTGGAATGGGGTTAACGATACACAGAAACTATTCTCTTCTGCTTCCAAACTCGTGATTTGCCCAAACAAAAAATCTCAATCTCAAATTATCAAACATTACCTGGATACTTACAAAGTGGATAGAGAAAGCCAATCTCCATCATTTTGCTTATCTGGGGGAAAAAAAAAAAAATAAAAATATCCACAAAACACCATCACTTAAATATTATTTGTGGTACTTGACAGACACAGGCAGAGCAGCCCACAGCTGGCAGTCGGGCCCTTTGGATGTACTGTGCTTGGTAAAACTGGTTTGCCATGGTGTGCAGATAATGAATAATTCCCAGATGGAGAATTTGCCATCTCTAGAATGCCTTTATGTTCCTATTTCATTTACAAAGTCTCAGCTCCTGTAAATAAATGCATCCCATGTTTTCTCCCCGAGCCTTTCTTGCCTTGCAGAAGAATTTGCCCATTTTTCAGTTTTGCTCAGTGTTCTGTAAAGGCAAGAGGCATTTTTAAGGCAGATTTACAGAGCCTGCAGTCAGGTGCATTTCTGCTGGAGTGTCAACTGAACATATTTCCTCACCCTAATGTCTGTGCAGCTGATAGCTGCAGTCAGATAACAGCAGAAAAGCAGCAGCCCTGGGAGGCACAGGAGCAGCCCAGGGAAGTGATGTCTGTTTAATGGGCACAGGTTGTGCACTGTGAAATTCTTCCAGCATAATTCACAAAGAATGAGGCACTGGGTGAGGAGGCAGCAGCTCTGTGCAGAGCAGCTTCAGAAAAGCTGTGATCCCCCAGCAAAAGAGGTGAGTCACAAACCGGAGCATTGATTCAGCAAAGTGCACGAGCACATGGTGCCACGGAGGCTGCGAGCTGAAGGCTGAGCTGCAGCTATGGAATGCAGAATTCCAGAAAAAATTCATCACCTTGTGGGTTACAGAGAGCCAAGAGTAAATTACTGCTGACTGAGAAGCAATAGTGGCTGCAGAGCTGCTGTACAATGTCAATTTTCATTAATAATCATCCTGCAAGTACAGTAATTTCACGACTATAAGGCGCACCCTTTGACTAAAATTTTTATCAAAACCTGGAAGTGCGCCTTATAATCTGGTGTGCCTTATATATGGACAAAGTTCAGGAAATTGCCAACCTGGAAGTGCAAGCCATGAGCTGAGCCTCAAAAAAAAATGTTTGCAAATTGAGCAGCTGCCAATAAACCCCGCGATGGCGCCATGCCGTTACTCATTCGTTACTTTGTTGCACGCGGATCCTCACTGCAAAATAAAAGTGTGGCTTATAGTCCGGTGTGCCTAATAGTTGTGGAATTACTGTAATTTGAAAGTTAATGATAAAGGAACGAGTTCAGAGCAGGCTCACTGCTGTCCACTTGAAAACATCTATACCGCAGAATTCAGAGAGCATTCTGTAAGATTTCAAACAATATAAATATTAATACACCTTATATTACTCACTAAATCACACATGATTAGGGATGTCAGCATTTTGTGTTATAAATATTTGTATTACATACAGAGCTAACAATGTTTTATAGAATTTTCTTTTTAAATATGCAGCTAGATGCTGCTAATATGCTTGCCACGATAAAAAAAATACATTCAATTTCATGTTTTACATGAAAATCCTAAATCTTCTTATACATTATTATACTGCATACAGGAACAGGAATGTTGGAAAGAAGTATTTAAAAAAATGCAGCCTTATTTCCCTAAATTCCTGTTGATTTTTTTTTTAATTCCCTCCTTACAGAAGAAAATAAATGTATTAGGAAAGAGACCAACACAAGCAACACGAAGAGTGTGGTTTACTGTGAAAAGCACTGCAACAGTTCTTTATCATTGCTCACTCTTCCAAAATGACAACTTTATATAACACTAAGAGGAGCTGACTGCTTCCTATCCCGTTGCACTGACAGCTTTTGGCATCAGCAATTATGACTCAATTTCAAACACCCCAGAGAGAGCGTTTGAGCACGAACACCAGAGAGGGGCCAGCTCCTTTTGAATCAGCTATTAAGCAAAACAAAATGGCATTTGAGTTGTGCCTGGTCATTCTTCGCCTTCCAGATTAACTGGGGGAAAAAAGAAAAACAATAAACAAAAAACCAAGCTGCTAAGCAAATGAGAAAGGCTCAAAAATGCAATTAAAGCATAGAAGCAGCAGAGTGAGAAAGGATGAGCAGGAGCAGTGGAGAATGGCTCCTGGTGTAAATCTTGAAATGACAGGATGCTTATTCCAGATGAAGTAGCACTTACTTCCACTAAAACCAGCCATTTGTTTCTCGTGTATCTTTGCAAATAGGATAAACTGGAGGAGGGAAGTTGGTAAATTTTATCTGCATAATAATTCAGGCATGGTGTGACAGCTTATTTCTCATCAGCTTCCCAAAGTATTCTACACCCCACAGAAACCTTTCATGTTAATAACACCAGAAATCCCAAGGCTGATCAGCCCCAAATCAAATGACTTGTGAGCAAACAAAACTGATTTGTGGCAGTTATTTTTCCCCATGTGAATAAATTTTCATTATTTTTTCTCCTAAAACACAATAAGAATCTTCCAGGAGCAATTCTGGGCATTCCCTGATTAGTGAGTTGTTCAAAATGGGCTATGCAGGTATTCGAACGGATAGCATGAGCTACTTGTCTCCTGCTAATTGCACTTTGACTTCCTACCAGACATTATTCAGGGATGCTGATGCCATTTACACTCCTAAAAAATACATATTAATGGCAATATTTCAATGGTAACAGGTAAAAACGACTCTTTTGCAAACTAGGTTCTGTTAAATGAAACTGCCCTTTTAATTCTGGGTTGTGCTGGGGTCTGTGATTTGTATTCCAGTGGAAGTTATGGTGATAACACCATTTTGTGTGTGATCACTTGAATTAGACTTTTCCCACAGGATAATGGGGTGCAGGGTGTGCCCACAGATGGTTAAACAAATCCAAAATAATTTATCTGGGGTTGTGAGAGTAAGAGAGGTGCAGTTCATCCACGGGGGGAAGCATTGCATCTTTTTATAAGCCTCTGACTAATAATTCTCTTTACAGTGCTGATCAAGTTGAGCAAGTGGGACTTCACACAGTGACATCCCCACTGAGTAAAGATTAACAGAATTTTCAAGGAGCAGCTTCTGGCACGGTTCCATGGTGGCCAGGAAATAATGGCACAAAACTTCCTCCAGCTTGAACTGTTTATCTTGCTTACACAAAATAATTCCACGAGGTACAATGGGCTGCCTCCTCTGATTTAAGGAGCCAGCCTTCAGAAGAAGAAAGCTCAAAGAGAAGTGTTTGGAGTCAGACAGCCATTCCCACAACAAATGTTCATGTTTTTGTCCTCTGAGGGGTTTCATAAGCCCTGCATTCTTCCTTTGAAAGCTCCTGGTCTTGCTGGGAATGGGATTCTCTCATGGCTCACCCAAGCTCCACCAAAGAGGGCAGAAGAAACAAAAAAATAAAAAATCCCTCACACTAAACTGTACTGATAGAAAATGGAGCCACACTGAGCTCTGAAAAGTCACACCAAGGAGGTGATAAGCAAGGTTTCACTGTCTCCTCTTTCTCCCCAAATGCATTCCATGGTCAAAGACTCATTAACGGATGACATCTGAGCCAAAATTCTGCCCTCAGCCATTACCTCAAAGTGAAAATATGTCAGGAAGATTCATCTGGACAGCTTCTCTGCAGGATAGGATAAAGCACACCCCACAGGAGACATCCTACAGAGTTCCTACAAGTTTTCAGCAGTGTTTCAGCCTGGATAAGGAATTCCTTCCAGTGAATGCATCTCCCACCCCCCTGAAGGCACAGCTTTGCAAACCTCTGACTACAAGGCTGGGAACATAATGAGCTCCCTGCAGACTTCTTCAGAACACATGCAGAGGGATGTGCAAAATAGAAAGTAATATTGCTAATTAGGCAGGAAAAAAGCCCTGTAATTGTCATCCCCAAGCAGCTGGGCACTCCCCTTGCACAGGGCAGCAGGGTGACCTTGTCCCAGTAAAGCTCAGCCCTGCTGGGCCAGAACTGCAGCTCACAAATGCTTACATGGCTTTCTGAAATTCCACTTTTCGTGCTGCTGGGAGGCTTTTTTCAGGAACATTGGCTGCTGTAGATGGGAACTGTCCAACAAGTGGCCAGCTCCTTTATTGACAATTCTATTGATGGCTTAATAGCAGCAATGGAAAACAAAGATAAACTGCAGTCACACATGGAGCTGCTTCCTGCAGCACATCGATCAGGGAGTGGGGAAGCCATCACAAATCAAATTACAGTAATGCCACGATTATAAGCCACACCTTTTTCATTGAAGAATCCAACCTACCCCAGCAGTGCGGCTAATCATCAGGTGCAGCTTATCTATGGACAAATCCCAGCCAAATGCCAACCCGGAAGTGAGAGCCGGCCGGGGAGGGTGCCTGGGGCTGCCTTTAAAGGCTTGGCTGCTCTATGAAAACTGTTTGCAACTTGAGCACCTGACACCAAACCCCACGCTAGCGCCATTCTGTTACTAACTTCTTACTTTGTCGCACATAGATCCTTGCTTAAAAAAAAAAAAAAAAAAAAAAAGAAAAAAAAAGTGTGGCTTATATTCCAGTGCAGCTTATATACGGACAAATCCCGTGATCTACCTGGCTACCGGGAGGTGCAGCTTATAATCAGGTGCGGCTTATAATTGTGAAATTACTGTACTACTTCAACCCCCAATGATCACCTCTCTTTCCTGGAACTCTTTGCATTTTATAATTGAACAAACCTTGTGTTGGTAAGGTTACCTGTGATAAATGAGGTTTAGTTCAAGCCATCTTCAGTTTCATGCTGAAATATAATTTCAGAAAGAATTATTAAAACAGAGTGACCATCCATAATTGAATAACCTCTGTGATGAGAGGCTGGGCAGGAAATAATGACCCATCATAAATACAATTTATTGGTGGTAAAGTGTTGGGAGCTTCCTGGAAGTTTTGAGGGGAAAACGTTTCTCTGGAAATATCAATGCAATGAAGCCAAACTTCCCCACAGAAACAAAAATTTCACAAGGCGGGTCGGACACGAAAATCTTGTCACCACAGCCCCACTAGATGTTTCTAGAAAACTGGAATTTTCCTGCTTTGTGTGGCAACACATTTCTCCTGCATTAAATGGCAGAGCTGCCAGCACCCAGCACCCACTGTGGAGCAGGAATCTGAACATCTGTCCTGGCTCAGTCATCTTTGCTCATTCACATGGGCTGGAAGCTGGGCATCATGTACAATCTTGGATTTAGCATGGCTTGGAACAAGATGTTTTTGAAATGCCAGCTTCTGCAGGCTTGAAGTTAATTTGGAAATCAACTCCAGCACTGCCATTGTGCTGCATTTCTCTGAGTGTAGACATTAATACATTTTTGCTAATGAATACTTAAACAGAAAATAAAACATTTATAACTGAAGGGTAATAAAGTTGCATAGCTGAATAATAAGATTTAACTTGATCAGAAATTTGAAAGCCTGTTACTTATTTCTTTGTGTTTCCTTGAGCAGAACACTCAGCAGTAAATTCAGGCAGTTTGCAAGAGGCTCATTTAGAGAAAGAAATGCAGAACCAAATCTGACTAACAGAAAAGAAAGAAAGAAAAAAGAAAAAAAGAAAAAAAAGAAAAAAAAAAAGAGAAAGAAATAAAAAATAAAAACAGGAGAGAAACACTGGGAAACCAGCAGCAGAAATTCCTTCCCAATGCAAATTCTGGTATCAAAAGTCAAGAGTGTCCCAGCTCCTGAAGCAAAAACAAGCACAAGAGAAGCACAAGACAAACAGCCCTGCTGCAGACGGTCTAAGCTGGAATGTTTCTCACAAGTAATTCTCTCTGAGAATTTTCTCTGCATGTAACAACTTCTTTCACACATAATTAAGAGCTGTCAGGATTCAGGTAAAGAGTTGCTGGAAGTGGGATAGTAATTGCAATCTTCCACAGGGAATAGATGTGATAAATAGCAAAGATCTTGCACAAAACCTGCCTTGAAAACAGAACTGCTGCCTCTGCCACCTTCCAAAAGCACATGGAGAGCTGCTGTAATTTAACTCAGGAACAAGGAAAAGCTTTGCTGGCTGGTGCTCTGCATATAAATGTGTGCTAGAGGAAAAAGCTCAAGACTACAAAAGGGATTCAGACTCAGTGAGCATTTTGTAGGGCTGGGTGAAGGTGCTGTTGGAGAGGTTGGCATCTCCCAGCAAAAGTCTTGCTCCACTTCTCATTTTTCACCAATGCTTTTAAGGAACAAAACTGATGAATTCTTTGTAAACAAGCAGGATTGGATTTTTTTAAAGTAAAAATAGAAATCTACATGTAGGATTTTTGCTTACTCCTTTTCTTTTTGCACCTGAAACACCTGTGTGAACCTGCCTGCCTGTGGCTTGGTACCACAAAGCATGGATGGTGCCCTTCCTACCCAAAAACAACACTGCCATTCTTGAGTATCAGAAACCCTTGAGGGTTATTCCTCCATTGTTATACTGAATAAATATGGTTGGAGATGTGTCTGGAGCCATGTGGTTGGACATGTGGTGTGTTTGGAGCCATGTGTTTGGGGATTCGTTTGGAGAAGTGTTTCGTTTGGAGATGTGTTTCATTTGGAGATGTGTTTCAAGATGTTTTATGTTTGGAGATGTGTTTGGAGCCACATGTTTGGAGCCATGTGTTTGGAGCCATGTGTTTGGAGCCATGTGGTTGGAGCTATATGTCTAGAGCCATGTGTCTGGAGCCGTATGTTTGGAGCTGTGTTTCTCCTTGGAGCAGCATCTCCAGCGGAATTTCTGCTGTTTAGCCCTGATGGGAATGCAGGTGCATCCCCGCCCCTTGTTGAGAGTGAAATTCCTCACTGCTCTCTCCTGAGAATTGCTGGAAGCCTCGGCCACTAAACTGCTGTACAGAACCAGACAAAAGTTATCACATTTAAGATGTAATGCTTTGAAAGATGACCCATGAACCAAGACTTTAAACTTGATTTTTGCCTGCTATGGCTAAATGGACATTTATCAAATGCTATAAAACAGAAAAAGGGGAGTGATGAACACCTCATGCAGTACAATTGCATCTTCTCCTCTCTAACAAAGTAACATTCATCATCTCCTTCCTTCCCTGCCACGTCCTCCTATTTTCTTCAAGTGATGCATTTGAAGTTGAACACTTTGCTTTGCCATTTTATCTGTCAAACCACTCAAGAGAAATCAATAATCTAATTCACCAGTGCCTAGAGTCCACTTTCTTCTATTTTTACCAGCCATATTCACAACGATTCTAACACCTACATTCTCTAAGTGAGGCAGCTTTTCACTCCCACCAAGACTGAGGTGAATTCTTCCAGCCCTGTTCCTGCCCCACATGAGTCGCACATTGCTCCAGGCGCCTTTGGCACAATGCAGGAACAGGGGACAGAGGAGATAAAGGTTCACAGAGGTCTGATTCTGCAGGGTGAAATTCCCATGGCTGATTTTCTTACAGCGATCTAGGATAGCCTCAAGTTAGAGCCACTTGGTTTTGCTGAGAAGTGGAAATTCTGCTGATCTTCCCCCAAAGATCCAATTAATAGTTGTGTAAAACTACATTTTGATGTATCAGGGACAATGCCAAGAACAGCACTAAAGAGGTCAGAGTGGAGTTTTGAAACAGATTTTTCTTGTTTCTTAAAGAACTGTTAATGGAACAAGCCTGGAATGCCTCCCATTCCAACCAGCACTGAAGATGCTTCTGTTATAAAAAATTTTCCTACTATCTCTGCACTACTCAAAGTTTTCTTTTCTACTGAAAAAGAATGGAGTTTTTTGATGAGTTATCCAATTTATAGCTTCCACTTATGGTTGTAGGGCACAAGCCTCAAATTATCAATAATTATGTTCACATGGAAAATCTCTGTTGACCTCTGGGGATATTTTCAAGGCTTCTAAGATAGAACATCAGGCATATTTTAAAATTTTTGTTTCGTAAGTTGAGAATTTAAAGAAGAAACCAAAATTCAATTAGGAGTTAACCCAGCTAAATTCAGCTTGAAAGTCCTTTTAGGATCTCTGTAGGGTCTCGATATTTCAACAGCTTTGTCTATAGAGCTTGGTGCATGAATTAAAATAATTCAAAATATTTAATAGTATTCTTAAAGAGTTTGGCTCCATATAAAACATTCTTACCAGCTCTTCTATGTGTCTATGATTTCTCAATTTACTTTAGACTGCAGCATTCACTTTTCCTCACCCTATACACCAAAATTACACTTTGTCCAAAGGTGGTTTGAGGCACAAGGAAGTTTGATTGGAGATAAGGTCCTGGGAGAAGCCAGAAAACATGAATATAAATAACAGAGTTTAATCCTAAACTACAGTAATTTAACAACTATAAGGCATACCGGATTATAAGACGCACTTCTGGGTTGCTCGCAAATTTCTGAATTTTGTCCATATATAAGGCGCACCGGATTATAAGGCACACTTCCGCGTTTCGATCAAAATTTTAGTCAAAAGGGTGCGCCTTATAGTGGAATTACTGTACATTTATTGGCTTGGGGAAGATAAAAGGGGAGCATCATGTGAATGACTAGCTGCTTCCCCTCCACCATTCCCAGGATATAATATTCCTTATTTAAACATCTGGGAGTTGTCTTTAGTTTGTGTCTGCAGCCTGGAGAGATGATGTGCACCAGCACCTGCCAAAAATCCTGTGGAGCAGCAGCCACTATTTATTAGCAAACATAAAGGGAAGCACTGATGTGCAGAGCAGTGCTGCCACAGAAACACTGGTTAAACGATGCAGGAAATTAAAGGAGGAAGGGAAGGAACAGCTCCTGCAATGAATCTCGGCAGAGCTCTTGGAGGAGAAGCCAACGTGCTTCACATCCTCTCATCAGGAGCTGCTCCTGGTACTTGCCAGAGTTCAGATGTGTCCTCACACCCTGGTCACTTAAAGCAGAGTGCAGTAATTTCATGCATATAAGGCGCACCCTTTTGACTGAAATTTTGATCAAAACCCGGAAGTGCGCCTTATAGGCCGGTGTGCCTTATATATGGACAAAGTTCGGCAATTTGCCAACCCGGAAAGGCGAGCCTGTGGCAGCCCCGAGCCAAGGGGACCCCGCCCAGCCCCGAGGGGAGTCAAGCTGGCGGCAACCCCGAGATCGCATTGCTAATTCGTTACTTTGTTGTGCGCAGATCCTCGCTGGGAAAAAAAAGTGCGCCTTATAGTCTGGTGCGCCTTATATGTGGACAAAGTTCGGAAAATTGCTGACAACCTGGAAGGTGCACTTTATAGTCCCGTGCACCTTATAGTTGTGAAATTAATGTAGTGGGCAGCCAAAATAATCCCTGAGCGAACACGCAGGCTAAAATAAACTCAAGAGTTTACTACAACTTCCAGTAGGGAACATATGGAAACAGATCTGCTTTTCCTTTTCTAGCACTGAAACATTTCTTGGAGGAAGCTCTGGCTGTGCACTTCAAGTTATCAGCAAAAGGTAACTTGTATAGATTTTTTTCCTCCTACAAATCTTAACAGGTTTCTGCATTTTTTGAAAGGGGTGTTGACAGAATCCTCAAATGGGTTCAGTGCCAGAGAACAAAAAGGGAACTGTGATCTTTTATTGAAGAACTGAAAGCCTAAATTCAAAGACAATTCCAGCTGTAAAGAACCAAAATGTAGGAGATGTAATTTTCACTTGTCAAGGTTTATTTCCTTTTTTTGAAGCCCTGCTTGGTTTGTTCTGGCTGGCTGCAGAGCAGAACACAAAGCTTGATGTTCCAATATGTTCCAATGAACCAAAGAATTTGCCAGATCTAGTCAATAAATATATTAGTGTTGGAAATCCTACCCCATACTTCAGGCTTTTATGATCAAATACCTGACTTGTCCAACTCCATATGCAAGAACACCTCTGGAATGAGAGCTGTCCAAATTCTCTAAAAGAATTGAGGGGGAAAGGAACTTTTAGGATGAAGTTCCAGTTTTAGTAACATCAACCCCCTTCTCTGGCCTGCCTAGCATTGGTGACCACGTTGTGTTTACAGAACATTTATCAGCCAGGTGCAGTACAAATTCACCTCCAAATCACCTCCCAAAAGACTCGCTGGGAAATTGCACTCCTGGAATTAAAAAACATTTCAGTGAAATACGTATGTGTGCAGGTTGTGTACACAGAGCTCTGGATGAAGTTAAAAATGGAGACAATTTGTTCCTACTGGAACACTGGCAGGATTTTCACTACCTTTTTAAATAAGAAGCTAGACAAGTCAAAAAATTAAATATCTGAAGCAATAACAGAACTGTACAGAGGGGAAAAGTGACATATTACCACATTAGCATTTGGAGAGACATCTGCACTTTGCTGCCAAAACTCCTGAGGATTCCTAATTGATAAATTTCCATCCCACAGTTCACAGGCCTAAATCACCAGTTGCAGACTTTAGGACTAAAAGTCATAAATGCTGGCTTGGACATATGTCTCTTTGAGTTATTGTCTTTGGGATTCTGATATTTAGATTTGAATGTTACCACCACCATCCCAAATGCCTCTGATCAGCATAAAGCTAATTATATGCTGCTATTAAAGGAGATTATATTAGACACTGACAGTTGGAAAGGCCTAATGACCAGATGGATAGAAAAATAAGAAATCAAGCCATGTTGTTCTGTAATAAATTTGCCAGAATTTTTATAGGCATTTTTATCATCAGCTTCAGTATTTTATCCTGCCATTAAAAAAAAAAATAAATAAATAAAAATCAACAAACAAAGAAACTGAAATCTAAACCAAAAAAAGAGACAAGATAGAAAATGCAATTAAATTTCTACTGTCAGCATAATCCATCATTAGTCATGCAGGTCAGTGTTGTTTCAAAAGATGAAGATTCTTCTGAATATCCAGCACGAGCTTGAAAATCACAAGCTGAAATAATAGAACAAAACCAACATGCATTTGGAGCATGTGTGCCAATCCTCAGAGAGAGGGTGCTGAGAATGGAGAATAATTTATTTCCTGAGTCCAGCAGGGCTGGGATGAGCAAGGTGAATGAGAGAAGCTGAAATGGAGCTCTGCAAGTTCATTTAGGCCAACTCTGGACTCACAGGAGAAACAAATTAAAGGTTACTGCTCAGGGCCTTGAGAGACTTTGCATTTTATAGAGTGTGAGTCATAAATTTCAGGCAAACAGGTATATTTGAACCTCTTAAAAAAGTCAAAACGGAGAAAGGCAAACCCAAATTCCACCTTTCAGACAGTAAAGAGCCATTTAGACAAGTTAAATGTCGACTCTGCAGTGCCCTTTAAAACATCGCCCAGCCCACCAGCAAAACCGACAAACCACTCTGGCATGGAGAACAAAAGACATAGTGAGAGGTTTTTGACTCATAACTGAAAAAGCTCAAAAGCTGAGAGCCTAGGCTAGCCCACAACTCATAAAAGCTTTAGTGTTAGAAAGACATCAAAGAAATTATTAGTGCAAAGAATATACCAGACAACAGCCTGTTTCCAAAAGGCAGCTGGACAGGTTTTTGTAGCCAAGCTTGGTTTTCATATTTTGCATTCCTTCTCTGTCTGGTAAGTGGCATTTGTTCCATTGGTGAATCAGAGATTAAAGTTCCCATGACTTGTGTAAACTCAACCTTTAGACCTCTTTTACAATTCTGAAAACCTCTCACATGTACAGTAATTTCACGACTATAAGGCGCACCCTTTTGACTCAAATTTTGATCGAAACCCGGAAGTGCGCCTTATAATCCGGTGCGCCTTATATATGGACAGAGTTCGGGAATTTGCCAACACAGAAGTGCAAGCTGCGAGAGCCGTGGCAGTCGGTGCCAGGGGTGGGTGGGAGTGCTGGGGCCCATGGCACGGGGAGGGCGCCTGGGGCTGCATTTAAAGGCTGCACCGATCCGTGAAAAATGTTTGCAAATTGAGCAGCTGTCAGTAAACCCCGTGATAGCGCCATTCCGTTACTAATTCGTTACTTTATTGTGTGCGGATCCTCGCTGCAAAAAAAATAGTGTGCCTTATAGTCCGGTGCGCCTTATATATGGACAAAGTACGGAACATTGCCAACAACCCGGAAAGCGCACTTTATAATCCTTTATAGTTGTGAAATTAATGTACATCAACAAAAACCCTCCACCTCATCTCAGTTCTTTTTTTATGCCCAGGATGGAGAGAAGCCTCCCCCACCCTCCTGCTCTGATCACCATCCACAATCTCCAGCACTTTGCATTGTCCTCACAATGGGCTGCTTTGGAGATTGATTAAATGCCTCAACTCTGCTTCGATTATTAATCAATCTGAACAACAGATTATTGCTTTGTGTACCACAAAGAAAGACAGATTATCCTTTTATTATTGATTCCTCCAGCTCTATCGCCTTCATTTCTAAATATTTTTGCTCAGCAAGTTTTCAACTTGCACCAGTCTTAAAGACAAAAAAAACATTTGTTGTGGCTTAATACTATCGAGCAGTTTTCTACCATAATAATCTCCCTGCTTTTCCTGCAGCTCACATTACCTATTTACAGCAGCAAACACCTTAGCACACTCACACCTTGCACAATCTCCTCCATCTTTCCTTTGTTCAGCTAAAATTGCTCCCATCTTTACTCCCAGCACACCTCCAGAAGAGCTGTTATCATTTACAGGTAAGCATCCCAGTTGTATCATTTTCCAAGAGGGTGGCTTGGGACTGGATTGCCCAGATGGGACAAGAATACTCAAAATAATTAATTCAAAATGCAAATCAGCTTGAATTGAGCACAGGTACAAAATCACCAACACAAATCACTGCAAATGGTCAAATACCAGCAGATATAAAAGTCTTTATGGTCTTTAGATTTAAATTACTGCTTAAAAACTTCAAAATGTAACAAAAACCCCCAGCAAGGTGAAAGGAGGAAAAGGAGAACCTCACTTCTATGCCCACAGAACAGGGCTAAATTGGTGACATTTCTCTGCTGCCAAGGAAATGAATTTGGAGTGGGCAATTCTTCACTGTGAGTTGGTGAAGAAATGCATCACACCACTCAAATGAAATAGTTTCTGGTACTGCATTGAGATTTTTAAGCAAAGATAAAGAATTAAGAGAGTTTAATGCATTAGATGACCTCCTCCTTCAGCCCTGTTTTTTTCTGATTGTGTAAGTGCTTTCAACTAAATAATTTACAGGCATTGCACTAGAGATAGGATTTGTTTATTTTCAGATTTACCAAAATGAAATCAATTTTATATGAAACATTTGTAAAGAATTCGCTCTTTAACCTTACCTTGAAGGAGAAAACCATTATTCTCTGCTCCAAATCTCTGAATGATGAGCCAAGATGCCCATGCAAAACTGAGACAACAGTGCCAGTGGGATTTTTCATTGTTGCGCCTGGAGACCTTGACATCAGCACACAAACACGCCAATCTGAAACTGCAACACCTCCTTTCCGACTGAGCTGCCACCTTTTAGAGGGAAAATATCATTCTCCATAATTCTTTGTGGAGTTAAAAAATGAACCGGTTTAATCCTGCCTGGTTGTGTGGTGTCCATTTGTTCTCAGAGAACTTTTCTCTTTGGGAGTGACCTGGGAGCTGCAGCTTCAGCCCAAATAACAGAGCCCTGCTCATGGGCCTGACTCTGCCCCTGAAATCCAAGGTGCAATTCATTTAAAAGACCATAATACTTAGGGATTGAGTAGCACAGTACTAAAAAAACCTGATACATCCATAAATAAACCCACAGCTAGTATTAATGGAGTGTTCTGTCATTTAGTGCTCTGCTACACACAATTAAAGTCATTATGTATCATTCTTACAGATCACAAGCCATGGCACCAACACGGTTCAGAGAGAATTAAAGATCATCTGGTCCAACCAGAACCCAGCACAGTCACCTCTGAACTGTAACGCCCAGAGCCACATCAAACTGAAATAAATCAGTTTTGAACAGAGCAGCATCTTCTAACCAGACAGAAGCTGAAGCACATTCTTTGCCAAGGGCATTAGAGTTAAAGGATTATGTATTAAGTTGGCCAAAAACCCTAAGAATGTTTCAAACTCTTTGTAACAGAGAAAAGTATTCCCACCCAGTACATTTTTATATTTATTTCATAATTCTGCCAAAGCACACCCTGAGGAATTTCTCTCTTCTCTTCATTCTGGTTCAAACGCATCGTGCAGTGAGGCCAGGCTCTCCCTGTAGAAAATGTCTTTTCCCTTAGAAGAGAAAATGATTCAGCTGAAATTGCTGTTTGTGCAATGCCTGCTTAGTTTCAGATTCCTTTTGTTCAAAATTCACCTCCAATACCTGACCACTGTCCTTCACTAAATA
Organism: Sialia sialis; assembly: GCA_009812075.1. Lineage (NCBI taxonomy): Eukaryota > Metazoa > Chordata > Aves > Passeriformes > Turdidae > Sialia > Sialia sialis. The sequence goes on from VRYO01002184.1 coordinate 21,913,585, forward strand.
TTTATCCACTTCTTGTTCTTGAGCTGCAGATGGATTCATGCTAAGGTGGACCAAGCCAGGACAGTTTGTTCTGAGTGTCTGTGTCACATTCCAAGGGAAGGACATTGGGGCAGCCTCCAGGGTTACAGCTGCTCCAAGGAAACAAAGCAATAACACAATGCCAAAAACTCTGATTTCTGCTTTCTCCTGCTGAGAAAGAAAGTCACAACGTGGCGCTGAGAACCCTCACAAAGGCACTTTGCCTCCCTGGGAAGTTGGGGTCACACATAGGAACATTCCATGGGGCTGCACCAGGCTCTGTGCAGCTGCTGCTGCTCCTAAAATGAAAAAATTGATTGAAACCAGGCCTGGAGCAAGCACCTGTCCTGAAAGGATGCAGGAGAAGCAGCAGAAGACACACAGGAAGATTTGCTGTGCTCTGTCTCCTATATTTGGATCTTTCTAGCAGGAAAGAGCTGAACAGACACATCTCAAAGCCCTGGCCACATCAGATTCTGGCTGTGTGGGCATTACCAGCATTAAATGGTGACAACAGCATTATTTCCATGCTTCTAACCCAAGGTTACAAATATAGATTGGTTCTGTTCAGCATTATATCTAAATACAGAGAAATTGGTAAAGTGCTCACAGTAGAGGACAGTATTTTGAACAGTGTCCCTCTGGATTTATTGCAGTGGCTCCTACTCAACAATCATTTGTCACTAATCCAAATGAACAGCCCAATTTATCAATTACTTCTGTAATATCTATTTATTCCCTGTTGTCCAAGGCAGAAAGGTTTGACTTGCACATTTCTCACCCCATCCCTCCAAATATTGTAAAAGCCGCATTTGTGATCTGTAAAAATCTAGTTTAATCATATTGCTCAATGGAATCAAAACAGTGGAATAGCAAGGTTTTATATGTATATTCAGAAACAAGGCCACAAAAGACATTTTCTACACAATAAACAAAATTTTTCCTGTCAGATGTTTAAACAAATTATGCTGTTAATTCTGGATGTTTCCTGAAAATATTAGCATGAGCCTGTGGGTCAGAAGTAGTTCATGTTTTCCAGCAATCTCATCCTGCAAAGGAATTTTGTGGGTCACTTATAACTGCTGGATGGAGCCAGGGAGGGAGGAATTCACATTTATCACATGAATATTTCTGTGAACTGGTGGAACTGGTACAAGATTACAGAGGTGGCATCACCAACAAACACCACAGATCCCAGAAAGGTTTGTGTATGACCCTGCTCTGGGCACAAATTTGGATTCTGTTATCATTTTAATCTGCACTATTGCAGGGAGCTCTGCCTGGAGATGGTGAGAGCATTGAAGCACTACTTACAACACTGGACTTAGATTTATTTCATAATTAATGCACAAGGAATTTTCAGCCTTGTGTAAAGCTGAGAATGCTCAATATACAGTAACTTGGAAAACAAACTAATCCTACAAACAATGGACTTTTCTGCCCCAGAACTTTGATTTGGCCCAGTTCTCTCACTGAATATCTGTAAGACTATTGGCATCCTTCTGGAAATTGGAATTGGTTATTTCCTCCCATTGTTGGTCTAAATCTCTTTTTAAACTGATTTGGTTTTTTGTTCAATCTTTTCTCTGGGGCTGCAACCTCTAACAATCCCGTTCTTACCACTCTTTTCTCCAGCAGCCACACTTTTCACCTGTGCTTCTGTTTATTGGCAGCTTCAGGAACCTGTCTGGAAAGCGTTTTGCAGACTAAAGCACTCAGCACTCCAGATCAGCTGGAAGCTGCATGGATTAGCTTAGCACAACAGTGAAATCGAGTCAATAAACCTCCTAAAGGCATGTTGGCAGGAAACCCAGTCCTGTGCCATGCTGCCCATATTGTGTGCTGGCAAACACAGCAGCACAGACTGAGCTGCTCTCCAGAACCTGCAGCCACCTCCAGAAGCTGCTGGGACCACACTTGCATGACCAAAAATTTAAAAACAGATAAAAGCATGATTTCTTTAAACAGTTTCAGTAATTTCAGGACTATAAGTCGCACTGGACTATAAGGCACACTTTATTTTGCAGCGAGGATCCGCGCACGACAAAGTAACGAATTAGTAACGGAATGGCACCATCGCGGGGTTTACTGGCAGCTGCTCAATTTGCAAACATTTTTCACGGATTGGCACAGCCTTTAAACGCAGCCCCAGGTGCCCTCCCCATGCCGTGGGCCCCGGCACTCCCACCCACCCCCGGCGTCGGCTCCCACAGCTTGCACTTCTGTGTTGGCAAATTCCCGAACTTTGTCCATATATAAGGCGCACCGGATTATAAGGCGCACTTCTGGGTTTCCATCAAAATTTTAGTCAAAAGGGTGCGCCTTATAGTCATGAAATTACTGTACTTAAAGTACACATTCCTTCATAAATACACATTCCTTCCTATCAGGGCTGTCATGACCATTTTCATTTGGAGAAGTCTTTGGAAGAATTCTGTGCCAACACATGGTTTGCTCTGCACTGACTCAGTTTGCTAATCCAGACTGGCATTTGTTCTCAGCAGGCTCCACACTCACCCCTCAGAGCCCCCAGGCAAAAAAAATCTGGTTTATGGAGTGTTCCACGCTTTGGAAATTTGTTTCTGTTATATATTTGGACAAAGAGCAGCTGTATTGGAGGATGTGGGAAGGGGGAAAAAATACTGTTTAAAAGAGGAGATGTTTCCAGTTGTCAAAACCCTTTCAAATGCCTGAATAGCTTGGGTTTTTTCTGTACCATTTTTCTGTACCTGAGAATATTTTTTTACAAGCCTAATCGAAGAACTTGAGAGAAAGAAGGATCTGAACTAATAGTGAAAAAATGCCCACGTCTCACCTGTGGGTTCAAGCCATTGAACTCTGAGGTGAATTTCCAACTCACCCCAAAACATTAAGAGTGTCTCATTTCCTTACACCCTGCCAGGGAAACAGGTTCTCAGTTTAAACTATGACAGCTGCTTAATAAAGTAATTAGAAATAGCTATCAAATTAGAAGACACGAAAAAATACTCCACATCTTTATTAAATCAGGAGAAAAATCTAGAGAAACATTACTTCAAGCAAGAACATAGGCTTATTTATCTGGAAGTTTTTGTTATCTTGACCCTTCTTCCCTCTCCAAATCAAACCAAACTTCAGGAGAGTCTCTTGAAGGAACTACAGGAAAAAAACAAAATCATCATTCTTTATGTGGTCAATAAAGTCACTGCAGAGAGCAGACACACTAATGGAAGTGAAATTCCCACAGAATGTCCCTTTCAACTGAAAGCAAGCGCACGAAAAACAACTGCGTGGGCAGGAAAATTGACTTGAAGGTCCTTACAGAAGGGGAAGTATAAAATAAATAATTTGTGATGCCCATGATGTTTAGTGTATTATTTTCATCATCTCTCATGCACCTCCAAGGGATGTTAGCCTCAGGACTGGTGGCAGAGAAAGCAGCACAAAACAGAGCTGGAGAGCAGACTGTGGCCAGTAACAGCTGCAGGAACATCAGCAAGGAATAAAGGCCAAACTGCAGCCTGGGTGAGCACTGTGTGAGTTTTATTTTGAAGTCCCAACCCTTCCAGCTGTGCAGTACAGGAAGGTCAGAGCCAGGTACATGGACATATTGGAAATATACAGTAATTTCACGATTATAAGCCTCACCTTTTTCATTGAAGAATCCAGCCTACCCCAGTAGTGTGGCTAATCATCAGGTGCGGCTTATTTATGGACAAATCCCAGTGAAATGCCAACCCAGAAGTGAGAGCCGGCCGGGGAGGGCTCCTGGGGCTGCCTTTAAAGGCTTGGCTGGTCTATGAAAACTGTTTGCAACTTGAGCACCTGACACCAAACCCCGCACTGGCGCCATTCTGTTACTAACTCGTTACTTTGTCACATATGGGTCCTCGCTTATAAAAAAAAAGAAAATTGCGGGCTATATTCAGGTGCGGCTTATATATGGACAAATCCCATGGTCTACCCAGCTACCCTGACGTGCGGCTTATAATCTGGTGTGGCTTATAATTGTGAAATTACTGACTTTCCCACTTACCAAGCACAAATGGGGAGCTGCTGGATCACCCCACAAACTAAACCTGAGTCAGCTGTCACAGCAAACCCTGAGGAAAGAGAAAGTACAGCCTGTGGTGGTGGTGGGAAAGTCTTACAATACATTTTTTCCCCCTCCCTGCTTATGACAACACCAGCACAAAATGAACAAATCTCCACATGAGGTTTTAGAGCATCTCTTGCTCAGGCAACACCTCCAACACTTGCACACCTCAGTGATTTAAGAAGCTGAGTGCTGTGGATGCACAGCCTCCAACTCCACCAAATCTGCCAGCGCTGGAGAGGAATTCCAGAGCTCTGGGCAGAGAGAGAAGCACAGCAAGGGAGACCTGGCAGCATTTCCCAAGGGTTTGTGTGCCAGAATGGCAGCATCAGCATGAGTCAGCTGCATCCCTGAGCTCCTGGCACAGGGGACAGAGCAGGACACAGGGGAGACACAGCAGGGACACAAAGTGGAGACACAGCAGTGACAGAGGGGAGACACAGTCCTGTCACTGCTCCTGCCTCTTGCACTCACAGTAGCACCTGCACTCAGTATTTTTTTTTTATTTTTTTTTTTAATCTTCTGAATTAAGTATATATTTTAAATCAATGTATTAAGCAGCTCCCATAGTTTAAACTGAAATCTGTTTCCCTCACAGTGTAAGGAAATGAGGCACTCAATGTTTTGGGGTGAGCTGGAAATTCACCTTAAGTTCAATGACTTGAACCCTCAGATGAGATGTGGGCAATTTTGTCTCTATTAGTTCAGGTCCTTCTTTCTCAAGCTCTCCAGTTAAGTTTGTAAAAATATATTCCCAAGTACAGAAAAAAAATCCCAAAAAACGAAAGAAACACCACCACACCTGCTGCTGCATCAGGCACAGACAAAGAAAGCTGCAGCACATTCTGTGATCACTCAGCTAGTACAGTCTGACACAGCCTGTGCCACCTGGGTGACACCTTGGTGACACCTTGGTGCCACTTGTCATCACAGCAGCCCTGACAAAATGGCACAGCCTGGAGCTGGACACAGAGCCACAGAGGAAGGGCAGCCAGAGAGCCACACAGCAATGCTGAGCTCCCAGAAAATCCCAGTTTTGTCATGTTGTCACTTGCTGAACCTGCTGTGCACACCTGCACTTTTGTGGGAGTTTTATTCCATCTGCTGAACACCTGCACGTACAGTTCTATTTGCGCCTGCAGCAGCAGGGCCAAGGAGATCTTGGAAAAAATTTAAGTATCACTAAACTAATTCAAATTCATGTGAACACTCACGAAGTAGAATTAAATTGATTCCAAGATACACTATTAATAGATGACAAATCAAATCAAGTACATCAAACAGGCAAGCTCTCTGCACCTGAATTTCAGTTTAGGAAGCACCACGTCCAAAACAAAAAACCTACCACAATGTCCATCCTCAAAGGTGTTCAAGTGAAAAACAAAAACAGAAATTGGAATTCTGTTTATAATTCTGTTCCTTTGAATAAATCTCCTTTGAATAAATACACAATTTACAGCTGTTTTATACAACTTGCAGTAATTCCACACATATTAGGAGCAATCTAAGCTTTAGCATCCAGGTACTCACTAGCTTCTAAATGTGTGAAAGCAGCACATTTTCCCATTAATATATATATTTTGTTTATATAAACAAGTGTTTCATGATACCCAACAACATCTGGTATAAAACATGCTCCATTATGATGGAGCAAAGTGTGTGTTCTCTTTATTAAACCTAAAATCATGCTGCCAAATAGGCTTCAGCTTGAGCACAGATGCTGATCTCATCTTTGTTTGGAGCCAAGAGAAAGCTGCACCTTTGACCTTCCCCTCCAGGCACTGCAGACCTCTAAAGTAAATTTCTCACTCCAACAATGCCTCATGCTCATATTCCCAACAGAAAATCACACACGAGGCTTTTTAAAGATACTACTGGCGTGGTAACACAGCTCCCAGGTCAGAGGTAACTGCAATTTGAATTATACTGAGTTAAGCTGCTAAAGGAGGCACCAGTAACAGATGGAGATTTCTAAAGGTGAAGGTTTAAATTCCTAAATCATTCATCACCACCAAGCTGTAAAAAAAATATACAGTAATTTCACGATTATAAGCCGCACCTTTTTGATTGAAGAATCCAGCCTACCCCAGTAGTGCGGCTAATCATCAGGTGTGGCTTATTTATGGACAAATCCCAGTGAAATGCCAACCCGGAAGTGAGAGCCGGCCGGGGAGGGCGCCTAGGGCTGCCTTTAAAGGCTTGGCTGCTCTATGAAAACTGTTTGCAACTTGAGCACCTGACAGCAAACCCCGCGCTGGCGCCATTCTGTTACTAACTCGTTACTTTGTCACACATGGATCCTCGCTTAAAAAAAATATATAAAAAGCGCCGCTTATATTTGGGTGCGGCTTATACATGGACAAATCCTGTGGTCTGCCCAGCTACTGGGACGTGCAGCTTATAATCAGGTGCGGTTTATAATTGTGAAATGACTATATATAAAAATAAATAAAACCCATGAACTACTACAGCATATTTTGGTAAAATCTTCCCAGCAGCTCAGCAGGCAGAAGGCTGCATGGATGCTGCTCAGTGATGCATGCACACATCCTCATCAGGTGGGCAGGAGAGGAAAATCAATTCCTGCTTGTTGCACAGATATTTGATGAGTCGCTCAATACCCCGAACGTGGATCAGATTGCATTGCTTGATGTTGTAAAGATATTTCTCCTCTCCTTTATGTTAGCTGGCATTATTGATTCAGTTTCCCCTGTTCCTGCAGAAGCACTGAAGTGCTCCCATCCACCTGTGCCACTCGAGCTCCAGCCTGCAGTTACAGATCTCTAAAAGATCCAAATCCATGCTCCTGTCACAAGGAGAAAATGACTGAGCAGTAAATAAGCTGTTCCTTTGCTCTAACAAGAGTTAATGGCACACACCTCACCTCCCTGGCTGATTGTGAGCAGCTTGAGAGAACAACTCTTCCTCTTTTTTTGACTCTCATACCTAACAGTCGCACATCATGAAAGCACAGATCCTGAGTGATTTGGTCACCTGTGATCACCACAGGTGCGAGAGCTGCTGATGCTCTGCTACACATGCAGCCAGGTGTGTGCCACACAGGTGACATCCTGCAGGGGACACAGGGGACATCCTGCAGCGGACACAGGTGACATCCTGCAGGGGACATGGGTGACACAGCCAGGGAACACAGATGACACAGCTAGGGGACACAAGTGACTTCCTGCAGGAGACACAGGTGACCCCAGGAGACACAGGTGATATCCTGCAGGGGGTACAGGTGACACAGCCAGGGGACACAAGTGACATCCTGCAGGGGACACAGGTGACCCCAGGGAACACAGGTTACACAGCCAGGGGACAAAGGTGACCCCAGCCAGGGGACACAGGTGACATCCTGCAGGGGACACAGGTGACACAGCCCGAGCAGCAGGAGCACCGTGCTGCCATCCCTGCTCCACAATTCCCTCTGCAGTCCCTGCTCCCACCTTGCTGTCCCCTCCACCCTGGGTTCTTCATTTCCCCAGCAGATGGCTGCTGCTGGTGGGTGAATAAATTCCAGCCAGCACAGCTTGGCACCACTGCCATGCTGAAAAACTGGATCCTCAGGAAACAACATTATATATAACTTCACCCTGCATCTAAAAAAATAAAAACCCCTAAATTTCTGAGGTTTGCTTTACAAAGCAAGCTAACAGTTTCCTTTCTTATGCCTGAAGCTTTGCAATCACTCTGTTTCTGAACTGTATTTTTTCATTAGTCTTATGCTTCCAAATATAATCTATTATTTGGCAGCAAAGGCAGCAAAACATTTGTTCCCTCTCAGTACAGCTGCAACCAATTGGATTTTAAAAAATGGTATTGGCTATCCAGCAGTCCTCTATCATGTTGATTTTTCCATGGAAACAGTGTTTTATTTTTTCCTTTGGGGGGTGGGTGGTGCTGGGAACAGGATGCAGAAATGAATTTCCAGTTCTCATCCCTGACACACCAGTCACAGGGAGCAGACCACACTCCCCAGCTGCATACTGGGAACTTGAAACTTTTGTAAAAATGTATTTGTATAACACAACCTTTTCGTTCTCAGGCATAAAAATAAATCCAAAAGGATGATACACCTGAGGAGGACACTTGGCACATCTCAGAACTACCCAACCATCAGTGTCTGCACCCTCCAAACTCCTGAACACACCGGAACACCTGCCATGCCAGATGCATGTTTTATTTCAAATTAAGATCTTATTAACAGGTAGTAAAAATGAAAATACATGTCCAGAAGCTGTAGGTAGCAGATGAGGGGACAAATCTGACCCCCCAGTTAAGATATCTGCAGGGCAGGGAGGTGGGAAGGGAATTCTCCCTTCCAGAATTGCAGTTTACTCTGCAAAACACCAGGGAAATAACACAAAACAACTGTGGGGAGAATCAAACACAAGCACATTGATTGAGCCGAGTGTTGCAGAGCTGAAGGACTCATCTATCAAATACAAAAGTTGACTTCTGTTTTGAGGCTGCATTAGGAAGGGAGAAAAGCAAACCCACACAAAGCCACAGGAACTGCAATCACTGCTGGGTGAGAAGAGTTTATCCCACAAGTGTGGAACAAATCAGCAATATTGGTGTTGCTCTCTGGCCTCTCATGAAAGTATTGACTTGATAAACTGAACATTTTGTGAGGTTTCCTAGACATAAACCAAATATATTCAAACGTGCTCCGTGATTTGTGCAGGATGTGGGACAGAGATGCTAAATGAAGTTGTGAAGTTGTGTTCTGCTGCTCAAGAAGCCAGTTCAGTGACTGCCATTGATTTTTCTGCTGCACTTCATCAATATTTAAACTACTCAGCTTTGACAAACATTTCGTAATGTAATTTCTGGTAATTGTTCTCCATATCTATAATGAATTTTCCTATATATTAAGTTTAATGAGCTATCCAAAGTACAGTCATTTCACAATTATAAGCCACACCTGATTATAAGCCGCACCTCCCGGTAGCCGGGTAGACCACGGGATTTGTCCTTATGTAAGCCGCACCTGAATATAAGCCGCACCTTTTTTTCTTTCTTTTTTTTTTTCTTAAGTGAGGATCCATGTGCGACAAAGTAACGAGTTAGTAACAGAATCACTGCCAGCTGGGTTTGGTGTCAGGTGCTCAAGTTGCAAACAGTTTTCATAGACCAGCCAAGCCTTTAAAGGCAGCCCCAGGTGCACTCCCCAACCGGCTCTCACTTCCGGGTTGGCATTTCACTGGGATTTGTCCATAAATAAGCCACACCTGATGATTAGCTGCACTACTGGGGTAGGCTGGATTCTTCAATGAAAAAAGTGAGGCTTATAATCGTGAAATTACTCTGCTCCCACCAGCTCAAACAAACTGACACAAGCAAGACTGGACAATATGATTATTTATCAGTCTGTGGGATAAAGAATTCAGAATGCATATGGATGAAATGTGTGTTATCATTTTGAGGATTTAAAGACAAAAGGAAGTTAAAATAAATGATTAGAACAAAAAAGAGCAGAGAAAATAATCTCAGGGCATCAGTAATTTATCAAAGTAGCACATAATAAATGAAACTCAAGTCGTGAGACTGCCTGAGCAGTCTCCCTCCTAAATCCATAACCAGTACAGCTCTGCAAGATACCAGTGCAAAAAAGAAAAAAAAGGTTTTGGGATAAGGAGACAAATTCCCCTGGGCCTCTCCCCTCATCTGCTGTCCCACAAAGGCAAAATAAGTTTTTGGTGCCATCATTTCCTGTTAGCACTGCAAGTCAACAAATTATTTTCTCATGAAAATAAACAAATTTCTCAAATTCCAAGCAGTTTAGTCGGGACAAGCAGGCTAAAGTTTGGCATTAATGCAACTAAAACTCAGATTTTCTTGACAAGAACTTGACAAGATTTTGCATCACTCATTCCTCAGTGGCTTTTCAGTCAAAGCAACTGAGGGAGTACTTAACAAAAAAATCATCCAAATCAAGGCAGCACAGCACTCCTGATATAGATATTTCAGCTATTTTAGTGCTGACCCTGTGGAAAGTAGCCTGTAAAAACAGCTTTAAAGTTCCTTTGAGGAGCAGGAGCTGATGTAGAACTCATCTTTGCTGCAGCAAGGGTGACACAACAGATGCCTCAAACCAAGACTTGGCTCAGCTCTGCTGAGTCCATGTGTGTCCCAGGACTGGATTCAAGGTTTAAAGTGTGCAAAACCACAAGGTGAAATTCATCAGCATCATCATCCTGGTTTGGAATAAAATGCCAAGGCTTGAAGGGCTTTCTTTGCCTCTCCAACAGCGTGACAGAACCACAGGACAGGGGTTCATTAAAATTAAGTTCCTGTTTGACAACTCCATACAGTTAAGAATGCACAGTTACAGCTCTTCCCTTCTCTTTTCTTCAGTTGTCATTTTTGATAGCTCCATGCCATGAGGTATTTCTCAAAAATCTCTGTCTAACTCACACAATTCAACCACTCTGCTTCCTGACCTTGCCTCATGCTCCACAGTAGAAACACACTTTAATTCCAATAATCGTGCTGTGTTATATTCTGAAGTGACAGAACTCAAATGGCAATCAGATCCTCACAGAGTTTTGGAAAAAAAAAAACAAACTCCTTATTTTCTAATGACTTTCCCTGCTCTGCTTGCAGTGCCATCCCAGCACACACAGAACTCCTGTCCCATCTCCCAGGACTGCACCGGGTACCCAGAGAGGTGACAGCACCCAGGACTTGTCAAGATCATCATTAATTGGCACTTCTTTATTATTCCAGGTTCCCCAAAATCAATCAAATCCATCCCACACTGGATTTCCACAGAAAACCAGCACAGCCCCAGCACTGCAGATTCCTCCAGCTTGGACTTGTCCAAAACAGAAATTCCTTGTGGCTCTCACTGTCACTCTTGGTTTGCACTCTCAGCTGTGACTTTTATTGAGCAACAAGCTGCTGTTTTTAATTTTTTTTTATTTTACACCCTCAGGGTTGACTTCACAGAAGCACATCTGAAGTACCCGTGTTGACCAACTACACAAATCTGGCACAACAGAGTCACAGAATGGCTGGTTTGGAAGGCACCCTAAAGATCATCTCATTGCCTACACAAATCCACATTAAACAAGGTCATAAACGTCACATTTACACAGCCACCCGTCCTGTACTCTTTATAACTACAGAGTGCCTTGCCACCAAGTTTTGTCTACACAAATGCTTCTAAATGGGGATTAAATCTAAAATTCAGCCACACCACAAGAAAGAACATCCTAACTCTGAGCTTCCTGCAAAGCCCTGGATGTTCTAGAGAGCTCCACTCTCAGGAGGATAATTAATTCTCAGAACATTTATACCAAGCAAGAGGCGTTTAAAAATAAATAAACAAGGATAAAAGTGGGTTCCAAGTAAAATCTTCACTACTGATGTCTTGTTATTGGCACATCCATGGGGCACTCCTGAAGAAATGTCGTTTTAGAAACACAGGTTAGGTCTAGAAGGACCCATCCAAATTACAATTAAAATTCTGTCAGAACAGTTCAAGGACCACAATAATTACTGTTTATTCATATATTTTTCTAGATTGTTGCATGAAAGTTCACCTAAGTGTTACTGAACTTGAGTTAAAATAGCTGTAGTTTAATAATTTACCTTATTTCTGTAGGGGAAAAAAATCATTTTTGATAAAGCAGCAACTTAGAGAAATTTAAGCTACTCGTAGCTGCAAGCAATCACATGAATATATTCAAGCACATGATCAGTCTTGGTTGTATAACAAGCTCCACAGAGATTGTTATTAGTCACAGATAATAATTCCCCCTGTTACAGAAAATCTGTGCTCAAAATAGTACCTTCCCAAGGAAAAAATTCATTGCAAAGGCAATAAAGCTTGGGATGACAATCCTCAAGTCGGGGAATTGGGAAGGAAAATTGAGAGCTTGCACAAAATCATCTGTCATTTCAGGAAAAGCAGCACAGCAATCAGATCTTCCAAATTATGTTGCAGATAACATTCTACAGGGGGAAAATACCTCTTGTGAACAACAGAAAAATGAGTATATTTACCTTTTTAAGTTAATTCTATTATTAAACTATGGGTTTAAGCTCACTCAGAGTGTTAATGAGCTCCCTCTTTTGGGTCTGGAAAGTGAGAATTTGATTTTAAATGAAGGAAAATTTTAATAGAGCACAGTGGGTACATGCAGAAGGAAACTCAACACTGATATTAAATAGCAGATCCATCACTTCCTAGCAACAGGAGCAATGTGAAATGTCTCAGCTCCACATTGCTCCTCCCAGTCTGCCTTAATGTGTGAAGTCATTAACAGAAGATTCCCAGGGAGGAGGAGGCACCTTCAGTATTTGCTACAGAGGACTAAAAACACAAACAACAACATTGCACGGCTGGTAATTTTAACTGGCCTGGCTAGAGCCAACAGACACAAAAATGTTTGGTGAGCTGGCAGCAGTGAGAAGATGTTACTCTGGAGAACACAGAGTGAATCTTAACTCTCAATTTCCAAGGCAGGTCAAGACCAAATTCCTCAGACTTCCCACACTGAGCAGGTCCAGGAAAGCAAACACAAGCATTCAAAAATAGAGGAATTCATTTAAGAAATAGCTGTAAGCCCCAAGTGGTTTGCTTGGTCAAACTGAAGTACAAATCCTGATAATTCACATTTATCAACAAAATACACCAATAATTCAGCAACTCTCACATTGTCACAAGAATAAATTCACAGTCTAAAAAGGCTCTTCAATAGTCCTTCAATTTAAAATTATTTTATCAGTTCAGGTGAATTTCAGTTACAGAGATCTTGATATTTTTCTGGACCTTTACTTTTTGCTGTTACTTCCTTAGCAAAACATGACTTCTTGCCACTTGGGAAAAAAATGAAAAAGTTAGCTAGGTTTTATCAGTAATACAGAATTCTTCATTCCTTTGGATCAGTGTATTTGTTATGAGTTTCATCAAATGAACTTTTCTGAGATTGATCATGAGGATTTTTATTATGTTTACAGTTACTGAAATAGTTCAGTTTATTACCAGTGCTTGCTGTTGAAAGGCTGATATTTCAGTTTAACAGGTCTATCAGTTCTCAAGTTTGTAACACAAATATCAGGACATAATTTTAAGATTCATATTTTTGTACTTATTGGCTTTGCGTAGGATTTTACAGCTTAAAACCAGCCCGGCGTTTGAATCATGGGTTGCATATTTAGAAGGCACTCATAAAACATGAACATAAAATAAAATTAATGGGACTATAACACTTTTTTTTATTAGGAATCTGATACCTCTTTTACCTAAACCTCATTAATTATCTTGGGTAATATGACTTGAATCATTGGCAGAGAGATTTTCCAGTTGACTCTGGTCACACAGGAACATTTCACTGTCAGTCCTGGTGAGGATTCTTTTAAAGATGGGTTTAATCTCATTTGCTTGGCATCAAAATTAATGTGGAAATAGAGTATAACTGGACTTGTGAGTGCAGTAATGTATGAACATGGATGTCATTTATACAACTTGAACTCCTGTGTCCCCTTTTTCCCACTATTCCTACCTGACTGCTCTCCCATTTGGCTCATAAACCCAAACTCCTGTGCACGTGACGGTACATATTTATTTTTTCTTTCCAACAGATCCATGGGTATTTACAGTAATTTCACAACTATAAGGCGCACTTTTATTTTTGCAGTGAGGATCTGCACTCAACAAAGTAACGAATTAGTAACAGAATGGCGCCATCGAAAGGTTCACTGGCAGCTGCTCAATTTGCAAACATTTTTCACGGATCGGCACAGCCTTTAAACGCAGCCCCAGGTGCCCTCCCCGTGCCGTGGGCCCTGGCACTCCCGCTCGCCCCCAGCGCTGGCTGCCGCGGCTCTCACAGCTCTCGTGGCTCTCGCGGCTCAGCTCCATGGCTCGCACTTCTGGGCTGGCAAATTTCCGAACTTTGTCCACATATAAGGCACACCGGACTATAAGGCGCACTTCTGGGTTCCGATCAAAATTTTAGTCCAAAGGGTGCGCCTTATAGTTGTGAAATTTCTGTACTTATTCTTGATCTGATGATGGCAAAGCCACACCTGTGCCATCCTTACACAGAATTATCTAAACACCGACTGTCCTAAACCCCTCAGGGCAGGGCTAAACAGAATTAGAAGCAGCAGATCCTGCTTCAAAAAGCCGTTTCATCCTTCAGGTGCCACCCACCTGTGCTGCTGGAGATCTGCTGTCCCTGGCTCTGCTGTTCCCCCAGGGCAGTCCTCCAGCAGCTGTGTCATTCGCAGCAGAACTTAAAAGCCTTGTTATGTTGGAAGAATCAAATGCTTGAAGTTTGATTTTCTCAGAAAACTTTTACAGGGTAAAGAGAAGAAAAAAAAGAGGCTTGTCACCTGAGTATTAATGACTGCTTATGTATAATTTTGATTTCCCTTGGCTTTTCAAGTAAATAATAGCAAGCACTGAGAAATACCTACAAATGACAGAAACTATGAGTTTCTATGAAGAAGGGAGAAATGGCAATATTTCAGGGGAATGAAGGGGTTTTTGAGTTCCTGAAGGTAAATTTCAGGGGAAAAAAAAAAAAGAAAGGAAAAAGTTCTGCTTCCTGGGGCAATCTCTGTACTCTGACAAGAATGCCTTTAGATCTCAACAGTCCAATATTTTATTATCCTTGCCATGAATGCTTTTTTTAAAACATCTCCTCAAACATTGTATTCAAACTGAACCATTTTCCTCTAACGTGTAACATTACCTGCCTGATTGTAATTCACAATTTTATATCATCCTGGCTTTACAGCTCCACTGCTGAAATGCAAATAGAAGCTAACGGCTCCCATTTTATGCAGCTTTTGAAAGCAACACCCAATCTCAGCCAATACTCAATTTCTATATTGCAGTTTTATTTCACTTTCCACTGTATGGAGCATCACTTAGTATTTTTCAAGGTAGTTTAATATCTTGCCTCTGTAGGCTCCTATTTTGTGGTTGTGGAAGAATTACAGCAAAACTTGAGAAATGAGTAGGCTTTGGAAATTATTTAAGCTTTGTGTTTCTGAATTACTGTCTCTTTGCACCAATCTTACATTCTTTCAGTGTTCTTAATGGGGAGAAACAGAGAAATCATTTCCTCTATTTTGCTCTTTTCCCTCCATAAAATAAGTATTTTTATTCATGTGCTCAAGATCTCTCTTACACCTAAATTAATGAAGTCAATAATATTCATTATTCGCACATTATCTTTATAGTACTTTTCCAATCTCTATTTGTTGAGTTTTTTGAGATATCAGACTGATTTCCAAGTGTGATTTTTCCTCTCACATTGGGAAACCCTTTCCAGTTCCAAGGATACTCCAATCCTCCAGCACCCACAAACACTAAAATGTTTATCAGGGGTCTGCTCAGCCCCTAAAAACAAAGGCTGACATTTTGGGATTGTTCATTGAAATTCACTTCTGGATATGTTTAAGTGGCTTTAGGAATAATAGCACAAAATTTAGCCCCAAATGCACCATAATCAGTAATGGAAATGTCTTTTTAGAGGAATAGCAAAATGTCTGACAGTTAAAAAATATAAAATTATAATGCTGTGAATGCCTGATCTCCGTTTAATGATAAAAACAATTTCACAAATCACCTCTCAGTCCAAGCACAACTGGCTGTCCAGCGAGGAGCCCTTTATTATCAAGAAAAACAGAGTTTACTGAGTAAACAGCTTCAACAATTTGCAAGGAATGGTTTAATTATGATGTCTTGCTTGTCATACTTGGTCTGAAATGAAATTAATTCTAACAACACCACTGGTGACAGTTCTCACTTCACTGAGCTTGCTTCCCAACTCCAGGGCATTATTTCCACCTAAACCACCAAGTGCCACCGCTCAGGACCAAAGGCACCAGTGGAATTTACAGTGAGAATACTCAGGTAAAAACGCTCCTAAAATAGAGCGAAAGCAATTTCCCAAGCTCACTGCAGCGGTCATTAAAAGCCAGAGCTGGATGTATGAGAAATTATTTGAAAGGATTCTTTTTGGTAAATGTATTTTTGAAGAGTATATGCTTTATCATTTGTTGAAAAATCTGGGAAGGGAAGTAATTCTGTGTAGCTTATTTATGGACTACATTCACTGGTTTTTAGTTTTTTCTTTAACTGCATGAGTAATTCTTTGGCAATATGCCTTCAAAGTTAAAAGGACGAACATTAAATTATGCACAGAACATTTTAGCAAAGACTGCTCATGCTGCACAGAGGAATAGGAATCCACATTTCGAATTTTATTTGGTCTCAGGATTTTAAATTGTGGCAGATAACAATCTATTAGCTCCCAAATTTGTAGGTACTCCGCCGGTAAGTGTTTCATTTCATACTCTTCCACAGACTCTCCCTGTGTTCTGATTTCCATTTAGCAGTTTAAAGGAAATTAAGCTCTACAGGTTCTTGTCAGGTGATTTTAAATTCTAGACAGAGCCAGCTTCCCTATCAAACATGTGGTCGTTTATTTTAAGTCCACAGAGGAAAAACCACAAGTCTCTGTAGCTTTCTGCTGCTGCCCTCATTCTATCACTGAAACACAAATCCACTCCAGGGCCTCGACTGAGCAGGAGGAGTGATAATTAAACAGGAAGAAACAGAACCATTCCAGCTTCCCCAAAAAGAGCACTGGGAGTGCTTCAGGGATGCTGAAACAATCCTGGGTGACTCCAGATTTTCTGAGGCACCCCAGAAACAACCAACATCAACCCAAAGCGACCCCAGAATCAAACAGGAACCCAAAGCCACCCCAGCACCAAACAAACACTACTCAAAGTCACCCCAGAAGCACCAAACATAAGCCCAATGCCATCCCAGGGACAGCAAACCTCAACCCAAAGACACCCCAGCACCAAAGAACACGACCCAAAGCCATCCCAGAATCACGCATGAACCCAAAGCCAGCCCAGGGACACCAAAATCTGACCTAAAGCCACCCCAGAAAAAAATAGCACACACCCAAAGCCACCCCAGAAACAAAGAGGAGCCAAAGCCACCCCAGGGACACCAAATCCCAACCCAAAGCCACCCCAAGGACACCAAACATGAACCCAAAGCCACCCTAGGGACACCAAACCCTGACCCAAAGCTACCCCAAGGACACCAAACATGAACCCAAAGCCACCCCAGGGACACCAACCCCCAACTCTGGCAGCTGCCAGGGATGGCCTCTCATTCAAGTCATTAAAAGGGAGCAAAAAGTAACACTGAGTATGCAATAAGAAGAAGATTTTCCATTTTAAATCTTCGCAGTAATGGGTGAGGAAAATGAGAAATCAAAATGTAAGATCATCTGAAGAGTTGTTGAAAGAAAGTGGGAAATTACAGTCGTGCCTAGCTAATGGCACATCACAGAACAGCACACGGTGCTCTAAGTGACCAGATCTAACTCATCAAAATAAAACTTATTCACACTCTGTCGGGGATCACTGTAATAATGTACTAATGAGACATTGCAAACTCTCTCAAACTTCTCCTTTTCTGGAGATCCCTGCAGCCTGTTAACCCCAAGGAACGCAAAGGGAATTTCAGGAGGGCACAGGATCACAGAGCTCCTCGTTTCTGTAAAACTCTGTGGAGTCACAGCATCACATTTAAACTCAGATATTCCTCTGATGGACAGGGAGCCCTTTGGTGGCTCTGCTTGGTCTTCTGGCTCCATTTTGCATCACCTGCAGCACTAATTGGCCCCTGTCCTGGCAGATCCTAATGAACAAAACTCATGGAGACTGAAGAGCATTTCAATCATTCTGAAAAGAGAGCATTTAAACATTTACAACCAGTCCTGAAAGTTCTTACAGCCTCTAATTCGAGGAACCAGTCTGAAAAACCTAATGTGATGAATCATGCAACTTCATCTTATTAGTTCTTGTCTAAACTGAGAGTCACAGAGAACAAGCTGTACTTTGAGGTGGGTTTCTCCATTACTTTTCTTTGAGAAACTATTTGGAATTCTCCAAGCTGTGCCTGCAGAGCAAGGATGGGGCTGGGTGCTGTGAGAGAGCCAGGAGAGGGCTGGATTTACTTTTTAAAAATTTTACTTGTCAAAAATCTCCATGTTTCACAGAAAATAAAAATCAACCAAAAAATCAAAGACAAACCAAGCTTTCTGTCATATTTAGACAGACTATACTTTCTGTCATATTTAGCAGTACAAGCACCATTGTTCCTTAATTTAAATTCCTTTTTCTGGCCAACGCCTTGCCTTGTGCCTACAGGACATGATCTGCGGCAGCATCAGAGTCTTCATTTCACAGGGGTCGCTTGCAGAGACTGAATCCAAAAAATCCCACGTGGGTCCTTCCATGTAGGTCAGCTGTGAGGAAATATTTGTTTCACCAAAGTGTACTTTGGAAGCAGAGAGGGGGAAACCAGAACAAAATAAAGAAAAGAAGTCAGCAGGAGGTACAAGAGATTCCATTTCCACCTGCACGGGGGTTTGCAGCTAACCCAGCCAGCCCTAAACTCTTCCACTCTGTCTGCATTTCCAAGAGACTCACACTGAGCAGAATAACAGCTCCCACCTTCTCCAACACCCACTGGAGCTGGAAAATGAAAGAGAAAGAATTTTTAAGAAGGTGTAATTTTGATGGGTCACACTGTGCATCTACCCACAGTAAAGAACCAAATCACTTTATCACTGCCGTGGTTTACCCTGGCAGGGAGATGAAAACCATCCAGCCACTCCCTCACCCCCTCCCCAGAGAGATGGGGGAGAGAGGAGGGGAAAAAACCAAAATTTGTGCCTTGAGATAAAGGTAATAGAGCAGGACAGAAACAGAAAGGAAATTAATAATGCTGAAATAATTCGAATATAAAAACAAAGCTGCAGTTGTTCAGCAGCACTGAGTGATGCCCAGGCATTTTCCCCCGGTTCATGCAGAGCAGGATGGCAGGGAGGATGGGATGTCCCGTGGTGGGACAGCTCTGTGACCTCACCCTGCTCTTATCCCTCACTAAATAAACTGATTTCCGCCTGAAACATTTCTTGCGGGGTGCAGCTGCAGGGCTGGTGGCCCGGGATGGAGCACCCACTATGCCCGTGGTGGTTTTGGCAGCCCCAGGAAATTATCGTCTCTTTGAGCCCTGAACAGTCATCACCAGGGAGCAGCACATCCCAGGGATTTCTGTCTCCCTGGAGCTGCCAGAGCACCAGCACAGCTTCCCAAACATTTCACCGGGTTTGCAGGATTTGTCCCTCGCTCAGGAGTGAAATTGCAAAGTCCTGGAGATGATCACTGTGCCAGGAACTCATCCTTACAGCCCCCATACCCTGCACTGAAAACCATCCGGGATTGGGGTGGGATTATCAAACAGGAGAGCAGAACAAAAACAGCACCGTGAGGTTTGATCATCCTGGGAATAATGGGAACTCCCAGGGGCTGGTGGAATGGGGGAGGAAGAAAAAGAGGGGAGGAAAAAGGAGAGGGAGAAGGAAAGGGAGAGGAGGAAAAAGGAGCGGGGAGGAAAAAGGAGGAAAGGAAAAAGGAGGGTGAGGATCCCTCGTGCAGGGAGCGGCCGCGCAGAGCGGCGCTGCAGTGCCCGAGCGCGGCCGATAGATGGCACCCGAGGCACGGCAGCGAGCCTGAGCCGGGCCCGACACCGCTAAACCCGAGTTAAAGCCGAGTTTAAACATAACCTCAGCCACAGCTCCAGCACTGCTAAACCCTGGTTAAACCCTAGTTTAGAAATAACCTCAGCCACAGCTCCAGCACTGCCTAAACCCGGGTTGAACCCGAGCTTAAACATAACCTCAGCCACAGCTCCGGCGCTGCTAAACCCGGGTTGAACCCTAGCTTAAACATACCCTCAGCCACAGCTCCAGCACTGCTAAACTCGGGTTAAACCTGAGTTTAAACACAACCTCAGCCACAGCTCCATCATTGCCTAAACCCGGGTTAAACCCGAGCTCAATCATAACCCTGGCTCAGCTCCAGCTCTGCCTAAAGCTGAGATGCAACCAAAGTGGAAGCAGAACACTCCCTGCAGCTCCAGCTTTGTAAAGATGAGATCAATTTCCAAATACAGGGTTTAACACAGACCAACACAATGTATTGATAATAAGCACAAACACTGTCCCACAGGAGAATGTAAAACACTGAAAAAAATAACAGTAAAACGTGCAATAAGATTAATTTAAAAGAATTTTCACATTTTTTGTCTGTTGGAAACCCAACAACCGAATTATGCCACCACACATTCCAGAGCACCTTGCTGTGTTCCATCATGGTAAAACCCATTTTAAACTGCTAAATTATTGGGATGTTTTTGCAGCCAGTTTGTCTGATGCTGTAGTAATGAGGAAAACACCTTATTGCTGGGCATTCCTAATTTTAGAGGAAACCAAGAGGCTGCAAAACCCATCAGACATATTCAAGTGACCAAAGAAAAGCTTGTCAGAGATTTATTCTGAAGAAGAATAGAGGAGAATATGTGAGAAGAGAGGACTCAATATGAGTTGGTGTTACACCATTCATAACCATAATACTGAACAGTTTTACAAAGATTAAGATCCAGCTTTCAAGGAACTTGCTGGAAATAAATTGTGAGTGCAGAATTAAAATACAGTCAGGGTTGATAATTCCCAATATGGGATTGAGGGAAAGGATTGCTGGATTACAGCTCTGGCTTTACAAAAACCAGATTTTTTTACATTCCGTGCATCAGCCTCTTTAGGCAAAGCTGCTGAAAGGAAGGAACAGCTCATATTTGAATTATTTTGTGTCCCACAGTAGTGCAGTTACAGTAATTTCACAATTATAAACTGCACCTGATTATAAACCGCACATCCGGGTAGGCCACGGGATTTGTCCATATATAAGCCGCACCCGAATATAAGACGCACC
>VRYO01002184.1:21950210-21961773 GCA_009812075.1 Sialia sialis
ACTGGGGTAGGCTGGATTCTTCAATGAAAAAAGTGTGGCTTATAATCATGAAATCACTGTAATTATCCTTGTACAGCCTCAGTTTTGTTTTTATTTTTATGATCCTTCATCACTCCCAAAGTATGAACTATCTCCACTTGTATTTGAATGTCTGTAATCCCAGCTTGGAGGAATCAAGGCAAGTTTTGCAATATTTTCTAAGCACGGTAACAGCCACCTGCAATGCCACAAATCCAAATAACTGAGTGAGTGCAGGTTAGATTGCTACAGCCCAATTTGATTTTCACAAATATATTCAGTTGGAAGCCTTCTGCCCACTCATATTCCATTCAGGTTTAAACATTTTAAAAAGGGCCTTGATTTTTCAAAATACTAAAATCCATTCAGATACATGGAGTGGAAGATAAGTTACTCAAAATAGGAAACAAAACCTTTATCCAGTGACCCAGAGCTGCTCTGTCAGCAGGTGGGAGATCCCATTGCTGTCCTGAGCCTCTGAGTTATTTACTTGATACACTTATTTGTGATATAAATAATCCTGTGCAGTTAAGTGCTCAGCTTTACAGTATCTCATAATCTTGTTGTACTCACACGGAGTAAGTATCCATTACCACTCGGAACACTCATTTAGCTGCTCAACTGACTGCTTAATGAGGTCTGGAAAGTGAAAGCCTTATCTGCAAAAAGCCAGTGGAGAAGGAAGCATGTATGCAGTCCTTTCTCCAAAGGGAAATATTTGTTGAGATTTAATGTGAAAAGGATGAATGTGCAGAAAAATTGAAATTAAATACATATGTAGTATTTTCTAATAATGAAATGACTTTTTTTCTATTCATTAAAGACTCTTCTACTGGTAGAATTTTGTCTCTATAAATACCATCAGACTTTCAAAATTTCTCCCAGGAGCTAGGTATGCTGCCTCACCCCCACCAAATAAATCCAGTCAGAATTCCACGCAGCCACAGGTCCAGTGCAGCTCCCTTTAGCAGCTTTTTTGGGGAGTGCCTAATAACTCAGTCTGGTCTGTGCTCCAGCTCCAGAAATACTGAGGGACATCAGCTGCTTCACTCGGGGTTTAATTAACACACTAAATCACAAAATGTTTCAAGGATCCTGCCAGTGGAGTAAATGAGTGAATCCTGCAAGTGCTGAGCGTTCCCTTTCACTCCCCGCTCATCGGGAGCTCCACGCAGGACTCCAGAGCCAAACCAGACCTGTGCCAGTGAACCTGGCCCTGCTGCCAACAGAGCTCAACCCAGAGCAGCAGCTCAGAGGTGCCCAAAAGGGACGTCAGGAACTCAGAACTCAGAAATCATCACTGAGATTTCCTCACCACAGATCGGCAGCGTGACTCAAAGGGCCTCAGCCACAGGTATTTGCTGCCACAGAAATTTAAGTTTATGAAGTGTTCCATCAGCTTTTATTTGCCTGGCAATTGGAAAGTAATTGTTTCCAGCAGATTTTGAGTAATTTCAATGTTTTAAGTTTATGTTTATTTTGTTGCTTAAGAACTCATTTTTAAAAGCTCTAATTAGTCTATATTTACTTTTCCATTAAAACAAAAACATCTTCACTGATCATGCAGCAAGCAGAGCACTTAATCCTCGCTGATGAGCCAGCATTACTCAAGGGTGTGGCATGCAGCAATCCCTCTATCTGCACCACGAATCCTCCTCCAGCCCTGCAGAGGCACAAGGGGAAGCTGAATAATCTGTGAAACTCCAAATTTGTCACTGCTGCCCAAACTGAGCTGTCCCCCCCAGCCCAGGGTGTGCCCCGGAGCTGGGACAGCTGAGTGGTGATGCAGCAGCCCCAAAGGAAGTGTGACAAAAAGCTGCTTCCTGCTCTCTGTGGCCACAGTGCTCATCAGGAACCAACAACAGCTCCAGTTTGTGTTCACTGGTTACACTTTGATACATCCCAACAAACAACCCAAAAACACCGAACCCAAACAAAAAGAGACCCAGGAAAAACGATAAAAAATCAATTTGTTTTCTCTTTCTGTAAATACTACTTCACACAGGTCTATCCTGCGCTTATAATTTGTCAGCCAAGGTATTTTTTCCCCAATATACCTAATTTCTCTGCCCTTGTGGTGATGTTAACAGTATCAGATGAATCGATGTGACAGTTGTGTGAAGTCTCCAAACCACTGTTGCTGTTTCCCCAGAACTGGTCTCACGAAAGACAGCATACAGCGAATTTCCTGATTAAATGGGGAAAGGCAGGAGCAGCTAAAAACTGGGAAATCTGAAGTCGTAGGAGTGAGCTGGAGCTGGTTTATAAAAAGAGGGGCTGGGTGGGAAGCCCACACGCTGCCAGGATCCCTGACTCCTCAGAGATGAGGTTTTCCCACTCTCCTCTTTCATCCGGAGCCCTGCAGCTCTGGGAACCAGGCAGGAGCAGCAGCAGATCCAAAGGACAAACCCCGTGTGATTCAGCAACCCCTCCTGCTGCAGGACAGCCAGAACTCACTGCAGAAACAGAAATATAAACAGAGAGAAGCAGGTCAGGGGTGCCAGCTCTGAGCTGAAACCAGCTCTGAACAGGGTGGCACTGGCAGGGTGGATATTTCACATTATCAGTTCTGAATCAGGGGAATTTCAGCTCATTCCCTGCTGCTGGACAGGAGTGCACGGGAAAAACCAGCAGCAGAACATTCCTGTGCTGCTGCTGCTACTGCAGGAAGGTAAAATTCAGAACCAGAGTTATTGCTCAGAAAAGGAAAAGCTTTTCCTTGCTGTGCCCTGGGATCTGCTCACAGCTCCTGCCTGAGCACTCTGCTGCAGTTCACACCCAAGAGTCTCCTGAGTGAGCCAGTCCTTCCCAGGGAACAATCCCAACCCTTTTCAGTGCTTCAGTTCTTCACGTGGTACAAATCATGTATTTACTTGCTGAATGGAAAGCTCAGTCAAGTTTAAGGTGCGGACAAGCAGAAATAATATTCTGTACGGATAAATACCAGCTGGGGTCATCTGTGCAGGATTAATTAATACAAGAACTACTTTGGAATCACACTTTAACTTCCAGAGAGGAGGATATCATACTTGGGAATCACACTGTAACTTCCAACATACAAACACAGTACAGAAGACATTCCTACAGGAAAAAAAAAAAACAAAAAAACAAAAAACAACAACAAAAAAACACCCAAAAAACCCCACAAAAAACCAAAACAAAAAAACAAAACAAAACAAAACAAAACAAAAAGAAAAAAACAAACAAACAAAAAAAAACAAAACAAAGGCTATGCATGCTTACTACCTGGGCCACTTCTTTCTTCACCATGCTTCTGCAACCAAAAATATTTGACATTTTTAATAATTAAAGTCTGTTTTCGAAGCAGGTATTTAATTTCAAACAATACAGTTTTTGCATGCATCTTTTTATGCAAAAAAAAATTTAAAAAAATTAAAAAAAAGAGCTGCCACCAAAGGAATGTGTTACAAGCAACTCTTAATGCTCCTGATGTTTCATTTCAGGGAATCAAACTCCTCTGTTCCTTTGTTGAGTTTTCAGAACAGGACACTTGATTTTGAAAGAGCAGCTCTGAAACTCTCATGCTTGTGTCACTAAAACCAGATTAAGATAATCCCAGCTGCTGTGCATCACTTTAACTCCTCATTAGCTTCAGTTCTGAGTGTATCAGCCAGGACCTAACGTTAAATAACCGAGTCATTTAATAGTTATTTCCTTGGGTTTCCTATACTTTATTTTCTTTACTTAATAATTAAGTACTTTTTCTTTATTTAAGTAAATTTTATTTATTTACTTAATAATTAATTAAATAAACATGCAAGAGGCATTGAGTGCCCAATCTCAGAAGGAGCTACAGCCCTGGAGCTCTGCTCACAGTTGGGAATTTCTCTCTCCCAGCCACTGCTCAGCTCTGCAAACTTCAGCTTTCACTTTTTTACTTTTTTAATTTTTTTTTATTTTACTAAATGTTTCACTGCTGATTCCCCTGTTTCTGTGGAAAGGGCACTGCAGGGGTAAAACCCCAAAAAAGGGAACTGTAGGGGCAAAACCACACAAGGAAATTCTCAAGCCCCTGGCCAAGAACAAGCAAAAATTGTTTCCTGCATCCCAGGAATGCCCAGCTGCTGACACACAGAGCACTCCTGATCCACCAAGCTGAGAGGATAACAAGCTCATTATGCCAGATTAATATATAAATATTTATACAGAAATAAGGGTAAGCATTGGACGTAATTTAGCAGTGAGATTTAAGCAATTCTAACAAGCTGCTGCTCCTTTTGTATTTTACAGATCACACTAAAAAAAAATTACTGGGCATGAGATAGACAAAACTGGAAGTTATTGTTGTTGAGAAGAAATAATATTAATCAATATTATCTACCTCTTTATTTACTAATGTGAGTTCACAATACACTTTTCCTACCTAAAAACCTGCAACAATATCCAAAGACTTTCCAAACTGCTGTAAAACATTTCTGTGTTTATCCAGCAAGTTGCCCTTTCCTGCTGTTGTGTATGGAAATTTTATTTCTGGATACTTGAAAGCCTAATTACTAATCAACAATGGCTGTAACCCTAAATCTCCAGGTTTGCTGTTGTGCTCCAGAACAATTCCATGCTGCAGCTGTGGGGTTTCTCAAGTCCCTTGCAGACATCACCTCACCACAGTGAGCATGTGAAACATTTCCTGCAGTGGGAAGAACAAGTCAGACCCCAGTTATTTGTT
This sequence comes from Sialia sialis, assembly GCA_009812075.1. NCBI lineage: Eukaryota > Metazoa > Chordata > Aves > Passeriformes > Turdidae > Sialia > Sialia sialis. The sequence goes on from VRYO01002184.1 coordinate 21,954,916, forward strand.
CACACAAGGAGCCAGTAAAGTTTTCACTGATTTGCAGAATTATCTGCTGGAGTTCTGACTCACAAGCAGCTCGCTGCTATAGTTAGCAGCAGAAGAATGTTTACTTGATTACCTCTCCTGTAACAATAAATAAGATTTTACCAAAATCTGTGGAATGTATTGTTAAACATTTCAGGGAGTCCAACAATGAATGCACAGCCCAATACCCCCAATTAACCAAAGAACCAATTATGAAACTTCAAATAACATCTCCGTGGTTAGAAACTGGGAGTTGTTCACAATTACATCATCCCCCTTATCTAAAGTGTCACATTTTACCTTAACTCATGAACAAGTTCCAAAGGAATTGCATTTAGGGATTTGGTGACCTCGCTCAGCTGAGGCTCCCAAACACTCCCCAGAGCCCGGCAGGGCTGCATTCACTGCATGTTCTATCAGAAAGAAAATCTAGATAATTTTTTTTTTTAAATGTTCACCAAGCCTGAGCCCTGCAGTGTCACCCTTTGTCCCTTCAGCTCAGGCAAAGGGAATTTTGGGCACTGCCACCTAAGAATGTTCTACTACTAGAATTACAAGAACTACACACGGAAAAGGAAAAAAGGAACTTTACAGCAAAAACTTCAGAACCAAGGGAGCTGTTGCCTGCACAGAAGTAGCCTCCAGAGAGAGAATATTAAATGCCTTGTTGTTAAAGTAGTGCCCTTAATTAGGGGTGGGAGATTCAAATCACTTCTTGAAAAGATTTTAGAGATAAATCCTCCAAGAGGCAATGACCATGATTTACATCCCAGAACCCCAAACTGCAGCAGAGACAGAGCCACAGAACTTTGCTTTAACTGCAGGGAAAGCACTCAGTGAGGTCTGCAGTGACCTTCTGCTCCAGCTGGGAATCCCTGACCTTTGCTGGGTGTCCTGCTTTGGAGGACAGGTGTCTGCTGAGGAAGGCAGGACCTCTCTTTGAAATGGAGAATGTAATCCCCCTCCCTCCAAATTATTATAATCTGGAAATTAAGGAGCTCTCAGGCGAAGATATGGGAATAGGAATAACAGTTCTTTACTAGGGAAATTAAAATAGAAATACTAGAAATAGTACTACAAAGAACAAACCCCAAACCCTGGCAGAGTCAGAATCCAAGCTGACACCCCATCAGTCAGTCAGGGTGTTGGCAGCAGTGCCATTCAATGGTGGCTGCATCCTCCTGCAGTGACAGATGTGCTTCAGTTGGAGCAGTGCTCCTGGACAAGGTGCAGTTTTCCTCTGGGGATCCAGTGATGATGTGGAAGGGTCCGGTTTTCCTCCAGGATCCAGTGGGAAAAGGGCTCCTTGGTGTCCTAAAATCTCAGTTTTTATCTGGGTAGGAAGAGTTTGGCTCCTCCCCCTGGCTGGAGCATCTCCCAATGGGATGCAGTAATTTTATCAGTGCCACAGTGGGACTCAATGGCCATGAGCAGAAGAGAACTCCCTGCAGGAAAGATGGGTTGTGAAAAGATAAAGAACACTGCCCCAGCTGGTTTATAAAATATGGCCATTAGCAGGAGATGTCCCCTTTGGAAATAAAGAACACTGCCCCACCTGGTTTCAATGGATGGCCCATTAGCAGGAGATATCACATGGAGATCAGGATCACCTGGTCACAACCGATGGTGACAGAACAGACACTTTTGGTCACATCCTGTATTGCAACCCAATACACTGTGCCATCAGAGCCTCCAGCAGGTGACACAGCCACCCCTGGGCTCCCTCCTGCTTCTATTTCAGGGCCTCTTGGGGGCAGTCCCAACTCTCTCCAGCCTGGGAAGATTTCAGTGCTGTCTTCCCTCGACTTTAATTCTCCCTTCTTGCTATGTTCTCTTTGAGCAATTTCATCCACATATTTCCATACCAGTTCTATTTTGAAGTTTTAAACCTGTCTGAAACATCAGGTTCTTCCAACAAATGGTCAATAACCATTCCTACAAATGGAATTTACATTCCCCTACATGAAACTTGCTTTTTTTTTGTCCCATCCCTACCACTGGATTGTTGTGCCACCCTCCTGTAATTCATCAAGCAATGGAGCAAGGATCTGCCATGTGCAGGAGAGGGATTTGCATTGTCATCTTTGGATTCATGCTGCAGATTTGAGAAAGAGCGTGGTGACAAAGAGTTGTGACCCTGAAACAGGCAATAATGTCACTGATATGACTGAGGAATCGAACTCAACCTCTGCCTGCAGACTTTGCCCTCTTTGCACAACTTCTGTTGATGTTCAAACCCATGTGAGAGCTGCGCAGCCGGGTGCAGGGCTGGTCCCTAATCAATGTGGCAGCAGGAAAGGATCAAAACCTCACCAATTTTCACAATAGAAATTGGGAAATTTCACGTCACACCTCAGGAACCAGAGCACTCTTAGTGGAGGTTAAAGCTGAGAGGATATTCCTGTTAGCCTGGTGATCCCTCACTGCCACAGTTGTGTCCTTTCCTTAGGCCAGAGCCAGGGACACTGCAGGTGAGGATTAGCTCAGCAGACCAACCCGGCAGAGAAATATTCTTTTTTTTTCTCCTTTATTAATTTTGTATCACAAAAACTGCTAAACAAATCCACTTTGCGTGTGGAAAAGTGAGGGAAACAAAAACCACTGCCACCTCTTCTTGAACTAAATGAAGTTTAATGTGTGTTCTTGAGCTGAGCCTCAAACTCATCCCCAGCCATTTTCTGATTAAAAATAGACAATTGTGCATGTGCAGGAGAAATCAGAGTTAATCTTGCTTCTCATTGTCATTATTTCAGCATATGCCACCTTCATTCATTCATGGAAAGGACTAAGTGGACAAGCAAAGAATTTTGATGACAGGTTGCAGAATGTTGATTTTCACCACTAAGTTCACTGAGAGGAATATTTAAGGAAATAACAGACACAAAAGGAAGAATAATTCAGAACAAAAATGTAGAAGAAGATGAGATCTCTGTTTTCTGTGGGATTTTACACAGCCTCATCCTGCTGGAACTGTGCTGGGTGGCAAGGATGCAAAATTGACTTCAGAGCCAGGTTTCCCCTCAGAAAAGATAAACGTGCAGCTGATTTGAGTAAAAGTTACTAAAGGCTCTTAAATTAAACCTAAATATTGAGTGAACCCGAATCACCATAGGGAGTGCACCAAAACCATCCCTGCTGAGCATAGTTCTCATTCCTCAAAGCTGCAACACCTGCTTCTCAAGGTATTTAACTCAGTGTTAGATAACACAATGAAATTATGTAATAAAATCAGTTTACATCCCAAATAACTGCTTCATATCCCTGGTTTGAAGCTTGAAAGAAGCTTCAATAGTTTCCATAATTCAAAAGTTTCAATGATCCCTCTGTTAGCTCCTGTGAAAGGACACAATTGTAAAATGTGTCCCTTTATTCTCACCAGAAATGGACTTTAGTGGAGTTAGCACAGCAAGGGAAAAGGAAAAGGAAAAGGAAAAGGGAAAAAGGAAAAGGAAAAGGGAAAAAGGAAAATGAAAAGGAAAAGGGAAAAGGGAAAAGGAAAAGTAAAAAAGGAAAAGGGAAAAAGGAAAAGGAAAAGGAAAAGGAAAAGGAAAAGGAAAAGGAAAAGGAAAAGGAAAAACCTTTGGCTCAGATGTGGTGATAGAATTCCCACCAATAAATACATGCTGCCCACAAGGGCCCACACAAAACATTAACCACAAAATAAAAATCCATCTCTTCCTAGCAAGTGAAACAATTATGGACATGCTGAACAGGCAATGGGTGAACATTCCACAAGTTTTTACCTTATTCTTCTGCTGAACAATTTGAACAAAGATTTCTTAGATGATCTCTAGCTTTAGTCAGGCCTATTTTTGTCCCTCTGCCTGCAAGCTCTTCATTAGCATTACTAATGCCTTCCCCATGTGCATTATTTCCATCCAAATGAATTTTATTTCCGCCCAGAAATCTGCTCGTTGGAGTCTGGGCTATGCAGAGAGCTACTCTGATAATTACTGCAGAATTCTTGTTTGTTGGGGGTTTGTGCCACGCACAGAAATGACAAACACTGCAATAGAGTTTCCTTTGTAGTCAAAATAAACAAAATAAACAAAGCAGGAAAGTTCCCAGCCCGACCATTCAATGCCCAGTGTGGTTCTGCTGTGCCCTGAGCAGCCCTGGGCAGCCACAGAAATGTGGATTATTGAGAGAATTCAGTGGAATTCAGTTTTTGTGAGGATGTAGAAAAGCAGGATAAATGGAAAGGTCTCTGGTGCTGAGTGTGGTCACCCTGTAGTAAATAAAAGGAGTTTATTTTGAATTGTTCAGTCGTGTTTGAGAAGCAAAGTGTGCTGTGAGATATGAACATCAAAAGATATTTTCTAAAAGATTGGGGAAGGTCCCGGAGCCAGACAAGCCCATGGGGCTGTGGGGAGATGTGAAGGACAGAGAAAAATAAAAGAAATTAAAAAATCCCAGTGTGAAGAAGCAGCTTTTCAGTTTCCTGCTGCAGAAGTGCAGGCGGTGACAGAATTGCACCGACACAGACCAAACAGAAGTGCTGGGTGCCTGAAACACCAGAGATGGCAGAAAAAAAGGAAAAAAATTATTCAAGACTTGAATATTCTATTTAAATCCATGGTTACTGCTGGGATTTGACTCTAAATCAAACAGATGCACTGTGTTGTTAGAAACTGTGAGGCAGGGTGGCACGTATGAGTAATAATATTTGTATTTTTAAAAACTGGGATAGAGTGTTTAGTGGCAATGTTAAGTTTTTTTTTTCTCTCTGTATAGATCATCTCCAGTTTTTCAGGCTGGGAAGAAAACTCATAAACTATTGTGAGATATAAATGTGTTTTGTTCACATGGATCAGATGTGTCCTAGAATATAAAATGTTGGGGAATAAATAGAAATACCACTGCAAAAAGTTCTGATTATTCTATGGAATGGGATACCTGAAAAGTAAAGAAAAAAAGAGAGAATCAATTATTAACTAATTACCATTACTTCATACTTCAGCAGTTTGCTCGTGGAAAAAATCCAAAATCAAGCAAAATAATTTCTTATATTTTTTATATTGTCTTCTGAAATAAATCTGTGCTTTTTTAATGTTGCTAAAAAAGCATGAATGGAGCAAGAACTATGTTTTCTGACTGTTTGTTAAAACCTGAAAGCAGAAAATCTTTTGGAGGAGATAAACCTCAGAATGGAGAAAAGAGTGACAACAGAATTCTCCTAAACCAGCTCAGTGCTTCGAGGAGGGGAAATAACTTTGGAGAAAATAAACCCAAAAACTGCATTGATGTTTTGTTTCCTAAGTATTGAGGGAGGCTGGCCTGGAGTAAATTAAAATCTCTAATGATTTAATTTTTTTTTTTTTCAAATTAAAACAATTATTCAGTTTAATGATAAAAGCGCCTTGTCACAAGTGCAGCTCATATTTGTCCTGAATCATTTCACAATGGCACAGCTCATCCAGCTCTAGATTTTAAATCAGAGCTGGATTCAGTCAGCCAGGCTGAACTGGAGATTTGCTCCAAACACAATCACCTCCCCAACGTGTTCAACGTGAAATCTTTCCTGGACAAAACATGGAAGTTGCCTTGGAAGTGGAGAGTTTCAATAAATAAATAAATGAGCTGTGCTGCAGCCGTGTCCCAGCTGGTGAAAAACAAAGTGAGTGTGGAGAATTAACCTGGCTCAGGTGTCATCCTGAGCCCTTAAAGCCATGCTCGGGATCAGCCGGGGTTTAATTAACATTTGTGACACTGGGCATGATTGTCATGTTGAAAGGCTGATAGAAATGTTTTCACGCACCTTGGAATCACTGACAAATTTTTTATGTCTGTGATAGTAACTTCTTGTGGTTTCATTTATAGAAACACTACAGAATGTCCAATTATTGCCTCCAGAAAGCCAGGAAATCATGGCTTGGATTAAATAAAGCTTTAGCAAACAAATAATTCTTTGAATTATCAGTGAGTGGATTTTCTGCGGATTTAAGTTTGCAAATAAATAATATTTATTAAGTAGTCTGAAAGAGTATTTCAGAAAGGGAGGTCATTTTGTCAATAGAAACTATCTATTCATATGCAATTAATGCTCTTCATTTATTTTAATTGCTTAGCAGTTAATACTTCTAATCCTATTTTCCCACCTGTTAAGATAAGCTATTCAACCCCGAGCTTTTCTTGTTGTCATTCTCATGCACTGTAAACAAACTCAGATTGATTTCCTTCTGAAGATATAGTCAGGAATTTTTAAAAATCCCTAAATGTAAATCGATTCTAACTAAAACTGCAAAAAGGAGGAAGAGACAGGGGAGTAAAAACTGCCTGCAGGGATGCCCCTGGTGAAGAAAAGAGAAAAGAGAAAAGCTCCCAGCTCAACAGGAGCAGGAGGATTGTGGTGTGTTTGGTGTGTACAGTGGTTGTGTTAATTACACAGAATTTCTGGATGAAAAGCTGGGAATGCACTGCTGGGTGACTTAGCAACACATTTCCTGTTTGTGGTTAACTTAAACACTGTGTGTTTTCTCTTCTGGTAGCATACCGAGTAATTACTTTTTTTTCTTTTTTTTTTTTTTTCCTCTCCAGTGCAGTTAGGACAAATGCTGTTAACTTTCCTCTTTAGTCCTAGAAATGTGGAGAGCAGAAATTTTCCCAGGGTTCTGAAAACTGATTCCCTGTTCTTGTGACCTGTCAGCTGCACTTTTTGAGCAGAAGCCTTGTCTGACAAATGGAAATTCTACCACTGAATTATGAATTCTCACAAACCCAGAATCATTTTCCTTTTCAGATACGCTTGGAGTGAGTGCCTTCTGCAACCTTGCATGCTTGAACTTTTTGGTCTGGTTAGAGGGAGAATGTTAAAAGCTGTAATATTACATATTACAAATT
>VRYO01002184.1:21968659-21980478 GCA_009812075.1 Sialia sialis
ACAGACACACGGACACGGGCCCCGCAACCTCTGCCCCGCTCGCTGCCGGAGCAGGGGCGCGGCTGAGGCTCCTGAACAATCCAGAAGCTGCTGATGGCGATGCCAGCCACGTGCTTGCCAATGGAACCTCTGCTTCATGGGGAACCATTCCAAAAACTGCCTGCTCTCCGATGGCTTTCTGGAACATAAATCCTCCTTAGGACCGTGTTTATTATGGCTGTGCTCTTTCATTTTTTAAATTGACAGACGTGCTAGGTTGACATTCAGGTAGAATTCAATTCACTGGTTGTATCACAGTTTATAAATGCTGCAGTGCAATCCAGCTGCTGTGTGTACCTCTCATTGTTTACATTTGTTTGTTGCACGTGTTAATTTCACCCTGTTTTGTTGGATTTCCCAGAGCAGCAGTGTAGCAGACACTGAAAACTTCCCGAGTCCTTTCCTTGGAGAGAGAACTGGTTACAAACTTTATTCCACCTGTTGCAAGGGTTTCCCTCGTGCTGGTAAAATTAAATCAGCATTGAAGTTCTCCCACCTTGTGTCCCCTTCATTGAGTACAGAACTTTCAGATAATCACCCTGACAACTGAAGTTTGGGTTTTTATTGTTTTGTTTGGGTTTTTTTCTTGTTTTGTTTGGGTTTTCAGTCGCTGAAAAGGAAGTTGGCGCATGGGGAAGTTGGTAAATATGTAACATCGAGGCACAGAAAAGTTACTGCAAGTTAGAATTGTTGCAGAGGATGACAGAAACGGGAATGATTTGGAGCTGCACGTGTATTAACAGTGACAATTTGTATCTTGGAGAGAGATAAGTAGACCTGGTGTCTTGTTTTGTTTCGTGGTGTCATTGGAAACAAACTGGTGTTTCCTTGCATAGGATAGACTTTGTATAAACAACTCCTTTGGGTGTGTTTGTGCTGCCTTTACTATTTCCTGCTGGAAAAGCTGCCTGAAGATTCCTGCAGGGAACTGAGGAAAAAATCACCCAGGGAAGTGGTTCTGTTGGAAGCTGTGAACATACATTTGAATTTCGCTGTAGCAGAAGGGAACTCTGTTCTCTAGAAATACATAATTTGGAAAAATCAAAGTGAAATGAGCTCAAAATTGGGTTGAACAGGATGACTATTTCCATGGCATGGTCTATTCAATTGTTCTAGAATCACCAGAATAAGCTTTCATTGTTCCACTGAGTGGGAAAAAAGTCCATTATGTTAATATTTGACTTCATTCACCGTTTCTTGAGGGGGTGGATGATTGCAGTCCAGCAGCACCATGGATCAGGGATATGTTCCTCAAATCAGAGCTTCTGAAAGAGAGTTTTGCCCTGGGATAAGTGACTGACCTTTGACAAAATAATCCAGTGAGTGGGTTGAATAGAAAAGATTTTTTTCACTTTGGACATGATGTACACAAATGGTGATAAACCTGACATGAACACATTTACTTTTGAGGGAGAAAAAGGAGTGGGATCCAGGTGTGCTTTAAATTGGGATGGCTGGACAGCCAGATTTATTGGTAATTACTGCAGGGTTGTGAGGGAAGAGCAAGCCTGTAATCAGCGAAAGGCTTCACCCATTACACAGGAGAGTAATCTACGAAATTCTGCTGGCTTTAATTTGCCATGAGGAGCTGCTTCTGCTGAGGCTGGCAGTGTGTTAGCACTGGGAGAACATTCCCACACCTCATCCCTGCTCTGCTCCTCGTGCAAGTGAGGTAAAGCCACGCTTGGGACTCATGGCAAAGAAGCCACACTGTGCTGCTGTTGTCATTGAGTTGTCTCAAAGTTCCTCACTGGGCGTGATTTTCTTGGTTCATCTTTGTGATTTACAGCTCATCAGGGATGAATCAACCTGTGCTGTCATGTGCTGGGTGTAATTCCAGGAGCTCTGTGCTGCTGCCAGGGGTTTGCCTCTTCCCAGAACTCATTTCACACATCCAGGGGGTGCCGAGCAAGGGCTTGGTGGGAGAGGGTGAGCAGCCACACAGAGAGGAGAAAGTATCTCTGGTTCCTGGCACAGGAACTGAAATTAGGCAAAACCTTGGGAAGAAATCCAGAGGGATGATTTTTGTGTGATAAAAATGGCTCTAGGTGACAGAGGGCTAGGAACTGAAGTCATTACCCGGAGGGAAGGGAAACCAGAATAGAAAGGTGGAAGGTTTTTATTTCCTTGTTCTCTCATCTGAAGCTGGGAGCTGTGCAGTGCTGCTTGGCCTGCAGAAGTCTCTGGTTTGTTTGGGGGGATTTTGGAAAGGCTGCAGCCTCACCAGTGGCTCGTTCCTGATTGAAGGACTGGGCTCTTGGGAGAGAAAATAATGCTTTAAAGTATTTCTGTGAGACAATTGGGGACTGTGTACACACACCAGTAATTAAAGGTGAGCTGTGTCAGAACTACTGATTCATTTCTTCTCTGCTTTAGGTGGTTGGGAGAGGTATTCAGCTTTCATACAATGTTAAATGTGACAACTGCCAATGAGAATTTACAGTTTTTATAGTAGTAGAGTGGAAACCAGAGTATTTTACTGCAGTTTAAGATCAGTGAGCCTCTGGACTCCTGAAGGAACTCTGGGTTGGCAGTTTGGGTTTTTTCCTCTCAATTTTTGCTGGCTGATGGACTAGAGGGTGGAACAAGCACCTGGTATTGTCGTCATTTTTGTTTGCAGTGAAATGGGCAGAAAAGAAATCTGAATTGTTTTGGCAAACAATCATCTGATGTCACGGCAGCCCTGAGAACAGGCTGGCAGGAGGTGGCAGAGAGCAGCTCCATGGCTTGGCAACGTGCTTGTTGTGCTTGCTTTCAAGCATGCCTGTTCTGCTAGGGCAAACAGACTAAATTAAGGTTGTCAGGGAGATTGCTGGGATTCCTCTGCTGGTTAAAGCGTAACTCAGATGTTCTTTGCTCTCCTCCACACTTCAGTCACATGGGGAGTGGATAATTCTGTCAGACCTCGGAACTGGGAAGTGCTTGTAATGACAGGGCTGGTGTAGCTCACAAAGGGCTTGGCAAGTTGAGCATCTTGGTTGAGAAGTCAGAGATTTACTGAAGTTGATGACAAGAGGAGGAGACAGAGGTTGTAAAAAGGAACTGGAGAGGTTGCTGGACAGGAGACTGTAAGGGAGACATAATTTGGAGAGTGATTGAGTACAGTAATTTCACAATTATAAGCCACACCTGATTATAAGCCGCACATCCGGGTAGATCACGGAACTTGTCCATATATAAACCGCACCTGAATATAAGCCACACTTTTTTTTTTTTTTTAAAGTGAGGATCCATGTGCGACAAAGTAACGAGTCAGTAACAGAATGGAGCCAGAGTGGGGTTTGGTGTCAGGTGCTCAAGTTGCAAACAGTTTTCATAGACCAGCCAAGCCTTTAAAGGCAGCCCCAGGCGCACTCCCCAGCCGGCTCTCACTTCCAGGTTGGCATTTCGCTGGGATTTGTCCATAAATAAGCCGCACCTGATGATTAGCTGCACTACTGGTGTAGGCTGGATTCTTCAATGAAAAAGGTGTGGCTTATAATCATGAAATTACTGTATTTGTTGGTCAGAGACACTGAAATCAGTGTTCTTGGAGGTTTTTGGGTTCTGAACCTGGATGGATCTTTGTCACGCTGTGGGTTTGGTGTGTGACCCTGCTTTTTGGGCAGGAGTTGGGACTGCACTGAGAAAAGAATGATCAGGGGAGCTGTGGTTCTGTGAACACGAAAAGAGGTGCTGTGACGGAATTTGGGGTGCTGTGGGAGTGTTGGAGCTCTAACTACAGATGAACATTGAGATCATCTGTTTTTAATTGAAGTTCAAGTCTCATGTTAGTTTATATTAGCAGAAACACGTGGCACCAGTGCCAGGCTCACAGCTCAGCCCCAGCTCCCCTCCAGGTGTGTGTGGGAGCTGCTCAGGGCAGGATTCTGCTCTTAGAACAAACCACATTTCTGAGTGTGATGTGGACTTTAGATTAACCAGATTAGGAGAAAGATGTCGTGTAACTTGCAAAACAAATTAAGGGGGAAGAGAGAGCTCCTTTAATTGGAGAGCAAGTGGATTTGGTGATTCACCCGAGGAGCATCCTATATTTTGTTTTAAAAGTAGAAATTGTTTGTGCTTAACGCTGAAGTCTCTTAAACCTCGTGAGCTTTGAGATGAATCAAAAGCTAGGAACTCAACATTCTGACTAATGTGCCATAACCTGGCACCAACCAGTGGGATAAAGGCTTTTATGAAGGAGCTCTAAAGCAGAAATGAGCTGAGTGTGCTTGGAGAGGTTTCCCAGTGCAGGAGTTGAGTGATTTCGGCTGTGCCTGTCAATCCCTGACAGACTGTGTGCTACAGGACCCAGCAAAAAAAAGCAAAAAAAAAAAAAAGCTGTGTGCTTCTTGTGACTCCTTGAGATATCTGTGTGCTGCACAGGTGAACTGTGAGTCAGGTGGAGCACAGATTTTTGGCAATGAAATCAGATTATTTACATCGGAAATAATAATCTGAGCGAAATCTGTGCGTGCCTGCAGAGCTCTTGTTTCAAGTGTATGCTTGAGGGAAAAGTGCACCACAGTGCTTGTGTTCTGAAAGAGTCTTGGTCCTGTTAGACCAAAGCCAGGATATTCCAGCATGTGGAGTTATCAGGGGTTTAACCATTGCTGGAGAGGAAAATGAATGTCTTGTGGAATTTCTGAGGATTGTTGTGGCCAGGCACTGCTCACCGTGGGAGGGGAGGGCCTGTGCTGATGTTTAGGAAAATGCTTGAGCTTTTAATGGGAATTGCTATTGACATTGCTGAAGTGAGGTGACAGAGGCACTGATAAGCCTGGCTGTGGTAATTAAACTTCCTGAACTGCTCCTTGTGAGACAAAACCACAGAGCCCTTCAGTTCTCTGCAGGAAGCTTTGCACACAGAGGATTCCACCCAGCCCAGCGTGCTCAGAAATGCAAGGGCTGCTTTGGGTCTGCAGGTGTTTAGAAATGCAAGTGCTGCTCTGGGACTGCAGGTTCTCCATGTCCCAGGGTTCAGGGATGAGCTTTGCTCTGGTGTCACAAGCAGCCTGTAAAGCAGAGGGAAAATCTCTGCCTAAAAATGTGGAGTGGGTTACAAACAACTTCATATTTTCTGCCTCACTTGCTGTTCTCTAGAGGTAAACAATAAAGCAGTAATGGCCAATATCAGCCCTATTCATCCCTGCCCAAATTCAGAGCACAATTGTGCTGCAGCAAGTGACACTTTCAGTTTGTTCTTCAGCAGCTTCCTGGTTCAACCTTAAAGCACAAGAAGTTGGGAAATTACTGAAATGATGCTTTTGTGCAATTGCTTGCAAGTTGTACATCCTCATTCACTATGTTCATTATTAAAAAAATAAAATAATGCAGTAAGTGTTTAGGAGAAAATAAGAGTTTTTCTTAAAATCAGCTCTGGTGATGGAGCAGATAATTTCCAGAGATTAGCAATAGAAAAAAAAAAATTCTTTAGTATTTTTGTAGCAATTGATAGAGTTCCAGGAAGACAAAGCTAACCAGTCTTAAACTTGTGTGTTTGTTTTATACCAAAATAATCTTCGAATCCTGTGAATGAAGTGGCTTTTTGCTACAGCAGTGGTGGAGAGAGCACCTCAAGGATTCCCACTTGCAACAAGCAGGTAAATGGGATGTTGTGTGACAGAAGGAGCCCTGCCACAGCCTGCAAGGCAAACAGATTACACCTGGTAACAATTAATTGTGTGGGGGGAAAGGGGGCCCAGGTGAAGAATCGGGTTTTTTAGGGAGCAGGGTGAGTTTCAGCACTCTCCATGCATGCTCCCTTGGTCCCTGCTGACAGCAGGTTTGTGTGGCAATGGGACAAACAAGATCATGGAAATGTCAGAGCTCCTTTACTCTCTGCTCTGCTTTGATTTGCTAGAAGTAAATTCTGCAGTTCTGGCACACTGTAACTCCTCCTGTGGGATGAATTTGTCCAAAGTCCATCAGCAGTGCCGTGGAATTGCTGTTCAGCCTTCTCCTGCAGCCCTTGAGTTGGACAGGGTGTGATGGCAGCACAGATCTGAGAAGGATCTGCTGTGGCAATGAAACGATTTTGTGATGTACATCATGATCTAAATCATGGCTCTTGTGAGTTCTGGAAATGGAGAAATGCCTGGCAAGTTCAATTCTGGGACAAGCTGGGAATTTATGGTTTGAGACAGCTCCTGAAGGTTCTTGGCTCAGCTGGGTGTGGTGGTGTTTGGCCTGGAGGTGCAGAGCAGAGTCATGTCACCACACCTTGTGTGTGCAGAATGTTCTCAAGAGTTTCCAGTGGATACAGGCTCCTCCTGTGCAAACTCAGGGTGAGAGAAGGGCAGTGCCAAGCTGCTGCTTGTGGCTTTCCTGTGAGCTTCCCTTCCTTTGAGGGAGCCTCAGAAAATTGCTGGAGACAGGAGGGCGTTGGGGAAAGTCATGGTGAACGTCTGCAGGTGTTCTCTGCATGGTGTTAGTAAAAAATCCAATTTTTAACAGTTTACTCTTGCTTCAAAGGTGGAAAATGTTAGTGCAAAAGTGACTGATTGAAAACAAAGTCATGGGAAAAAGTTCTGCCTTGTGTTCCTTAGTAATTTTTGTGTGTGTAAATATGTATTAACACACTGCTGCCCTAGTGGAATGATGAGCTTTTCTTTTTATAAAGAGACTTAGTTTGTCCCTTTGAGTGAGAAGAAATACAGAACTTGCTTGAGGAACTTTGAGGACTGCTACCTTGCAGTTTAGAACAAGTTTAAATAAAAAAAAATTAACAAAAAATAAAAAAATTAGGGAATAGTGTAAAGGATCCAAGCCCTGGTGCTGCTGCAGCCAGGAGAGCAGCAGCTATCATTTTAAATTCCAAGGTTGGGGACAATTGCAGCATTGGTGAGTGCAGGTTGGTCTGAGGGACACAGACCTGGCTCTTTGTGGTCAAACATTAATTACTCTGTCACATAAACAAACTAACTGCTTGTGTGTGGGCATGAAGCTGAGAGGAAATAACTGAGACCTGAAATGTCCCTGTGGACACCGTTTGGTCACATTTGTCACTTGTGTTCACAGGTGGCTCAGTTTGGGCTCTCAGGGGTGGTGGAACAAGACAAAATGAGTGCTTTGGTCAGGAGAAATGTTAGTTGTGAACTTGATTACTCCTGAATAATCTGGTTGTTATAATGACCTGTAAGGATGCCTGTGGTTTCGTGTTTTTTAATGAGTCTGGCTTTGTCAGGAGCAACATGAGGTGCATTAGATTCTAGCTCCTAATAAGAGAATACAAGCTGTTCATTCCTAAGCACTCCAAAGTTTTCTGCTTTCCTGTCTGCATTTTGGATCTCCGTGTTTCTTCTCTTGCTGGGAATTATTTTTGTCTAACTTCTGAAATACTTTGGTTTCGTAACGGAGCTGTGCTGGGTGTTTGCATTTGTGCTTGTGTGAGCAGATGAGAATTTGACAGTTATGAGGAGTTGAAGTGCTGGCATGTCCCAGCTGTGTTAGAACATAAGAATTTCCATAAAGGAGAAAGAAAACAACACATCAGGCCGAGGACAGACACCGATGCCGTGTTTTAATTGTGAGTAAATGACAAAAGATTTGAGCACACTGGAGCTCTGAGGACAAGCCCAGCTCCAGGGCCAAGTTTCAGAGCTGGCACAGGATGCTCCAGGCTGCTCCTCTGGAGTTACACGGTAGCTTTGCTATCTGCTTTTGTACACACTGGAGTAAATTTCACACTAACACATTCACAGCACTGAGTTTTGTTTTCATCCTCCTGTTTATTGAAGCTTGGTGGAGACGCTGCCAAACTGGGAAGGTAAAGTTCAGCAGAAGGCTTTGATAAAATGTAAAGCAGAAAGGCAATTTGCATTTTTAATTTACATTCCTGTTTGAACTTCAGACAAAGCTTGGGTGGATAGGACAGGCTTCCTAAGTCCATTAAAGTTAGTTTATAGAATTCTGTGACTCAGACTAATTCCTGCACAACTTCTAAGATAAGCAGGAATCCCATCAGTTAACATTTGATATTTCAAAAGAATTGTTTTGTGAAAAACCTTTATAAAATTCATGTGAGCGTTCTTGGCCAAAGCACGTATAACACTTTCATAATAAGAGAAACCATTATTTTATCACCTTTAGGAGAAAATATTCTCCATACTCTATGATGAGTTTCTAATTGTCCTGAATTCCAGATTCTGCTTGACAGGTACTCCCAGCTGTACTGAAATGGGATTCCTCATTATTAAGTACAATGTGATTCCTCTCTGATCACTTGGTGCCTCGTTTCCTACTTCCCAAAGGACAAATCATCTTCTGAGGATGCTGCTGTAAACAGGAAGGAGCAGAAGGAGCTGGTGTGTACCGCAGCAGCTAGACATTGTTCAACCTGATATTCTTTGCCTGTTGAGTTACATTGTGGACTCTGCCTATGGAAATGATTAATTTTGAATTTCAGTTCTTTGAGGAAAAGCCAGAGTTCCCTGCTATGACAGCACTATGAATTTTTCCAAGTTTTAGTATCATATAATTTATTAAGGGTGAAAAAAGTGACTTTACCATCAAGTTATTGTAATGCAGGGATCAAATTCTGCTCTGATTGAGTTCTTGCTCTGTACCGTGGGTCTGTCTTGGAAGAGAAAGAACATTATTGTAAGAAGTTGTTGACATGATCCCTGTGACGTGTTCCAGTCAGCTGAGCACAGACAGAATGAATTTCTTCACAAGGAAACTCCAGCTCCTCTGGCTCCCCGCGTCCCTTCTGCTGCCAGTTTGTTTGTGGGCTGTCTTTTGCTCGGTTGGGTTTTCTTACTACTTCCAAAACAACCCAAACAAAGCAGATACACACGTTCTCACTTTCCCAAAGTCTCCTAAACACAATGTATTCAATTTTCCAGGAACTGCCCAGTGCAGCTCCTGCAGCTTGTGCCAGTGTTGTGCTTTATTTTTTAAGTTTGTCAGTCCTCTCCTAACAGATGCATTCTGCCAGTTTAGCTTCTCAGATGGTTTTGTAGGAAAATCCAGATAGAGTCTGCTACTTATTTCAGTGTTTACTGTACCCACAAGAGCAGGAGATGTTCTGCACAGCAGCCAGCATGCAGTGAAGAATCTTATTAAACCTGTCTCTGCACAGAACAGCAAGAGAGGTTCACAGGACCTGAGCTCTCCCTGTGCAGGGGTATTGGGCTGTCCTTGCATGCACTGTCAGAGAGGAAACAAGATAGCAGAAATGAGAAAAAAAATGTAAGTATTAGAGGTGAAGAAATTTCTCTTCTATTTAATTTTTAAAGATAATTTCAAACCAACTCTGTCAAGTCAAGTTGCTCCTCTCAAGAGCAAATACTTAAGTAACAACAAAAGATTAATTCCAGGTTCCAAGCGTGTGATTGTGGTTAAAAGGGTAAAAACTGAGTTTGCAGCTCAGTCAGAGCAAAGGTGAATCTCGTCACGGTGGGAAAGGTGCCTCTGGGGGAAGTGAGGCAAAGAAGGAATCCTGTTCCCACTGCTCTTCCCTGACCCAAGCCTGAGCTTCAGAGCAGCTCCCCAGAGTGTCTGAGTGAAAACTCAGCCCTGCCCTCAGGAGCAGGGCAAAGGATGAGCAGCAATTCAGGCACAGAGCTCAGTCCCGCTGCTTGCATCTGATCACAGAACTGAGATCAGGCCTGCACTTACTGTGTCAGGAATTGTTTTGACATGGTTTTCCCAGTTTAACTGTTCCAGAATATTTCAAAAGCACTTCACAATAATATTATACCAAAAAAGCAAAAGCTGAGTTCCCTAAGAACTCAAAGCTCAAGTCAGACACGTTTTTGAAAAGCAAGCAGCAGAGATCCAGTGCTGAGCACAGTTCTGCTAGGCACACTGCAGGAAAGCAGCCTGGCTCTTCCCAAAGTCTAATTTGCAAAAATTTTAACAGCAAACTGTTGATAGCTTGGACTGAGGAATGTAAATCTGTAGATCACTCTGAGGAGAGACTGTTCTTCTGTAGTGACGCTGATGTCTGCAGTGACAAGCATGCTGCACTGTCACAAAGTCCTTTTTGGAGGTGTTCAGAGCAAAACCTGTCCTGCGGGATCCCCAGACACCACAACAGGAGCCAGGTCCTGCAGGATCCCAGACACCACAACAGGAGCCAGGTCCTGCAGGATCCCCAGACACCACAACAGGAGCCAGGTCCTGCAGGAAGAGCTCTGCCCTGCTGCTGGGGTGGCAGCTCGGCTCGTACAAACGGTGTGCAAATGTTTGCATTTCAGCTGGGCTCTGCAAAGTGCCCCAACTTGCTTCATTTGCCCTGCACTGGCAGATGTTTCTGCAGTTGTGTGACCTGAGCTGACTGTCCTGCTGCCACCCTTGCCCTGTGTCACACCCAGGGCACACCACCTATGTTGGCTCTGATGTTCAACTGCAGCTTTTGATGTTCTTTTGTCTGGCAATACCTGTCCCCTAAAGCAGGACAAGCTTACTTAGCAATGAGCACCAAGAAACCATTATCTGACGCAAACTTCTCAAAGCAGTGATGGCAGTTTGAGCTTCAAATTACATAGATATGTATAAAGTTCAGGTGTCTTCTTCAACTCCTTTTGTATCTTCAATTACAAAGGTGATGAAGTTGACTGTTTGCTTACAGTAGAGTTTTTTTTGTTTTTGTTTTTTCTTTGTTTGTTTGTTTGTTTGTTTTTGTTGTTGTTGTTGTTGTTGTTTTTTCCCCCCAATTTCTGGATTAACTTGCTCTTTTGTAAAACCCTGGCCCTTGTGAGGGGGTGTCTGATATGATTCCTTGTTCCCTCCCCTTGTGTCAGAGGCAGTGCTGAGGCATCTCCCAGCAGGCAATTAACGAACTGGTGCCCTCTGCTGTTAATGATTTACCAGCCTGGCTGACCCTGGGGCTTTACGTAGCACGAGGAGCCGTCAAATTTCTTTCTGGAGTGTTGCTCACTTGTGGATGGTCATTCTCCTGGGGGAACAAGTGGAGAAGAGGGACAGAGCTCCAGCTCCCCTCGGGGTGGTGGTGCCATCCTGCCCAGGGCTGCCAGCAATTCTCCATCTCTATTTTGGCAGCCCCTGTCTCCCTCTATGTTCAGGCTCTAGGTTAAGCCTTAATTTAAAACATTGAATAATGCATATTCAAGGAGTTTGTGAAGCAAGCAGCTGCAAGGCAAACAAGATTTTTTCCATATGGTGTCATATAGACCAAATGGAAATGTACAACAATTGTCACAAAACTCTTGGTATTGCTCAATTCAAGTGGCTTTGAGAAAGCAGATGGATTACAACAGTCATTTCAAGGTTTTGCTGAAAGCATGGTGAATGCTCCTTGAAGTGTGAAAAATATTATGCTAAAGTAAACATTAGTAATAGAATTAGTAAAAATATAATTCACAAAATGTCAAGTGTACTTCATCATGGGTAGAGATCTTGAAAGGCCTAAATGAGTTTGTAGTCCTACTTTCTTCACGTCAGCTTTTATGGCTTGGGTATCTTTTCATCATTTCCTAGGTGTCTTTTTATATTTAATTGCAAAACTGAATATGTTAACAGATGGTTAAATTGTCTAATGAGAACATTATTCATTCTCCAAGCTGAAGAACAGAGGTTGTAGGAGTGAATTCTATTTTGTGATTAAGACCTAGATTCAAGATGCAGACGACTTTTTGTACTTCAGATATTAACCAGTTTGGTTTGTCACCTTTAAACTCCCTTGATTCAGGTGCTCCTATGAGAAGTTTTTTCCTTTTCTGCTTGTGTGCTAATTAAAAAGTCCTTGTCCTTGAGTGGAGCTTCACTGTGTCTTCTGCAGATGCTGAAGTCCAAGTAAATATTAGAAGACAACAATATCACCTCAGTTTAAA
>VRYO01002184.1:21986691-22011720 GCA_009812075.1 Sialia sialis
TTTGTTAGTACAGGGATTGTCAGAACTGTGTGAGGATCTGCAGGTCCAGAAGTGCCTCTCCCACTTTTAAAGGTGCAGCTTACCTGGAGTGGCTGCTGGCTGCCCGGAGCTGCTGCACCAGGAGCACACCTGGGAAGAGTTCTTGCAGGCTCTGAGATGCAGTGTGCTGCCTTGTTTTAGCAGTCTGTGTTTTACCCAGACGAGCTGGAGTGACAAATGCAATGTAAGTGCAGAGATGGGGGAGATGATCCTGTTCCAGCTTCTGGCAGAGATTGACGGTACTTAAATGAGAAGGGAAAAAAAGTTCTTGTACAAGTAGCTCCTGAAATGCACATGGAGTTTCAGAACTTGTTGCTTTCCTGGCTGTCTCTGGGTTAAAACCGGGGTTAGGCTTTACTTCATTTTCCTCTGTAATCTCAATTATTTACTGGAGTGGTGAGTGGACATCTCAGTTTTGATTTCAAGATGATAAATTCCATTCCAAGTCCAGGTGAGGAGAATGCAGGAGAAGGAAGGGCTTTGAGATGTGATGGTTTGGGAGATGCAAGGTTGGTGTCCCCATCTGCAGATGTCTGTGCTGGTCTCCTCAGGTGGGTTTGTTCAGAACAGCCCATTGGTGCTGTTCCTAGATTTGTGACCAAATCAGAATTGGCAGAACCCCAGAGCCTCAGCTTTGGCTGAACAGCCCTTCCCTGAGTCCAGGATTTCTGCTTCTTGTGATCTCCCACCCTGAGCAGGTGTCTGGGGGTGGGGACACAGCCAGGAACGCTCATCCTCGGTGACCACAGACATTCCTCAAGGTGCCACCTCATGCTGGGCCACCAAGGCAGGCCGACAGGCAGGGGAGGAGATTTCCAAATCATCAGGTGCTCACAAGCTGGCTAGGCATTGGCCTGCTGCTGCCAAGAGATGGCTTTGTTTGTTTATTTTCTTGTTTCCCAGCAGTCATTACATTGTCTTTATATCTCAACCATCACGTTGTTCTTGCTTTTGGACTTGGGATTGGCTACATGCTGCTGCTGGGAGGGAAGGAGCAAGTGGCTGTGAGTGGGATCAGTCTCCCCACTGTCCCACCCACTCCTGAAAGCTTCTCAAATTGTCCCCCTGAGTTCTAGTTTAACTCCTATTCATGACTGCTTTGTGTCAGCTGAGCAAAGTTCAAATGCTTGAAACGCTTCCTTGGTAATGGTGGTTGACATTGCTGTGCAATATTGGTGGCATTTTGGCCACGAATAAAAATGTCACCTTGGTGATTGCTGTCAGCAGGAGTTTCCTGCTGAGGAAGGAGTGACGAGGCAAGGGGGAGGGAGAGTGGTTTGTGAATCATCAGCACATGGCCTGCAGCCAGTTCAGCTCATCCCAGCCCGGCTCAGTGTCCAGTGGGCAGGAGTGGCACAGGGCAGTGCCCAGCCCTGAGCTCAGAGCCCCGTGGTGGCACAGGACAGTGGCACAGGGCAGTGCCCAGCTCTGAGCTCAGAGCCCCGTGGTGGCACAGGACAGTGGCACAGGGCAGTGCCAGCTCTGGGCTCTGTGGTGGCACAGGGCATTGTCACAGGCAGTGTCACAGGGCAGTGCCAGCTCTGGGCTCTGTGGTGGCACAGTGGTGGCACAGGGCAGTGTCACAGGGCAGTGCCAGCTCTGAGCTCGTGGCTCTGCTGACGCACTCCCTGTCCAGCAGTCTGTGTTTATTTTGGAAACGCGTGTGAGATTCCCGGCTGTTCCTGCTCTGCAGGGTTCAGTTCAGTTCCACACTGGGATGAAAGTTTGCTTTTTCACAGAAATGGCAGGACAGCCCATGTCCATTTGCCTGCGTATTTTTTAGAACAATTAGTGAAATTTCAAATGCTTTTTAATGTTCAAATACATGAAATAGACTTCTTTATTCTGAAGCAGTAGGTAACTGGCTTTTTTTTTCTTTGATTTGTGTGTGTTGTGTTTTTGTTTTTTTTTGATAGAATATTCAAATAAAAACTTTGGCAGATGATATGGTAAGGTCTTTGTAGCATCTTAATTTGCAATGGTAACTCCACGCTGCATGCTACTTTACTCCGTGTTGTGGACAAAATAACATTCTTACGAGGATATTGAGCATTAGAGTCCAGAAAACTGAGTGCCTGTTGAAGATTAATCATGATTTCTGTTTGGAGAAACTTCCCTAAGCACATTTTAAATACTTTAGTAATGCTGTGGTTGTGTTGAAGCTGTTACTCAACAGTTGAAATGTTATTTTTTTGACCTTCTCTTTAGCAGTAAATGGTTGTGCAAAGCTGCTTGCCACACGATTCAAGTGGAGCCCTTTTGGGTTAATAAATGTGTGCTGAATGCCAGAGCCCCAGTCTGCATTCAGTGGCACTAACTTGATAAAGCTGAGCACTTTGAAACTGTTTCCAAAGTGTTTTTTCAGAAACTTGGATCAAAATTGATTTCATTAAAATTACAGCTTGTTTTATATATATATATATATATGAACTAAAGCCAGACTGGTTCTGTAGTTAATGATTGTGTGCACATCTGAAATGAGGAAATGCTACCTGGTGATCACACACAAGATTCCTTTGTGTCTTCCACCAGAGCAATCTCATTGAACAAATTTGTTGTTAATAATTTGCTCTTGAACCAGATGACAGTGCAGTGAAATTGGATCTGAAATGACTTTTTGTGGCTGTTGAATGGTCAACATAAAATGGCATTTGTCTAAATTTGGATTCTGCCTTTCAGGCATTGTTGTATCCTTGGCCTTTTCACCAGGCTATGCCCTAATTTCAGTTTCCAAAAATGTGGTTTAAACTATTCTAATAAGGTAAAAAATAGATTAAAGTGATATTCTTGTTTTGTCAAAGACATTAACAGTATCCTTTTAAGTATTGTGCTTCTGTCCACAAATACAAAAAATATCTAAAGAAGACAAAAAACCCCTTACCATCCCTCCCTTAAAAACAAAAAAAAGCTCAAAAGAAATTCAAAGGGAAGGCAGCTTATCTGGGGACACTTTCCTTCTGAAATTTAAGGTAATCTTGTAGGATCTCAAAAATAATGAACAACAACAAAGAATAAAATGAAATAAAACAACAGAAAAATAATCTTTGTTCTTCACACTCCAGAGCTCTGGTGTCTCTACTCTGGACTCACTAATCTAAAATTATTCAAAATTTTTGCAAAGTATTCCATCAGACGTTTCACACCTTGGAGAGGCTGCTGAATTGTAGCCAATATAAATTTCAGTTTGACTGCTCTGAAGGATCCTGGTGACCCTACATAAGCTGCTGTAGGTGAAAGCACATCTTCATAAGGCTGTTGAGTGCCTGAAACAAATACAGGAGTATTTGTGGCTGCAAAGAGTTCTTGGAGGAAAATTGCTGGATGTGTGATGATGTCAAAATGAACAGATGCATGTGTGTACATGAAAAATAAAGACAGTTATTAAATCAGAAAATTCAGACTCTATCCAGGATGGAGTTGTGTGTTATAAATCCAATAAAAATGGCCTTATAAGGAAGGTGCTGTAATTTGCAGAATTAACCCAGAGAGTGAGCACGGCTCAGCCCTGCAGCTGGGGAGTGCTGCAGCTCTAACAGCAGCTTCAGGGCTGGTGCTTCCACAGCTGGCTGTGTGTAACCTGGGGCTGCTTGTGGGAGCCATCCATCCCCTGCCTGTGCAAAGCTCAGCACTAACTCCACCACTCTGAAACTCTGCAGGGAGTTCTGAGCAATGCTTGGGGCATTAATTCCTCCACAAACTTGGTTTTGCTTCAGCAGGATTGTTTGATAAGCCTGGTGAATTTGTGAGTACCTCATTTCCCCATGCTGCCTTTTTCAGAGCTCCTCAGTGAAGGAACTCTGGCCCTCACCTTTGTGGTACCACTTTTATTCACTCTCGGGGTAATTAGTCATGGGAGAAGATGAGCTGAAGATTTTGGAGTGCTAAAAGTTTAACCCAGCTGGTGCAATTTTGGATCAGTGCAGAACATTTAAATCCCTTTTGCATGTGACCTGTCATGAGTTTACCTTACATGTGAATTGTCTTTCTGTGCAAAACAATCTCTGAATATCAGAGTATTTTCACTTACAGTTCAGTTTAACTCTGCTGCTTGAATTTACTAAAACCACGAGCACTGCTGCCCTGCAATTGGCTGCTTTTCTCTATTTCTGCTCATCTCTGAATGTCTTTGCAGCGTGACAGGATCACAAGCTTCAGGAAGTCGGCAGTGAAGAAGGAGAAACCTCTCATCCAGCATCCCATCGACTCTCAGCCCTCCATCAGCGAGATCCCACATGCCCAGGCACTTGTTGATGAGCGCTGCATGAACTTGTCAGAAAAAGAAGTGATGGATCTCTTTGAAAAAATGATGGTGAGATTGGGTGTGGGGAGAGCTGCACTGTTCACTGTGAATTCCTTTTGAGGCATTGGATGAGTGTTAATTAACTCTTGCTTGATTTGCTTGTTAAGGGATTAGTTTTTAACTTGTCCAGGTGATGTTAATTGAAGCAGACAATAGATCTGAGCAGGAGCTCTGTGGCAAGGAGGGGCTGCAGGAGCACTGGCTGCTCTTAGGTGCCAGCCTGAAGTGATTTGACTTTTCGTGGCAAGCCTAGTCATGGCTGCATTGTATTTAATCAGTTAATAAGTTAAAAGAAGTGTCTTAGTAGATTTAATCTGGCAGAACATTTTGACTTTCAGGCTTGTTTTACTGGAACAAGTTGATAATCCATGTAACAACAGCCTTGTGATTAGATAGTGCAGGAATTATCCACTCTGATAAGATTTCCCTAAAAACACAGGAACACCACAAGACTGGACACTTAAGCATCAACTTGAGATGTAGAACTGCTCTGCTTGTCCTCTAGTTTTACTTCCTGAGCCAAATTTCACAAATCTTAACTACCCTTGATGCAATTTAAATTCTAGCTAAGTCTCAAAAACTGTAAACACTTGAGGTGACAGAATTACATGAGAAAATCAGGGCACAATCAAACACATGCAGGTAAAAAAAAAAAAAATATTTTAAAAAAGGAGCTTAAAAAGAGCAAAGAGTAATACAAATGCTGAGGAGTTGCTGATGCTTGTGGGCTGTTTGCTTGCAGGAAGACATGAACCTGAACGAGGAACGGAAAGCTCCTTTGCGCGACAAAGACCTGAGCACCAAGCGGGAGATGGTCGTGCAGTACATTTCTGCCACTGCCAAATCTGTAAGTGCTGCCCTGGCCAGGGCACACCTGAGCAAGAGCTTTCAAGCTTGAAACTTGGAATTTTTTGTCTGGATTTATGCAAGAGCGGTAGGGAAAAGTAAATGTGTGTTTACTTTCACACTTGCAAATGCTCGCAGTTTGCATTCCCCTTGCTGGGAAATGTAAAAATTCATTCTTTCTTGGGAACCATCAGAAACTGCAAATCCAATGATGTAGAATCAGGGATGGAACCTAAACATATTTGTGCAATTCATCTTAAGAAGTTTCTGACTTGGTGGTTTCAGTAGTGATGTGTGTATTAGACTAGGGAAAGATGGTCTTAAAACCGGTCTCAAATTACATCTTGAATAGATAAAAATGTTTTGACTTTTCATTGATTTTGATTATTCCCTGTATTTAATTGATTGGTTAAAACTTTAGGCAGAATCTTTGAGGTTTGTTGTCTTTGGGGTGCAAGAAGTGTAAGGAAATGACCGGATACCCCAACACTTTTGGGTTGGAGAAATGCAATTTCAATTAGTCAAGAGCTGCAATTTATTTTCTGCAGTTGAACTGTTTGTGCTAATTTGTGCAGTGCTTTGTGTGTTGAAGCTGACTACGGAAATACAGAAATAAGGAAAGATTGTTGGTGCCTGCCTAAGGAATCTTTAAGCGTGGACTGCAAGCAGTGCAGTTGACTTGTCCCTTGTTAACCTTGAAAATCACCTCTGCAGAGTTACATTTCAAAAATTAAAATTACAATGACACGCAATTATTATGCAAATGCCTTGCATGGAACATTATAAAGTTCAGTGAGGAAAAGCTGGTGTTGTAATGGTGATGAAATGGTAATGAAAATGGTGATTTAAGTTGTGAGAGGAGTCCTGTTCCTGCACGAGTTCATCTTGAACAAAGTCCACAGTCCTTGAGTTGTGCTGGAAGGAATCCAGTGCTTTAAGCATGGTCTAAATGTACAAATTACTGGAGAATTATTCAACTTATGCAGTGAGTGTGATGAGCTATGAACTAGACTGTCTCTGGGAAGTGTTAATTATGCTTTGTAAGGTTTTTATCTTCACTTGATGATCAGCATTAAATCTGGATTTTTCCTTAGTGTGCAAAAATACTTTATTGAAGCAGTAGAAAGTGGAAGCAGAAAGAGAAATATTTGCATTTTTTTCCCCAAAAGTACAGTAATTTCACGATTATAAGCGCACCTTTTTCATTGAAGAATCCAGCCTACCCCAGTAGTGCAGCTAATCATCAGGTGCAGCTTATTTATGGACAAATCCCAGTGAAATGCCAACCCGGAAGTGAGAGCCGGCTGGGGAGGGCGCCTGGGGCTGCCTTTAGAGGCTTGGCTGGTCTATGAAAACTGTTTGCAACTTGAGCACCTGACACCAAACCCCGTGCTGGCACCATTCTGTTACTAACTCGTTACTTTGTCGCACATGGATCCTCTCTTTAAAAAAAAAAAGAAAGAAAAAAAAAAAAAGAAAGAAAAAAAAAAAGTGCGGCTTATATTCGGGTGCGGCTTATATATGGACAAATCCCATGGTCTGCCCAGCTACCGGGAGGTGCGGCTTATAATCAGGTGCGGCTTATACTTGTGAAGTGACTGTAGTTGAACAGTGGTGATGTCTGATGTGCACTGTGATGGAAATGTGGCTGCCTCACGCCCCAGAATGGTGCAGCTGAGTAGGGAAAGCATGGCTGCATTGCATGTTTCGCTGCTGGAATGTTCCTGCACTGCACTGCTCCCATGTGTGCTGCAGCATGGGAATGGAGCTGCCCACACCCACTAACAACCTAAAACCCAATCAAACTGAAAGGTCCTGGCACACGAACTGCACTTTGGGCTTAAGTCAGCACTAGTGTGGATGTTTGACACCTTGCAAAGTTTTTTTTTCCCTAGAGGAAAAGCGGCTCATGTTGAAGTTTGTGTGCTTTAGTGTGTCCTCCTTGCAATTGAATCACAGCATTTGAATGGAATCTTTCAGAAATGTGCATTGTCTTTCTGTAGGGTGCAATCCTAATTGAACTTTGAAATAGCTAGCATCTTGATTTAAAAAAAAAATAAATCAAAAATACAGAGCTTGATTTTAAAATGCTGATTGGGATCTTACAGTGGTGCCAAACCTCATTTTCACTTGTAACTTCATCTTCTGTTCAGTGCAACTCCTACTCTGCTCAATGAATTCAGGCCCTAATCAATCTTTACTGCATCATGAATTGTCAAACTCTCTTTTCTTCAGGATAGCCTTCCATGAAAATGCTGGTTGCATTCAAAATGATCTGTCTTTAAATTTTCTACCTTTTTCTTTCGTCACAGATAATTATCTGCCTTCTTTTTTTACACTGAAAATACTTGGACCTTCCGCTTAGAGCTCACAAACCACATTTAACAGTTTATGTACTTTCCTTGCAGTTCATTTCATGTTTGTTTTAATTAGGCTTTTGAGCTCCCTCCCTTCATGTGAAAATATCACTCTCATTTGCTGTTGTCTTAACCAAATTATTTTAAATTTGGTGCTTCATTTTCTCTGCTTGTGAGCTGTCTGCAGCATGTTGACCATGCTTTTCTGAAAAAACTCATCTTCCGAGTTCTGAGGAAGGAGCTTTGGGTTTCAGAGGGTGAGGAAGGTTTTCCTTGGGGCTGGAGGACATGCAGAAGCTGACGAGCTGGATGCTTTCATGGGAAGTGATTTTCTGTGCTTCTCATTCCTTCTCTCACTTGAAGAGAAAGATTGTACCATGGAAATTGTACCTGAGAACTGGTGAAGGATCAGAATTCTGTTTCACATCTGAACCTGGTGACATTTTGTGCTGTACTGAACAGCTGAACATTGGTGAGAGGAGAAGATAAATTAGGAGAGGAGATTGTCTGGTGATGGCAATCACTTCTAGAGGAAACTTCAGGAAGAAAAGTGTTGATTGAGGAGGACTGGCAGGGACTTTAGTTTCCAAAAGAGTTCTGAAAGGAATAACAGAAGAGATCAGAGCAGAGAAGGAAGCACTGGAGGCTGAACAGACCCAGGTTCAGAAGTCAGACCAAAGCAGCTGGTGAGCAGGTGCAGGGGGTGAGCAGGTGCAGCTGGTGTTCAGGTACAGGTGACGTTCAGGTACAGGTGATGAGCAGGTGCAGGTGATGAGCAGGTACAAGGGGTGTTCAGGTACAGCTGGTGTTCAGGTGCAGGGGCTGAGCAGGTACAGGTGCTGTTCAGGTACAGGGAGTGTTCAGGTGCAGGGGTGAGCAGAAGCAGGGGGTGATGAGGTACAGGTGGTGTTCAGGTACAGGAGGTGTTCAGGTACAGGTGGTGAGCAGGTACAGGGGGTGAGCAGGTACAGGTGGTGTGCAGGTGGTGTTCAGTGACCTTGCTGCTGCCAGGTTCAGGTGCAGCTGGTGTTCAGGTACAGGTGTTGTTCAGTGACCTGGCTGCTGTCAGGTTTGGGTACAGGTGATGAGCAGGTACCCGTGCTGTTCAGGTGCAGGTGATGTTGAGGTACAGGAGGTGTTCAGGTACAGGTGGTGTGCAGGTGCAGGCGGTGAGCAGGTACAGGTGGTGAGCAGGTGCAGGTGATGTTGAGGTGCAGGTGGTGTTCAGTACAGGTGGTGCTCAGTGACCTGCCTGCTGCCAGGTTCAGGTACAGGTGGTGTTCAGGTGCAGGTGATGCTCAGGTACAGCTGGTGAGCAGGTACCAGTGGTGTGCAGTGACCTGGCTGCTGCCAGGTTCAGGTTCAGGTGAGCTGAGCTGAGCAACAGAGGCTGCACTGGTGCAGCAGATGTGCATGGAGCTGAGTTCCCAGCCAGGTGGGCATTAGTGCAGGGTGGCACAGCAGGGCACACACGTGCTGCCTGCCTGCGCTTGCCTCTGGGGAAAGCAAATACAAAGAGATGCTGTTCCATGGTGAAGAGGAGATGGCATTCTGAAAATCACTGTTTAATTATCCATGTAATTAAAAGCATCCACACTGAGCAGCTGAATAAAAATGTCATGTGAGATTTTCTGAAGTGCAAGTTGGAGTTATAACTGTAGGCTATGTTTTTGATTACGAAAACTTAATTAAATTCAGTGGTGACTTCATCTGAACAGATCAAAAGCTCCATAATAAAAGCAGTTGTTATACATACAAGGAAGCCAGTGTGCCATTAATGTGTTCTCAGTGTCATATATAAACTATCTGACCTGATAATTTCAACAAATGGCACATTTAATCTTTCAAGATGTAGCTGTCAAGACAGGTATTTAGTTATTTTTTGATGTCAAACACTGATGATTCAGCAGCAGAACATAATTTCAAACTTGCTCCTGCTGCTGTTCTCCTGTTGAAGCTCTAACCCCTAAACAAGTTGATAAAGTAATAAAGGAATGTAACTACTACTAATGATTAAACACTGAAAAATGTGTGTGCAACTACATCCTACTAAGTATTGTGCTGTTGATTTATGTATTATTATTATTATCTTTTTCACACAATAACCTCTCTTGGCTGGCCACTGCATGCAGATAGTCGGCAGTAAAGTTCCGGTGAGTACGAATGTGAGAGTTTTGTTTTCTCTTATCAACTTCCCTTTGTAGAGATTAGGCTGCAATGGTTTGGACTTTGAGCTGGGTTTTAAAAGTTCAGTGGGCACAACTGAATCTTTGTTTTATCAGAATAATTGTCAACCACCTCAATCATGTTTTATGCTACCAGGATGAAATCATTGTTTACATTTTTGAGAGATCTCTTCAAGTTTTCAGGAGTCTATTTCCAAATACTCAGCTCCTCTCTTCATTGTGAGCAACACAGAAAAACTCACACAGTTTAAGCTTGTCTTGCTTTTTATTGAAGGCAGGCACTTGAAATTTTAAATTGACACTATTTGGGCTTACTTCATTGTGTTTAGGTGTGGAATTTTTTGTCCTAATTGTTATTATTCATAGTTTGTCTTGGAAATGCCAAGTTCAGCAGATCAATGTGAGAATGAGATGATTTTAGAGGATTCAGGAGGTCAGTAAGTAGGAGATCACTGACAGCATAACTTCTCTCTTATTAAGGACTCATTTACATTTTGTTTTCTTGATTGAATTCAAATATTTGGGATTTAATTTGGTGAAGCAAGTTCAGCAAGTTTTTGTTTCCTGGAAAAAAAAAAAAGATTTTTTTGGGGAATAATTACATATGGATTTAAAATAATGGATGAAAGCAAAGATGTTCCTTTAAATTATGGATGGACTTTATTTTTGATTACAGCCAAACCAGCTTTTCAGGTACATCATGACCTCTGCTTAGGTCGTATTCAATAATTAAATCCTGCAGTAAAAATAATAGAGAACAATCTGTGACTTAAAACTGTCTAACCATCACCTCAGATGCAGTTAGGATTAAATCCTATACTCTATATGATATATTTTCCTCTTGGCTTTGGTTTATTCAAAAAGAGTTTTATGTTCACCAGCATTTCTTATTTCTGTGCACATATTGGTTCTTCCCCTGACTGAGGAAAATCCTTTCATTGTGCTTATGTATTTAAAGGGGACAAATGATTAATTTTCCAGTTCAGTGTGTTAAAACCAGTTTCAAATAATCCCTGCTGCTGTGCAATTTCCTTATGGTGTGAATTAGCCTGAGCAGATGCTTTTTGGTTATTTGAGAAAGGATGCTGATATTCCCTCAATGGGTAGGGAGAAATTCTGAGATGATTTCTTGCCCGTGCCTTTGAGTTCAGGGTGTGATGGAGCAAGAACTGCTCTGCATCAAAAGCATGTTTTTGTGCAAATAACTTACTAAATACTAAAATGAGATGCCTGGAGTGTGGCTTTGCATACCATTGCTTGATGAGCACCTGCACCTCCGTGTGCTGCTGCCAGGATCCATCCTGATCCATCCTCCAGGAGCTGCCAGCACCTGAGCTGTTCCCTGGAGAGTCACAGATGCACTGGGAGCAGGGAGAGGAGTTTTGGGATGTTCCTGGTGCTGCTGTTGGGCTGCAGAGAAGAGATTTCCCTGTTCATGGGAGCTCGGGATCTTGAAGTGATGTGAATTTTTGGCATCCTCAGCACTGGGATTGCTGTGGGTGCAGCTCTCATTGGGGTTGGCATCAATTCATCATCCTCTGCCTCAGCTGTAACACTGGTGATGAAGTAATCTCTGAGATTTTCATTCTTGAGCATTGGTTTCATCTCTGAACGTTCTGATGTGGGACCCAACTCTCATCAGTTTCTTTCTACTTCACTTTTGTTTCATCTTTATTAGGTGTTCTCCTGGAAAACATTTTTCACTGAGAGCTTACACCTCAAAGTAAATGAGAAATTTTTGTAGTAAGATCTGATCCATATAAAGGCATAGCAATGCTTCAAAATAGTGTTCCAATCAAACTCTCTTTGAGGGAAATAAAAAGCAGCAGCTGGTTCAGCACTGCAGTTAGCATGGCTAGAGGTAAGAGTGGATTGAGCCTGAGGCACTGATTGCAGGGAATAACAGAAAGCAATCCTGGTGAGATGAGAATTGTCTGAAAGATTTCAAGAATGGAATTTTGAACTGTCTTGAGTGACCATCCATTGTGAAGAGGAGGAAATGAGGAAGAGGAGTTGGTTCCTTATTGCTGTGCAGTCACTGCTGTTATTTTTCCAAGGTTCAGTGAAGAGATTTTCCTGTCCTGCAAGCCATGGGCTGGAGCTTTAGCAGAGCACAGAGCCAGCTCTTGGGGACAGTGATCTGTGTTGAGGAACTCGTGGGTCTTCTGAAAATCAGGGACCAGGCAGAGCAGAGATTTTCCACTAATTGATGGCACAGAAAGAGGAGGCTGAAGATCCCAGCTCGGTTTAAACCTGAAACAAAGAGTAGCGAAGACTTGAGGCTGCCCCAGTCTGGCCTGGAGTGTCCTCTGGAGACTGCAGTGGGAGAAAATCCCCCTCAGGAAAATCCACTGTCTGGCACTCTGGAGAGCATGGACAGGCAGTGCCTGAAGGTGCCTTGGTCTCATCTCTGCATTTTGTGGCTCTCAGCAGCATTTCTGTTCTCTCACCATTGGGGGAATGGCTGAGGTGACAAGTTGTGCCCAGTTTGATCTGTGTTGTGTGGATGATGTGTATTAGTGACAAATTCTTCTCTGGTTCCCATCCATCCACCGGGTGGGATGAAGCTGTTCCTTCTTCCTGCTTCTTTACCTTGTGGTCTTTGAGTGATGAATTTTCTGAATTTTGATGTTTTGTGATACATTAAGCTGATTTACAATCAGCTCCTACTTTGACAATCTCCAGCCATTCATTCCTTTCTCTTCTGGTCGAAGAGCACCTCATTGTTTAGGATTTTCATGGTGACTGATTCCAGTTCCTGTGTGTCCTCCTTCCTCACCTTCTCCCTGGGTGTGTTCCTGGCACGTGGTGCCCAGCTGAAGGGGCTTTGCTCAAGGAACATCCTCAGAGCTCACCAGGGCAGAGGGCTCAGTTGTGTCACTGCAGTCACAGTTTTGCTCTGAATCTGGATCTACATTGTCAATTCCTGTTTTGTGCCTTGAGTCTGGCCAGGTCAGAGTCATTCACTTAAATTTAGCCGAGTCTTCTTGTCATCAGCCATACTTAGTGTACTTTTGGAAGATGAATGGCAAGAATTTGAAGAGAGCAAACCAGAAACTTCCTACCAAGTGGAGCTTTGTGAACGAGACAATTTGAATATTTGTAGTGGTAGGGATACAATTAAAAGCAAATGCTTCGAAATCCTCTTCTAGGACAGGCACTTGATAGTGACACCTTTATCAGGCTCTTCAACAGACCCTTCAGAGCTGAGGAGCTTCAAGAGCTGCAAATGAATCAAAACCACTCTGCTGAGATAAGCTTGTCAGAGCTGCACAAAAGATTAGTTGCACCTTTTGGAAAAATGTTTTGTCTTGTTCATGGGGTTGAATACCACAGCTCTAAAACTGATATCCAGGTATTTTAATAGTGAAATACTGGGTGAGTAGTTGTTCTTATCTAGTGGCACTTCAGCGGGAGAGAGCTCTCTGTCAAATCTCCTGAATTATTTTTTTTGCAGCAAACAAGATCCTCTAGAGATCTCTATTAGAGACCAAACATGGACTTGGTACAGCCAAAATTGGCTCAAGAACTTGCATGAACTCAGGGTTTTTTTTGTGTTTTTTATTATTTCCAATACAGTGTTGTGAAGTAGATGTTTAACACACTCTCATTAAATGTTAATACAGCTGAATGATGGAATTAAGCTTTTATATTCAATTTGTACCACATGCACTTTACTCAAAGAAGCGGGAAAGATTCCAGCAAGAATAACTATCCTTGCTGTGCAAAACCAAAAGTATTAAACACTGGTGACAAATCCAAGTCATCAGATGTCTTGAATACTGTTCAATGATGTGAAAATCCACCTGGAAATGTCAATCTTGTTTTATTATCCAAGCACTGTTTGCTCACTGCAACACTCAGAGCTTTCTGCCTTCTGTGCTAGGGCGGCCTGAAAAACAGCAAGCACGAATGCACCCTGTCCTCACAAGAGTACATCCACGAGCTGAGGTCTGGCATTTCAGATGAAAAACTCCTGAATTGCCTGGAGTCTCTGCGGGTGTCCCTGACCAGCAACCCCGTCAGGTGAGCAGAGCAATTTCTGCCGTGGTTTTCATCATGCTGTTTTTGCTCAGCAGGGGAGTCTGGGCTTTGGGGTTTTTTGGAAACCACAGTAATGATACCAATGCTAATGACAGGAGAGCAGTGTTCTCAGCAGCTGGCTCAGGACAGGAGAAATGTCTGCAGCTCTCTCAAGGTCTCACCTTTCTCTGTGGCTTTCAGCAGTTTGTACTTGTTGCAACTGTCTGCCTTCATTTTGGGAAGTGAGAGCAAAAGTGGAGCCTGTGAAGGGATGCACAAGCAGGAAGGGAGAAATTGCTTTGCAAGTTTTGCATTTGATTAAGAAATAATTAAAAACATTTTTCTTTTTTTTTTTTTTCCCAGCTGGGTTAACAATTTTGGACATGAAGGTCTTGGACTTCTGTTGGATGCATTGGAAAAGCTTCTGGACAAGAAGCAGTAAGGACTGGATCCTGTGAAGGGAGGGATGGGGAGGTTGTGAAGATTTTTATGTGATTTTCCTTATTCCTTTCAAGGCAAGAAAGTATTGATAAGAAAAATCAACATAAACTTATCCAGTGCCTCAAAGCATTTATGAACAATAAAGTAAGTATTGGTTTAAATTCACATACTTCTGGTATGATTGGGTTTTGTTGAGTTCAAGATGCATATAACATGTTAAATATTGGTGAAGGAATGTTTGTGTATTCAGTATTTATCTCTTTGGAAATGAAGGTTTTAAACTTAGTGTAACTTCTCTTGGGAGTCTTTTTCATGAACCTTTCTGTATTTTTTCTTAATTTTGTTAAACAATTGATCTCGAGAAGTAGAATATTGGACAAAGAGAGGATGATAGAATAAATTTAAGGTGAATTTAGAAATTAATTACTTGGAAACTGAAGGAAAATAACTTTTAAAATTCAGATTTCAATACATGATTGTTAATATAATGCACTTTTCACCTGATCTAAATTGAGTAGAATTTGACATCTTTCCAGCTGCAGTTTTTAAGTTGGTAGCTCGTGAGTAAAGGCTTAGGTTAAGTTGTATCTGATCTGTTTCTAGCACAGGTTACTCAGATTTACAGAGTGTGAGTAACTTCTAGAAGCTGATGTGTTAGACTTGTAATTTTGCTTTATTCATAGGAAAATATGTAGTCTTGTATTTATGTACCCTCCCCAGCAAATAAAACTGCATAAAATTTATTTATAATTACTTTAAGTGAGTTTAGAAAAATCTGTCAGAAGAGCTTGAGAAGTGGGAGAAAAGCAGATTTTTCAAACTGCTGAGGTGTTTCAGATATAGATAAAAATAAAACCTGGTTTATTTTCTGGTGGGTACAAGGTCCTGTGTCCTCCTGAGCAGCTGGATCTCTGTCAGGAGAAAACCTCAAATGCAAACTGGGGACGTGACCCTGGCCAGGGGTTTTGGAGGAGTTTTGGGAGTGTCACCAAAACCCCCTGGGATGGAGGGGCTGGAGAATCCCTCAGGATCTGAAGCTGCTGCTGATCCAGGGCAAGCACAACCTTCCCACCATGAGTTTTTGTGGTTTTTTGTTTTTTCTCTCCCAGTACGGTTTGCAAAGGATCCTCGGGGATGAAAGGAGTCTCCTGCTGCTCTCCAGAGCAATTGATCCAAAGCAGCCTCACATGATGACTGAGACAGTGAAAATACTTTCTGCCATCTGCATTGTGGGAGAGGAAAACATGTAAGTGAGATGTTGAAGTTGTTAATGTGGTTTAAAATGAGACACTTCACCTGTTGTGTTGCCTTAATTCAGTGTAAAATCAGAGAAAAACAAATGGGCAGAGACCTGCACACTGTGGCTGAAATGGAAGGTCTGGAATCAAGGAACAAGAAGTTTACATTTTAGTTATTAATTAATAACACTTGCCCATGAGATTTTTAAAACAAAGATTATCACTTGGCATATGTTTCACCACTGTGTTTATTCATTGAAGGTTAAAATGGGCAAACTTGGTGTCCTCTGTGCAATAAATAGATCAAACCGTTTTGATTTCTGAAAGGACAATTTATTAGCATTTCCAGATGTTAAACATGCCAACTGTCTTGCCAAGGGAGGGATTTTTTTCTCCTCTTTGGTTGCTTCTTAACTGAAATAATACAGAGATTTGTTCACCCTTTTTTCCTATCTCAACATTATTCCTGTAGACATTTTTAACACTTGATTCTTGGATTGTTTTCAACTTTTGAAGATAAATTAATTTAAGCCATCACTGCACTGAAGCTGAGCTGTGTGAAATGGGCTGAGTGTGTTTGGAATGAGCAGGCTGGCTGTGCTGTGCTCCTGTCACAGTTTGTGTCTCTCCTAGCCTGGACAAGCTTCTGGGTGCTATCACCACTGCTGCAGAGAGGCACAGCAGGGAGGAGAGATTCTCTCAGATTGTGGAAGGCCTGGAGAACCACGAGTTCATCCAGCTGCAGGTGAGTTTGTATTTGTAATCTGGAGAACCCAAGTTCATCCAGCTGCAGGTGAGTTTGTGTTCTGGAGAACCACGAGCTCATCCAGCTGCAGGTGAGTTTGTGTTCTGGAGAATCCAGCTGCAGGTGAGTTTGTATTTGTGGCTTCAGCAGAACCTGTATTGCTTGGTGGTCTTGAATTTACACAGAACGTCTTTCAGTGCTGAAAATCCAGAGCTCAGTCACAGAGAACTAAATACCAGGAGCCTGCTGGTACTAGAGTTTCTACTTGTTAGAGGCCAAGGAGCTCCTTTCCTGTCCCAAAAACAGGATTAAGAAATCTTGAACTGAGTAATTAGTGATATTTCTCTCCTTGAATGCCAGGTGTAATATGCAGGTAACAAATCTGTTCCTAGTGCTGATATTTTAGGCAGCAGTACCTGTTGTCTCTTAAATATTCAGCTATCTGTTCAGTGTAGAATGGGCTGTGCCCATTTTTGGCAGGGCTCCTTTTGGGCTGAGTGAGGTGCAGCAGGATGTTCTTGGTGCTTTTGTCACCCAGGACTCTGTACTCCTTGCTGTGTGTCCAACATGTGCCTTTCTCTGTGCTTCTGAGGGTAACCAGAATTATCTTTATAAAATAACAAAATCATCTGTGCCAGTGGTTTTTGTAAGTCATGACTTAGCTTGTTCACTGCTGCTTGTGTCCATGGACAGAGGTTTTTATGCTCTGTGGGCACCACAGTTTTGGCTGGTGTTGAGATGCCAGCTTTTTTCAATTGGGATTGCTTGGGTTGTTTTGGTTCTGCCATTTTTGCACAGAGGCCAAGAAAATCCTAATAATGGATGACTTTGACTTATTGCCTTCTCACAATACAACAATTAAGCACATTTTGTACTAGAAGTTATTTTTCAGCCACCTTGGCTGGAACAGTTGGTAGGACTGGGCAGTTATCCTTGGGATGCCTTTCTGCAGCCTTGGCTCAGATGCACATCAGCTGTGTTTGCCACCAGCACCTCTTGTTTCAGAGCTGATGAGCTAATGATGTCCAATAAGTTTCTACAAATGACATTCTAATCCTAATAGTGCTACCACTGAAGAATTCACTCTGGAGCTGTCTCCCTCCCCCTGACCTTGTTGATTTAAGGCAAACAAGAAGCAGCACCCAGCATTCCTGCCAGTCTCCCCTCCCAAAGCTCACTCAAGGCACAATTGCAAGACTCATTACCTTGTTTCTGACAAAGTCTTCTTTGCTGGTAATGTATTAGCACAAGCCATTAAGGGAATCTCTGGCAGAGGCAGTCAGAGCAGATGGCAGCTCTTCTCTCTATTAATTTCAGATTGGACATGTGCTTTGGCTTGTTAAGTCATGTCATAGTAGTAAAATAACAAGAATCATTCAAGCAAGCATGATGATAGTGCATTATCTGAAGATGCAGCTCTATCAAGAGAGTGCCTTTGAAAAGGGTGTTTTAATAGAAATCTGAGACTCCATGAGGTGTTCTATTAAAGCTAAATAGTGAATGTAATTAAAACAGGAAGGGGCTTTTTATCTGATTTTTTTTCCTCTGCAGCTATTGATTTTTTTTTGTCCTACTCTAAAGCTACTTCTATTTGCAGTTAACATCTTTTACCAAACTTGGTATTTCCCTTGAGTCCCATTTCAGTCTTGCCATGTGGATCAGCACTTTTGGCGTTGTGCTGTTGTCTACCTGTTCTCAAATAAATCAATTAAAGTGCACAGCTGTTCAATTAAGGCATTAGCCACCATCCTGAGACTCCAGGCATTTTGCAGCAGCGCTCTGCAGGAATGGAAAAAACACCTGGTGATGTGCCTGCCTGGGGGGTGGGTGTTTATTGGGAGGTTTTTAGTTATTGTAGAAACTGTTTTCAAACTGGTGAGCAGTGAGGAGAAATGGGAGGTACAATGGGCGACTTTAGTTTGGGAATAATCAGTGCAGGATTTCGGGTGGGCAGGGCTGGCACTGGGTGCCCAGAGCAGCTCTG
Organism: Sialia sialis; assembly: GCA_009812075.1. Taxonomy (NCBI): domain Eukaryota; kingdom Metazoa; phylum Chordata; class Aves; order Passeriformes; family Turdidae; genus Sialia; species Sialia sialis. Next base: position 22,004,851 of record VRYO01002184.1, read on the forward strand.
GCTGCCCCTGGATCCCTGCAGTGCCCCAGGCCAGGCTGGACATTGGGCTTAGAGCAGTCTGGGACAGGGGAAGGTGTCCCTGCCATGGCACTGGATGAGCTTTGAGATCCTTTCCACCCCAAACCATTCCCTGAGATTATTCTGGGATGATCATTCATGTGTGACACAGCAGAAACACCCTGATACGGAAGCAGAGCAATATTTGATGTTGCTAAAATAAACCCAAGTGCATAATGAATAATCATTCCATGTCTGGTTTTAGGGCTGAAGCAGTGACTGGAAGCACTGATTGTCATTTATTTCTGATTGCAGGTAGCCTGCATGCAGCTCATCAATGCCCTTGTTACTTCTCCTGAGGACCTTGATTTCAGGATACACCTGAGAAATGAGTTCCTGCGCTGCGGCCTCAAGAAGATCTTGCCTGTGAGTGATTGGTGCCAGGAACTGCTCACTCCCTGTGGATGCTGAGCAGAACCAAACTGCTTAACCACAGCTGCACATGGGAAGGATTGGGGGTGCAGCAGCTCACATTATCAATCCAAATCTGCCTGCAGAGTTACAAATTCAGGTTCTCATGAATAGTAGTGGAAACAAGTCAGTACATTAGAAACTGAGTGAGAGTACTCACATTCTGCACAGGCAGTGAATGTGAGTCTGCCTATGGAGCCAATCTTGGATTCACTTTCTTTGTATCTGCTGTTCCTGTTGTTTTTCTGTGAAGTCTGTTTTCCTTTAATCTGCCTGCTGAGAATGCATTGGGACATTCTGAGGAAAAATCAAATCCAAAATTCCTTCTGAGACAGAATGTCTGAATGCATGCAGCTGCACAGACAGGAATATTTCTGACCTGGGGAGAGATTTGGAGCTCTAGCATTAACAAGCAGGAGCTGCTATGTCCCATGAAGAGAAATTTGTTCAACTGGAAGTCTTGTTTGTTCTGTAGACCATACCTGTGTGAGCTGATGCTTTGCCTTTAGTTTTTCTCAGTTGAATCATTATAATAAAAAAGCCCAGGCACTGAGTTAGAACTTGCTTCTGTTCTAAAGGTTAATGTCTTCTATTTCATCATGATACAGTCCTTCAAGGGGGGGAATTCTTGCTTTAAAAAAGGAAAAATTAAGATATATTCTACCTTGAAAAACAGGCCTTGAAAGATAAGGAGAATGACGAGCTTGATATCCAGCTGAGGGTGTTTGATGAGAACAAAGATGAAGATCACTTTGAGCTGTCACACCGCCTCAATGACATCAAAGCTGAAATGGAATATCCTTTAAGGAAGTGCTGTTGGAACTTGTGTCATTTCAGAACTTCAGTAAATGGAAATCACAGTGCTCCATGTGCAGGTTATTTGTCTCAGTTGTGTGTCTTACCAGGGGCTTTGTCAAGCACATTTCTCTCCAGTTGCTTTTTTTGTTAGAAAATATTTAGATAATTAGTGCTTAAATTTGCATGTCAAATGTAAGTCATTGGAAACTGAATTAATTTTTCATAAATAACATTTATTAAGCTAAACTCTGTCTCATAATACATGAAGAGATAAAATTATACCCATGGAAGATCATAAGTCGGAAGAAAAATGGATTTTGATAATTAAAGGAGAAAAATTTCTCATAGGTTCTGAAGCACTTTCTGATTTGTGCCTCTTCTAGCTGGGAAGGAGCAGGAAATTCAGATTTCTGTCAGCTCACAAGGGCTGCTTGCAGGATTGGGAGGGAGCAGAGGAGGTGGAGACAATCAGTGGGAGGATTATAAAATCCCCTGTGATGTTGTTTTGCAGAACAGGTAATTACAAGTAAAGGTCATCTTTAGGAAATAAAATGAGAAATGCTTGGCCAGTGTGTGTTTGCCACTAGCCTGGCTGAGCTGAGAGTGGAAACAAAGCTTTGTGTGACACTTTTGTACAGGATTCTAAAACATGAAGTTCATAGTGTGATTGTTCTGATTTATAATGGAGCATTCCTAATTGTTAAACAGGGCACAGAAATTCTGGGCACAATCTTGGTGGAAAAAATAACATTTTCTGCTAAGGACAGGAGCTGAAATTGTGGAGGGGTTTGGCTTGCCCAGTGTGGGAAATGTCTGAGGAGCTGTGTTGGGTGGGGTGGCTGCTCTGGGGCTTTTTGGGCTTTTGGTGGGTTTTAAGATTGGTTTTTAAGTTCTTGTATTTTCTTAACGATGTTTGCACTGATGTGAGCGAAGTGTTTCATCTGCTGTACAACATGGTGAAAGACACTTCTTCTGAAAATTACTTCTTGTCAATTCTCCAACATTTCCTTCTGATCAGGAACGATTACTACGTCCGGTGAGTGCAGCTGCCAGGCTGGAGCTTCTCAGGGGCAAAAATAGGAATGAGAACCCTGCTGAACAGAGCAGCTCATGCCTAAAAAGTCACTCTGAGATGGATGTGTTATCTATCTTTTTGTTAGCATTAAAAATAAATATAAATATACAGTAATTTCAAGATTATAAGCCGCACCTTTTTCATTGAAGAATCCAGCCTACCCCAGCAGTGCGGCTAATCATCAGGTGTGGCTTATTTATGGACAAATCCCAGAGAAATGCCAACCCGGAAGTGAGAGCCGGCCGGGGAGTGCGCCTGGGGCTGCCTTTAAAGGCTTGGCTGGTCTATGAAAACTGTTTGCAACTTGAGCACCTGACACCAAACCCCGCTCTGGCGCCATTCTGTTACTAACTCGTTACTTTGTCGCACATGGATCCTCGCTTGAAAAAAAAAAAAAAAGCAGCTTATATTCAGGTGCAGCTTATATATGGACAAATCCTGTGGTCTACCCACATGTGTGGCTTATAAGCAGGTGTGGCTTATAATAGTGAAATTACTGTAATAGTGTAATTATGGTAAAAATGGTAAATATAATAGTGTTTATTTAATAGTGTTTATTTCAAAGACTGAGGCTTAGTCTAACACTCTCATCCTGAAATCCTCAAATCATTGGGCACTTTGTTCAAGTTTGGGACCTTCACTGCTTTAAAGAACATCAAAGTTGTAGAGCTGATAATTGAAAATACTCCCACGTGCCTTGGATCTGGTCTTTTCAGTATCAGCTTCTCTAATGTGCAGCAAAATGTCTAAGCAAGGTCAAGCACCATTGCCAAAATATTTACAAATAGGAGTTGGAACTTGTTGCTTATGACACTTGTAGAATTCAGAGATTAGGAGTGAGTTACCCCCTCCCCAGCTGGATAAATTCTTCTTCATGTCCTGATTGTGCTGTCAATGTTTCCTGTTTTAGACCTCAGTATTACAAGATCATAGAAGAGTGTGTGTCACAGATAGTGCTGCACTGCAGTGGCATGGACCCAGACTTCAAATACAGAGGAAGGATGGACATCAATTTTACACATCTCGTTGGTTTGTACTCTTCCAGCAGTTTTACTTTGTTTTTCTTTGTGGTCTTCTGTCTAGACTTACACTGAATGTGAATTTTTTCAGTGTTCTGGAAATATGCATGTAAGGTACAGGTGTGCTTGTGGAGTAGCAGAGTAAATGCTGTAGCCTTGAATGAAATGAGACCAAAAATAAAAGTTCCTGTTGCTTTTGTGTTTGCTCACAGGGTAATTACAGCTGGAAGCACTTCAGAGCTGTAGTATGTTTGACTTTGTTATATTTTATTTAAATTCTAGATGCGTGTGTGGACAAAGCTAAGGTAGAAGAGAGTGAAAAGAAAGCAGCAGAATTTTCCAGAAAGGTGAGTCCTGCTCATGGTTGTCTTGAAGGTGTGGAACAGAATCCTGACAGGAACACAGCTGAATCTGGGAAATAGTGCCTCTCACAGGAGGATGTGCCTTCATGGAAAGCTCTGTGCTTCTGGTGTGGGAAAGGCTCAGGTGGAATTAACTGTGCATCTCCTCACTTGTGCTCCTCTGCTGGAGATAACTGATGGGAAAAATTCCACTTGCTGCTCTTCTGTCCTGAAAGAGTCATAATTAAATAACTGAAGTGCAGATAGAAGCTTAAAAAAATGAATTAATGTTCTGTATTAACTGCAGTAGTACTGAAGTTTGTGTATTATGGAGGTGTGTATAAATCATTCAATATTTCCATTTTTTGCTGGTCTGGTGATTTTCAAGCCAAATGGCAGAACATGTTCTTGAGCATGATGATTGCAGATTTAATTTTTGAGGAATAGAAGCTTGCTGCAATGGATTTGTACTCAAGTTTGGTTTGAGAAGTTTGCAGTGTTCTTTTGGAGTGGGTCTGGGGTGGTTCTTGATTTATTGATGGAAAAAGTTGTGGTTGTAAAAGTGAACGTTAGAAAAAAGCTGCTAAAAGAGTTAAAAGTGCATCAGTTGCTCCAGCTCTGGTATTGTTCAAAGAATTCCTGCCAGTCCAGGCTCAGATGTGGCCAAACCTGGACAAACTCTGTGCTGTTAAATCCTCACAGTTTGATGAAGAGTTCACAGCTCGACAGGAGGCGCAGGCAGAGCTGCAGAGACGAGAAGAGAAAATCAAAGAACTCGAATCAGAAGTGAAACAGCTCCGGACCCAGGTAATAAAACTGCAACAGCTACAGCTGAGCTGGTTATTTTATTTATTTATTTATTTATTTAATTTTTTTTTAATTTATTTTTTTGGGGGAGGAATTGAAAAGAAATTGCCCCTGGAGTTTGCAAAGTCTGCTCTAGGTGCATTGATTTGTTTTGCAGCCAGCATAAGTTACCAAGGATAGTTAATGGAGGTAACATTTTTCAAACAGAAATATATTCAACCTGTCACAGGTACCTGCTTTATTGAGAAAAAATGTTCCTGAGGCTATAAAAATCTTGCCTCTAGCCTGATTTTTTTTCCCTGCAGGTATTTGTTTATGCTTTCACATTTCTGCTTCTGTATGTTTTGCAGAAAGGTTTGTTTTAGAAGTGTTTATTTTAAAAGACTTTTGGTTTTATATTTGTTTTTGCTCTTACACTTTATGTAAGCCTTTTTTATTTTTTACACCAGCTTTGGGGTTTTAGATAGGTCATTTATACCTTTTAGGAACTCACAGGTATTATGATTTAGTTGAGCTGATTTTGTACTTCAGTGCCAGGCAAGGTCTGCCGGTTGCTGTTTTGTCTTTGTTGTTGTTTCAGTGCCTGGCATCTCACTTCCTATTTGGACAATGAGGGGGAGGGACAGACACTCCAGTTCTTGCTGATTTTCATATTTGTTACACATTCCTACATGCCAGTGTTGCACTGAAATTTCTCATTCTGTTTTCATCAGTTCTCCAGCAATTGTTGCTTTATAACTTGTGGCCCACAGAAACGTGTGCCTGGTGCACAGGAAACAAAGTACTTGTAGTCTAATTAATTGTTAATCCTGTTTCATTGATGCTAGCACAGTTCAGATTATCCAGACACGACAGGGCACTCACCGTGGAATTCTGCTGCCTGTCCCATTTGCCAGTGTTCTGCTCCCCACAGAACATGATCTCAATTGTTTTTAGCTGCACTCACCCCTCTGCTGTTTCTCTTCTTTAATAATTAGTACAGTATTTTCACGATTATAAGCCGCGCCTTTTCCATTGAAGAATCCAGCCTACCCCAGTAGTGCAGCTAATCATCAGGTGTGGCTTATTTATGGACAAATCCCAGTGAAATGTCCACCCGGAAGTGAGAGCCGGCCGGGGAGGGCGCCTGGGGCTGCCTTTAAAGGCTTGGCTGGTCTATGAAAACTGTTTGCAACTTGAGCACCTGACACCAAACCCCGCGCTGGCGCCATTCTGTTACTAACTCGTTACTTTGTTACACATGGATCCTCGCTTTTTTAAATAAAAAGAAAATGCAGCTTATATTCGGGTGCGGCTTATTTATGGACAAATCCCGTGGTCTACTCAGCTACCTGGATGTGCGGCTTATAATCAGGTGCGGCTTATAATCGTGAAATTACTGTAATTACTAGAATGGGTGTTGTGATTGCTTTCTTCCTCTCCCCAAAGCGGCACCCTCAGATTTAAAGGTTGTTGCTCACCCTTCACCTCTCCAGATGTCAGAACAGTGAGCAGCTGTGCTGCTGTGACTTCCTGCACTGCAAAGCTGCTCCTGATTGCTGGGGAGAGTTTTCCAACGGCAGCAGTGTTGTTAAAATTCAGCCTGGTTCTTCTCATCCACGATGGCCCAGCTTGCTGGGGTATCCTAAGTGGGATAAATGTTTTGTGCATTGGGAAGAAATAAAATGCTGTTCTGTTCACTTAAATGTTACTGCTGCTATTAAATTTTCTTTAAAATTGAAACAATTTGTTTTTATAAAAATGCTAGGTTATTCAGTTTACTTGGCAGCTTTATGGGACGTGGTATAATCTATTGTTATTGTTTCTCATTTAAATAGGAGAACAATTGCATTTCTCACTTTCTTGAGGTGCAGTTGGCTAAAAACCATCCTGATTGGTTCAGCTTCTATCAAACTGCCTCCTGTCACTGCTGAAAAGATTTCCTCTTTTATGTTTCAGGGTCCAGTCCAGACAGAAGTGCCAGCAGCACCTCCAGCCCTCCCAAGTGACAATGTCCCTCCATCTCCAGCACCTTCATTCCCAGCTGGAGCCATTCCTCCTCCTCCTCCCCTCCCTGGTGCACCAACAACAACAATTCCTCCTCCTCCGCCTCTCCCTGGTACAGCAATTCCTCCAGCACCTCCCCTGCCTGGTGCAACAATAATTCCTCCACCACCTCCCTTGCCTGGTTCAGTTCCTGCACCCCCTCCCCTGCCAGGTGGAGCAGAGGTTCCTCCTGCCCCTCCACTCCCTGGTTGCTCAATTCCTCCCCCAGCACCTCCTCTGCCTGGTGCCACCATCCCAGCTGCCCCTCCCCTGCCTGGTGTGCCCCCTCCTCCTCCTCTTCCTGGCCAGACAGGGCCTCCCCCTCCTCCCCCGTTGC